>VYZT01063287.1:0-13115 GCA_013400735.1 Pomatostomus ruficeps
ACTAAAACCACAACATTCCTCTATCTCATCTTTCTTTTTTTCATCCATTTTGGAGGAGATTGTTCTGCTTTTACGGCCTCTGGTAACATGTAGCAGTGTCTACTTGGGCAATATGAGTTCATGTGTATTCTGTTAGTACAAGGACTTTAATCTTTCCTCTTCCTATAGCTTTGTGTTTTCTCTTGTTCAACTAATATTTTTAAGTTTAAAATACAGTGCTAATATTGTTTGAGATGAGTCATAAATTGACAGAAAGAGTTTTCTCTTACATCCATTAAAATTGCTGTCGAAATGCAAATTAAATTCAGTGTTCTGAGATCTGAACAAGCATTCAAATTGTCTTTGAAGAGTTTGAGTAAATGCTTGAAATCCTGAGATATTAATACTCAGAACTATCTTTTTAAAATTTGTTATACAGTTTTCTGAAAGTTTTGAGTAGTGATTCATTATTGATAATTACTATTAAAATCATGCGAATCCTATCCTGAAAGCTAACATTTTTTTATCTGATTTTTTTACTTCTTTTTTTGGTTAAATAACTGACATAAAATACTTAATACTGAAAGAAAAGTCTAGCATAAATTGAACAGTTTTGAGAAACTTTGGGGATGCTAAATTTTATCTGGTAAATAGTATTAAATCAAATTATCTGTGTTTAAATATAACCATATTGATACAACTGCATATATTCAGCACAATAAATTTAACATTAACTACTCTTGACAGATACTGCATCTGTTAGACCATTTAATAAAAACTAAAGTAGTTACAAAATAGATCAACACAGGTCAAAGCCAAAACTTCATGCTCTGATTCAAACTTTCTCTAAAATCCAGTGTTGTTAGGAATGGGGATTTCATTTGGGATTAGGAAAATTCAGCATATGGAAGCTTCACAAAAGAGTTCTTGAAATATTTTTAATGCAGTAGTTTCCATTCTTAACATAAAGCCTCAAATTAGGATGTGTTATATCCATGTCGATTTGTGGAAGATTTATTGCTTTGTGATAGGTTTCCCTAAGGATTAGCTGAAACTATAAATTTTCTTTTTATATTTACCTCATGTTTTATGGAGTAAGAAAATGCTGAAGAAAATAATAATACTGTGATGTTACATGGATAGACCTGCAACTCATTTTTTCTATATTTTTCCCTACTAATCCCTCTTTTAGAAATTTTGTATTCTTCAATAGAAAACAATATTATGGCACCTAATGACAGAAAACTAAAGCCAAATAATTTTAAACATGAGCCAATGAAAGAATATGAGAATAATTTAGCTTTAAAACCATTGATTATGGTGTGAGATAGGTTTTCCAATGTTATCAATATTTTACCTGAAATAGTGTGTTCTTCAGAAGATATGCTCGAACTCAAAACAAGAATTAATGAAAAAAACCCTGAAGCCTATGTTATGTAGGAGATCAGGCTAGATTCTCACTTTGCTATGCTCACATATTTATTTGCATTCTATGAATTTTGTCTCCAACAAAATCTAATCAGAACTGAATTTTCCAGTAGGTTATCAGTTAGTGTTAAGGGAATAACATTAGTTGAATTCCTTTTCTTCCATATGTGATTCTTAAATCATGTACACTAGCAAATACGATGCCGTGGCAAGTACTGCTAATATGATTGTCATATTATTGTTGTTACTGCTCCTGTACTATGTTTAAGCACAAACCAAGATTGGGGTCCTACTATCACCTGCTTGATGAGCAGAAAATTATTGAGTGAGCTTCCTGAACCATCTCACTTCATACCAGGCCCTTCTCTCAAATTACTGTGCCTACTTTCTTTGGTATATTCAGTTTTTCTCTCACTTCTGCTGTTAGCACAGAGGGAAAAAGGCTAAAAAGAAGAGATGGTCATGAGTGACTTCAAATAAAAAATAATCCTTGTCTGAAATAAGCTACTGAGAAATAAAATAGAGGGCAAAATAATAATGTTGCAATAAAACCATCAATGTCAATAAGAAGTACATATATTGGACTTAGCAACCACAAAATTACTCCAAACTATTAGATTTAGAAGGGGGGCAGCGGGTGTCAGTCAATGTATATGTAAACCACTTTACTTCTGCTTTTTTGTCTGTTTTGTTTTGTTTTAGGAATTATGTACAATGACAGCTTCAATATTCGCCTATCATCTCCAATAAGCAGCAAAACTGAGCTGGGCTGATATTTAGAAAAGAAGTTTACACTGCTCTATGGATGCAGCTAACATCCTGCAACAGTCAAAGATTCATTAGTGTTCAAGATTCAATAATTGACAACCATGTTTATGCCTGTCTACTTTTTATATTCAAGCTGCATCAAAAGACCTGAACAGTGACAAATGTAACAGAAATAGTAAGAGTCAGTTCCTGAGGAGGGAATCATACCTACTTCTGCTCTTTTAATAAAACACATTATAAATCTCAAGTGCACCTGGAGGAAACTATCAAGACATATAAACTGTGCCCATACTCAAGTTTAACTCAATGAAACTTTCTTTATCATATTGCCACAAGATCCACTTATTTTCTTTTCCAAACATCTCATGCAGCTTCTAAATAATGTAGAGATAAAGTAGGATTTATGATGTATGATGGAAAAGTATTAATAGTTTTGATTTTCAAGAGTGTTCTTAGTTTCAGATATCTGAATATTAGTTACATATTTCAATAATATTTTTAAAGCCAACCAAGGGAAGAGGGCAGAAAAAAGACATAGAAAAATGTCAGCATAATTAAGTATGCAAATGATTACTTCTGGCAGGAGCTCAGGCTTGCACAAGTTATTTAATGAGGGAATTATTATTATCCTCTTAATAGTCAAAGTTTGAAATTGTGTCAGATTTTGTGGTTCTATTGCTTGAATGGTCACCTCCAAAGGGTAGTGGTAAACAGCTCAAGGTTCAGATGGAGATTAGTGACAAGTGATGTTTCTCAAGGGCCAGTATTGGGACCAGTAGTTGAATATCTTCATTAATCCCATCTAGTGGGATTGATTGCACTTTCAGCAAGTTTGCATGTGACACCAAGCTGGGTGGTGCAGCTGATGCATTTGAGGAATGGGATGCCATCCAGACAAACCTGGACAAGCTTGAGAAGTGATACCATGGGAACTTCATGAGACTTAACAAGACCAAGTATAATGTGCTGTACCTGGGTCAGAGCAACCCTCAGTATCACTACAGGCTGGGAATGAATGGGTCAAGAACAGCCCTGCCATGAAGGCCTTGGGGGTGCTGGTGGAGGAGAGGTTGGACATGACCCAGCCATGCGCACTTGCAGCCCAAAAAGCCAGCTGTATCCTGGGCTGAATCCAAAGGAATGTGGGCAGCAGGGCAAGGGAGGGGATTCTGCCCCTTTCTCCTCTCTGGTGAGGCCCCACCTGTAGTGCTGCATCCAGCTCTGGGGTCCCAGCACAGGGAGGACATGGACCTGTTGGAGCTGGTCCAGAGGAGGCCAACAAGATGTTCAGAGGGATGGAGCACCCCTCCTATGAGGAAAGGCTGGGAAAATCAAGATTTTTCAGCCTGAAGCGACTTTGGAATGACCTAATTGTGGCTTTCCACATGAATGGAGCCTACAAGAAACATGAACAGAGACTTTTTGCAAGATCATATAGTGGCAGGACAAGAGCAATAATGGTTTTAAATTGAAAGAGGGTAAATTCAAACAAGATATAAGGAAGAAATTTTTTACAATGGTGGTGGCAAGGCACTTGAACAGGTTAGTCAGAGAGGTGGTAGAAAACATCCAAGTTAAGGTTGGATGTGGCTCTAAGCAGCCCGAGGTAGCTGAAGATGTCCCTGTGCATTGCAGGGGATTGGACTAGTTGACCTTGAGAAGTCCCTTCAAACTTAAACTATTTTATGATACTACAATTCTATGAAAAGTAAATGCACACAAAGAAAGAACAAGCATGAATTTGCAAAGTAGTCTCATGTGTATGGCTTGTATATGAAGAATGAAATCGCAAAAGCAAATATAAAGTTATACAATCAAATATTTTTGATCTTAATGGTTTGAATAATTTTTGCTTTTTAACAGGACTAGCAACCTGTGGACTTTGGTCAAGCAAGATTCTAAGTACACTATAAACGTGACTTTGAAATTAATGCACATACTGAGAGTGATGGATACAATCTTTTCCTTAAATCATTCCATGTTTGTTTCTCATGTTAAACTGCAGTACTTATCTGATAGACTTTTCTAAAAAGTTCTGTAATATAAGTGATAGTGAATCTTCAATCTAGTAGAAAAGGAGTAGACTGCTCAGGACATTACCGAGAAGAAATATTTCCTTTAAGCCAGGACTCACAATGACCATTTCAGCACTTAGTGAACCTACTTGATATGTGGTTTGAATTGAAGAATATTTAACATTATTTTCTTTTTGAACTTTTAATGAATATGCCACATGTTAAAATAAGGAGTTTTGCACATTCAGTATAAGGAATAAAAATCTGGATTTGACCTGTGATAAGCAGAAAAGAGGAGAGTTCCCAAAGAGGTTTGTATGCACATGCAAACACACGTGGGCATGCTTGGAGTTCAACACAAGCACAGGGGCAGGCACAAACTGCAGCCTGTCCAAAACCAGTGTTATAGAGACCTAGGTACCAACTTACACAGTGTTTGGGCTGTATCTAGAGCTCACTGTAAGAGCAAAGCTTTATCTTTAGGCAAGGATATTCTTTATTCTTTTCTTTTCAATACTTTGGCTTACATCCTGAAAATACTCATTAATGATCACATTCTGTGACCTCTGGGAAATCAGTGACTATATTTTGTTCTGATTTCTATGGCATGCTAGTCACAACTACAAATCTGGGCTACAAACAGTGACACGTTATAACAAACATGCCAGTTTTCAACTATCAGCTGATAATAACTCTAAATTATAGATAATGGTAAATAGCAGCTTTAAGAATAATCCTAATACTACTCCCTTTTTTTCTGCTATGCTTCATGTAGTACATTAGGTAAAGTCAGTTAAACTGGAAAGAGTAAGGAGTTGAATCTTAAAAAGAAGAGTTATTAGAGAAAATATGCCCCCCAAAAAAGTATCTCTCCAAGCATGAGTTTAGATTTTCAGATAAACAAGATTGTTTCTACTTCCTTCAGGTTTGAAACAGTGAATTTTTGAAAGGTAAGGCTAATTGGAAAATTAATGAAACCCTTTATTTAATGAAGCTATTTTGTTAATTATGACCTTATTTCTCCCATCCTGTTTTTAGATCTTTATTAAAATAATACTATTCAGTTTTATGTCAGATATATTAAGATATAGTTCAAATACAATGGAGAAAAAAAATTCTGCCTGGCCCCTAAAATGAAAATCTAGTACTAGTCCTGGGATCAGATCTCATTTAGATTGAGATCTGAAGTGTTTAACAGAGTTTCTACAACTGCCAAAAAATAAGTGCTCAACACAAAGGAGTATTAAAGCCAAGAGAAATAGGAAAGTCCCATCGAGATGAACAGGCATCCTGCTAGCCAAAGTCCTTTGTCTTCAACTGTAAACAGAGAAGATGGCTCAGAAAAAGTGTCAGCATGGAGCATGGATAAATAATACTTCTGTCTGTGGTCTGTGACCATTTTCAGTTCAGAGCTTCTGGTCAACTGCAACTCTTCATGAATTCAGTAGTTCTCACTGAGTTTTTCTTCCATTAATTTGTTCTGCCCCTCTTTGAAGGTGTTGGGACTTACGTATCTCTAACATTTTCAAAGCCATGATAATCTTGCAAGACCATTTCCTGGAAGTAATTTCCTATTTTTCTCTTCAAAATAATAAGCATAATTTACTTTTTTTTTGTTAGTGTCCCTTGATTAGTGCTGAACACCACTTGTCACTGGTCTCCACTTGGACATCTAGCCAGAAACTATGAGTGTGACCAATTTTTTATCCACAAAGGGGTTCACCTATCAAAATCATTGTCTCTCAAGCTTAGAGACAAGGTTGTTGTGTGAGACAGTGTCAGATGCTTGGCACAAGGCCAGGTTAATGACATCTGTTGCCTTTCCCTTCTCTACTACTGCTGAAAGCCTGTCATAAAAGGCTCACCAGTTTTGTCAGGTACAATTTCTCCTTAATGGGGCCATGTTGGCTGTCACCAACATCTTCCTTATTTTCTATGTGCCTTAGCCCAGGTTCCAGGAGGATCTGATCCATGATTTGGGTGGGCACAGAGGTGAGACTGACTGGTCTGGAGTACCCTGGGTCTTTCTTTTATTCTTTGTAAAAATGGGCATTATGTTTCCCTGTATCCAGTCAGTAGGAACTATACATGGCTGACATGACTTCCCAGATGTGATGTATAGTGGCTTAGCCACTTCATCTGTCAGTTCCCACAGGACCTGCAGATGCATCTCCTCAGGTCCCATGGATGCATGAACTGCTAAAGTTCAAGATCCTTAAGGCACCAAGGAGCTATAAAACTCTTGCAAGTTCCATGAAGGTCACAGACCACTTAAGCATTTATTTGAATTTTATAAAGTATTCATTATATATAAACCAGAAAATATACTTTCCTGAAACAGGTACTTGCTCTTTTTTCCCTCTGATTTCCTATTGTCATTGTCATATGGATTTTCAGAAATAAAATTTAAAAAACAAAACAAAACCAGAAAAGGCTGGATGAAAAAGTTGTGCAGATAAAGCAAGTGCCATTCCAAGCGTGGGAAACTGGAGTGTTTGGATTTAGCAATCTCCTTGTTCCAGCCATCTCTGCATTTCTCTCCAGCAAGGAAGAGGGATATTGATCACATTTGACCTAAGGCATCTCCAGTGTGGATATTTACATATAAATGAGTCATTATAGGAAATTCTTACAGATACTAAAAAGAGAAAGGTTTGCAGGGACTCTTCACCTGACTAGTTTTAGATGTCTGACAAATTGGATGAAATGTTCATGTACGGTAGAAAGGATTTGCCTGAGCAACATTCTTGAATGAAGAAGTCATAAAAAGCCAGGAAATGGAAGAGAACTGGACATGGAAAGCCTTGCCATAGTCTCATAACACCTGAGTGCAAGCCCTAGGACAGATTTAATGACAGATTTTTTTCAAAGGAAGTGAAATGCTTTCCAGCAACAAATGCAAAAGACATTTCCAACAACATTCAGGTGGCTTTTGACAAGAAATTTAGGTTACGTGTGACTCAAGGAAGGCATTTATGAGCATGTAAAGGTGCCTAAATTTAGACACTGCAAACTTCCAAGCCAAACAACAGGAAAGGTGGGTACCTGTCAAGGTACACAACAAAATTCAGTGTTTTGTTTAGGTACAACTTAGACTGCAATTTATCCTAACATGTCTACCTTTGAAAGATAGTAAATAGCATTAGAATTACAAACCTGTGTTTTTTCTAGCAATATAAGAACCAATAGTAAACAAATTATAGACAAATATCTAGAGTGTAATCATATAAGAAATAGTCAAAATGGATCTTGAAGAGCAAATCATATAAAACCAATCTGATTTCCTTCTTTGACAATCTAATAGGCCTTGAGGATTACTTTAAATATTCAAACTCCAGTAAATATTTAGAGTCTGCCCTATGACAAATATTCAGAAGCTATTATGAAAACATGCACTTACTATAAGGAGCCTGCAAAAATGGGAAATCACTGGAAAACACTGTTCAAAACACCCTTAAATGGTGTACAAAACATAGTTACCAAGTTGTCCTGTTAGGGGCTGTGTCTTGGAGCAGGGATTGCATGAGAACTGTTTTGAACTTGCACATATCATATCATGATAAAAAAGGCAAATGTCACACTGAGTCACTTACATTGGTGTCACTATGACATAGGGCATAATCCTTTTCTTCTGGTTAGTGATGGAAAGGCCTCCTCTGGAGCAGTACAGAAAGTTATGCATACAACAGTTAAGGAAAGTTATGGTTCATTAAAAAAGCCTAAGATCATACAAGACACCAAGGAATAGTGGTGCCATCGGAGAATGGCTTAAAGTCAAGAAAATATGATGAGGAAAATTGGAAAGAGCTAGGTTCTCATACTTACTAACTAGGCAGCTGAGGGGATATGTCCTTGCAAACGTGAAGGGATAGAAAACATAGATGCAGTATGTTCCATGTTTGTGCATAAATGTCATACTGAAAATAAAAAGGATGTCTTGGGCATAACCAGAAGAAAAAAATCAAAAAATTATGTATTATACTGCTACAAGCAATATGAGGTTAGACTTTCTAAATATTTCCTACTGTCTACTGATTTTCCTTTTTGTGATAGAAGATAAACACAGGTGACATCAAGTGTTCTCACGCTCACTGCAGACATCTCTTGCATGACATCTACCTACTTAGGAGAGTTGCCAAAATTTGGCACATTCATCCCATCTTTTCTTTCCTTTTTTAATCTCCTGTACGTTACACTTTCTGTAAATCTACAGAAATTGCTAATGGCAGCTCTGGGACTTGCTCAAGGTACTGCCCTAAGTAGCATCTGGGTCATTATTTGAAAACATGCTAGTTATGGAGGTCTCTAACCTGCACTTTGCCTGCTCCACCATGGATTTACATTAATCTTAAGGATGTAATAAAAGTTGGACCAACTTCAGTGACAAATCACTTATTTCAACCATTTCAGTCAGCTTCAAGCTTCTATTTTCCTATTTTTAAAGCTCATTTTAAGTCTGAAAACTAAGCAATATCCTCAATTCTGGGATGAAAAGACCACTAATTGCTGTTCTTTGTACTGGCACAGCTCTGTAAAAATGTCTGAGAAGCAAAGCAAAAATGAGTTTTTAAAAAGTGCTGGAACAATGAAATCTGACTGTTCTATCTGGCTTTTGTTCATTTATAATTCTAGACATTCACAGATATTCTAGACGATTATAACGTAGTTCTTGGGAAAAAAGGGGATATAATTTTTTTGGGACCTACACAGCAGCCTAGCTCTTTTTTATAAAGGGGACAGTATCTCAAACGAAAATGTAAAAAACCAGTGTAGATAAAAGTAAATTAAGAAAAACCAAAGAAGTTACAGATAATCTAGAAACAATTATGGCGACATTTTAAAACCTACATTTTTAAGAACTGGATGAGGACAAAAATTAAAATTCTCTTTCATTTAAGTTGGTAAGAAAAGTACAAAACTGAAAGTTTCAGTGCACCACTGGGAATTCTTTCATATAGCTACAGCATGGACTGTAAAAGATCTGTAAGGAAATAAATGGCATAAGCCCTGCAGGGGAGAAAATTCATAGAAGTGTGCCAAGGGAAAAATCACCTATTTTAAAATAGTGCTAATTATTTTCATGCTGTTTCTCCTTTGCTCCCTTCAATATATGCTGTACCTCTCGATCCCAATTAAAATTAATACCAGTTACATTACTTCATCTAGTGTTCCCATTTTGTATTTTACTTACACATAAGTTGTTGTATTTTACTTGTGTAAATCTATATTGATTACACAAAAATCTTAGCAAATACTCTGAACAGACTTTAACTACATGACTGATTTATGGTTCTTGTAACAAAGTTTTGGCAAGAAGCACTCATTCATTTCAGTTATCAATTTGAACTAAAAAAATCTCACCAGTACTCAGATTTTTATCTGGTGCCAGACCCTGGGATAAAACCATGCTGATGTCTGCAACCAATTTAATTTCTGAATATAAATCTAATGGAACCAAATAAATGGGAATTTTGAGTGAATTGTACTGTATTTTAATCATCACTTACTATTTAAATAGTTAATGAAAAATCAGTTCCTCAAGGAGAAACAGTTTCATGCATGACTTCATTATACTTTCATTTTTTCTCACATACCAGAAATAAGACCGCTCTGCAAATAGGCTGTTAATCACCTAAAACTAAATGTTAATCCTGTTAACCTACTTCCAGTGTTTAAATCTTGTTATGTTAACGTCATAGCAATAATAAAAAAAAGATAAACCTTTTTGCACTCATACAAATGTTTTCTCAGAGAGCTATTCATTGCTCTCAGAAAATACTGTGTATTTGCAAAACAGAAGACTGCTTTCACTTGTGTGTTTCCAGTAAAGCCAAGCTTTCCCTAACCGCCTGTCTTTCTTTTTTCCCTTTCAACTTACAATAGGCTACATTCCAAGAATCTGCTAACAAGTGCTAACAAAAATCAAGATCTCTCCTGAAACTGAAGCACATAGAACAGTCCCTTAAATCAATTTGTATTATAGTTTCAAATCATCTTAAACAACCCAGACAAATGCAAAGAAATGCAATCAGTTTATACGCAGGACTGTGTCATTAGCATGCATTATGCTTTCAATAAAATTGTCAAGGATGTGAACAGTTTTTGATGTTATTTTAAGTTTACAAAGTTGTTTAATAATTTCTATTCATGAGTATTCAAATAGGACACACTATATATGAAACACAGAACTCAGGTGGTAATTCTTCCTGAAATTAAAATTTGTTCTTTGGGTTATTAAAATTCCCTCTCCCTGAACATTACTAACAAATGTCAGCATTTCCTTAGAGTTTGTTCTGATTTTTCACAGTAATATGACTAGCCATAGTTTATTTGGAAGCAAGATGGAGAGTCTTCCTCTGTCTCATAGTAGCATATGCCAGAGAAGGTAATAGTGTATTCTTGAAATAACTTCATGATTTCCATAGCAATGAAGGCTTTAAATGTTCAAAACAGACTCTATCAAACTCTATGGAGTTTTTTCATTTATAAATATTTTAGCATGTTTTGTTTTACTCTGAAGTATCGGAAATCAGAGTCCTTAATCATTGACTAGAACATTGCATTATGAAGGGCAACACTGAAAATTTTACAATCTATCGCCTCCGAGCTTTTTCAAAAGCCTAGAGCATATATATATAGTTGTTAGATATTGATTAGATAGGACCCAAATATCTGCTGTTGATGACATTGTTATTGTTATTACTATTATTGTTTACTTTCTTCTTTCTATAGAAGTCAGAATTGTATAAAAGTTGTATTAAAGAAAAAATATGTATTTTTTAGTATAGTGAATAGATGAGACACATCTATTCTTATTCTGTTTTTTACAACAATCTTCAGCTAAAATCTATGCTGTTCAGGTAAATTAAGCTTTGTCTTGTTCTGCTTTTAGATGTTTGCACACTGTGCAAATATACTACTATGGATTAAATAGACTTTTGAGGTATGTTCACCAAGCTTGCTAATTCAGATTCACCTCTCATCTTTCCCAAGCAGCTGGGAACTGGTTTAAACATCAAATAATCCTGTTGCATGGACCGAGATGCATCATGTGCCCGTGATGGGTTGTTTTTGTAACTAAATTACAAACTTAGGTACTTTGAATAACAGAATCATAGAATGGGTTGGGTTGGAAGAGACCTTTAAACATCATCTAGTCCAACCCTGCCATTCCTGTCACCCAGCCTGACATTGAACATTTCCAGCAATGGAGTGTCCCCAAATTCTCTGGACAACCTGTTTCAGTGTCTCATGACTCTCACACTAAAGAATTTCTTCCTTATATCAAACCTAAATTTATCCTCTTTCAGTTTAAAATTGTTTGCCCCTTGTCCTGTTGCAACAGACTCTGATAAAAAGGGTTTTTTCATCTCACTTATACAAACCCCTTTTATGTATTTGACAGCCAGATAAGTTGTCACAGTCTTCTCTTCTCCAGGCTAAACAACCCAAGCTTTCTCAGACTTTCTTCACAGCAGAGATGCTCAACCCTTCTAATCATCTGTGTGTCACCCTTCTGCAGTTCCAACAGGTCCATATCTTTCCTGTACTGTACCTGGATGCAGTAGTCCAGGTGAGATCTCATGAGAGCAGAGAAGAAAAGAATCATTTCCCTCGACCTGCTGGCCACACTTCCTTTTATGCAGCCTGGGGTATGAGAGCCTTTTTGGGCTGCAACTGTACATTTCTGGCTCATCTTCAATTTTTCTGGTTACTGGTGGATTAAAAAGTCCTTTCAAGTACTTCATTTTATTTACGCATTAACTACAAAGATGGAAAATGAAACACAGAGTCAAATAACAAAATGTTTTCTAATGCAAATTGGATTAATGAGCTGGGGAACTTGTGCCTATTTGAAAATAGCACAGTATGGGGAAGATGTACAGGAGATGCATTTAGACATTTCAAAAAGGAAAAAACATTCTGCATGGAAATCAGACCATTTCACTACATGGTACACCTTAGTGTTTGACAGCCTAGCCACACACTGGAAACTTTGGAAATCTGTTTTTGGCTAGAATGTAAAGAAATGAGCTGCAGATTTCCTTATCTTTTCTCTTTGTTTTGAAAAAGTCTGTAGCTCTCAGTGTTAGCCAAGAATGGTCTTCCTATTGAGTGGATTCAAAAAGTGGTGATGTGGTACTGTAGAAAGACATCTGGCACAGCTTGTGGAAAGCCTATTTTGGAAGCTCAAAAAAGAAAAAAAAAGGGGTTGTGTAATCCATGGGAAAGCTAATCTTACTATGCCTACTTACTTTTTGTTTCTGAGCCAGCTTTCTTATTTCTGTTCTTATGTTTCTGACAATATGTTGTAAAACTCAAACATCCCATGGAAAATTTTGAAATTTTGCATGAGTCTCACTAAAAGTCATTCCTTCCGAGGCTCTATAATCCACAGAACTTGTTTTGAACCTTATTACAATGAATTCCTCTTAATTATTTTTGATTAGTACACTTTAGTTACCTCTCGTAAAAAAAAGTTCCATTCAAAAATTCTCACAATTTTTGGTTCTAATTGGAATCAGATTTCGATTATGTGTTTACACATCATATGTTCTGTAAACCAAATGCCTTCAACTGAGTGCATGGAGAAGAGGTTAGATACTGAATTTTTAGCTTCCAAGGAGCAGTTGCCTCAGGATAGAAGCACATATGTCAATATATGAACTAAAAAAATCTAGTTGCTTTGCCCCTGTGGTGAGCAGAGGAATGATAGCAGGATTATGTATTGCTACTGCAGCAGTTGTAACAAAACAACTAGCTGTTAACTAATCTCATTTTACTTAAAGACTACCAAAGCTTCTTCAGACCTTAAGTTCTCAGTAGTATTTAATAAAAATTACCGCTGTGGGAAAAGTTTTCAGTGTGTTAAAAGAATATTTTAATTTGAAATTATTCTGCACCCATTTTCATAATGATATAAAT
>VYZT01063288.1:0-45056 GCA_013400735.1 Pomatostomus ruficeps
TGAGGGGATCAAGTGTATCCTCAGACAGTTTTCAGGTGGAAACCAAGTTAGGAGGGAGTGTTGATCTTCTGGAGGGCAGGAAGGCTCTGCAGANTCTGGAGGGCAGGAAGGCTCTGCAGAGGGAAAAGCCTCAACTTGCACCAGGGGATGTTCAAATTGCATGTTAAGAAAAACTTCCTGGAAAGGCTTGTCAAGCTTTGAAACAGGCTGCCCTGGGAAAGTCATCGTCCCTGGAGGTATTTCAAAGGTGTGTACATGTGTCACTTAGGGACACAATTTAGTGGTGGACTTGGTAGTGCTGGGGTAATAGCTGGACTCCATGATATTAGAAGTCTCTTCCAAGTGAAATAATTCTATGATCCTATGGTTCTACTGGGTGCTAAAGCCGACATTTATGGGGAGACCAGTTCCCTAGTAGCTTCTGAGGTTTTGCGAGTATGATCCAAGGAGGTATTAACACTGCTGCAGTGAACACTATGAAATGCTAAGATGCCAGCATTTAATTGTGCCACAAACCAAAGATAAACATTTCCATCTAATACCTGAAGGAAAGATTTGTGATACTTAAGAGACTTGTCAAAATGGCAGTTTGATTGTCAATGGCAAGAACAATAGGTCACTCCTGCTGTGTTTGTCAAGTGACCTTTCAGATGGCTGCAGCACTGCAATCCATACCAATCCATATTATCCATCAATGCTAAGCTTTGGAATGAATGGACAGCTTCAGTGTAGAAAATTGTCCAGCAAATCCTCCACTGTGCTGCTTCAGCAATTTATTATGATGGGAAACCATTCAAATCGGTGATTTACTTTGTTTACTCTCTTATCTTTCAAAAAATTGCTATTCTACTACTGCAGTATTTGTGTAAGATTTTTTTCTTTCTCAGTGTAATTGCTTTGAACTCTTTCATTAATTTTAACTTTGAAATTCTAAAGTAATCTTATTTTTGCAATTTAATCTACAGGCTGTTATTTTCATTTGTATCCCTTTTTTGCCATAGTTTTAAAATACCTCTCTGGTACAGTTTTGATACATCAGCATGAGCTCTCAAATCAGAGAAATTTTGCCTTTGTACTCTTTCTATTTTCTGAAATTCTAGTTCTTCACATTTGGGCAACTTTTTTTGTGTTTAAAAGCATGCCAGTGTTTCCATTTGTTTGGCAGTATTTGCTCTAAAATGCGGGCCTAGATCCCACAATCAAAACATTTACACAGTGTTTAGTCTCCTGAGAATCTCATGAGGAAACCCAAAGCCTGACTTTCCAGAACATGCAGTTCTTACCACCTCCAGTAAATCTAAATGTAAGCTGCTGCATGCTCAGCAGTTTAAATAGCCAAGCTGGCGTGCAGTTTCTCAAATATGAGATTGAGGAGCTAAACTGAAATGCACTAAGAAAAATCCTAGTTTGAAAGTTCATCTCTTTTCACTGCTTATTGCAGTCTTTCAAGCTTCAAAATCAAGTCGTGCTTGTCTGAGGCCATGCTTGGACACCAAATGCAGAGCCACTTGTCCTGTTTTGTGATTTATCAGAAGGCTTGTGCTTGAAGTTTTCCATACAAACACGAGATCACAGACAGCTCGTGGCAGCTCTCTTAGCTTGTGAGCCAACTTCTGGCATTGCTGCATTAAGCATTTCCTGGATAGTTCATGTTTTGTCATATGTTAGCTCTCAGCTCCAGACTGTCTGTGTAGAAGTGCACAGGCTGTGAATCTGTTCCCAACACGAAATCCTACGTGCATGTCTCTGCATTTCATTGGAGGGAGCTGCTGTTCTGCTCAGGTGCCGGGAGAGAACCGATCTTGTGTTCACAGTGTAAAATTGCTGTGGAATATGATTAGTCTGACCCATTTAACGTGCTGAAGGGTTGGGTTAATTGCAAATGCTTGATATTATTTCTCCACCTTTACAAATGTGATAAATGATACTGCTTTGCATATAATGATTACTTTCCTCAGGGTGGTGTTCAGGTTAGGACCCTGAAGCTGGGTTGTACAGAAGTCTTGGTTTATTCCTCAAGTTTTCTGTTTTCCTAGGCAGGTCATTAAAGAATTGTATTTTTATGATCTTCATTATTTTTTCCCTTACTAGGTGGAAACATTTTAATTGCATTTAAAAATTAAATTTAAAATAAATAGGAAAAATGAATCACAATATCTACAGCAACGAAACAGGGCTGATAGGTTTTATTATTCTTAGTTACTAGAAGATCTTGATGTTTCTTAGAAGCTGAGCTTTTATATTCCGTAAGGCTTTTCAGCTCTTTTTGGAAAATAATAACAGAATGTTCTTGTCTTTTAATACATGTATTCAAAAAGAATCACTGATTTGACCTTCTCTGTATATCTCACTGTCCTTTTTGAAATCATTATTCTACTTACAAGTGTGCTTTATCAAGGGGAAGAGATTTGCGCATATTCTTTGCTTAATTTCTACAACTAGTTTTAAAAACTAAAAGAAATTATAAACACACATAGAGCAGAAAATCTGTTGCTACTGAAGACTGTTAAAATCACCAATGGACAGCATTGCTGACATTAAAAAAAGAAGGTAAATGTAAAATTTTTATCTTTGATTTTTTACATCCCTTGTGTAACTCTTCCCTTGTATAAATAGGTTCCATAAATGTCCATCATTGATTTTAAAGCCAAAGGTTTTGCTTCTGACAACTTAGCTTGACCCCCCATCTGAATAATACACATGGAAAGTCCTTTCCTGTGAAATTACCCTGTAGACACAATTTGGTCTTTGTGTCTCAGCACCAGAACTTGTAGAGAGACATAATTGTAGAATTTTCTGTTGCCAACTCTTAACACATTCATGATCCCTAGAGCTTTCTAGACATAAAATCTTCTTTCTATCCATAATTCTCCAGTTTTCTTGTGATACTTACGAAGTGACAGAGATCATATCCCCCATACTACTGGTTCACTGCCTCAATTTTGATATTATAGATTCCCATAGGAAAATGATACTTCATGCTTCCTATTCATCCACAAGAAAATAACAGACAAGCAGAAGTTAATGTGGCTTTGTCACAGAGAGCAATAAATACTGCCTTTTTTTTATGTGAGTGTTCAGCTTTGTATAGTTTTATTATCTGTTATATGTATAGAGATAATATGATAATCTGTTCTACTTCAGCTGCCCTGAGCTTTTGTGCTTTCAAAATCTGTTGAAATATATTGTGACAGAACAGGATTCTCATGTGCTGATGCAGATCACTTTACAAGAGAAGAGTCCTTGCCAGTGTCCATCTTTCCCTCCTCAAAGGGCTTCACTTTCCCAGATGTTTTCCTCTTCTTTCTATTGGGATCAACTTTACATTTTTACCTTTAGGTGAACATAGAAAATTTTCTCATTAATGTAGCTGGTGACCAGCTGCACTAATGACAGCAATGGCAAGGAATCACTCTGGTCCCGATGTAATGGGCAATTTGGGGAGTGTGCCTGGAGTCCCCAGGAGCACCACAAGGACTCCCTCAGATCTGTACTTCTCTTAGCTGAGCAGGAATGGTTGCTGGCCTGGTTTCCCAGACCAGACATTCCCAGACACCCCCATTCCTCTTTCCATGCCTCTGTGCTACTTTAGCACCCCGTGTTTGGGTCTCACATGCCAGGTCTCGTGCAGGTACTCCACAACCTCTCCATGAGCAGGTTCAGGTCACTCTGCTGACTCCAGGCTATAGAACTGCACATTAAATATGCCCAAACTAAGGATGGGGTGGGGGCTGTGCTTTGGTTTTATAAACAATGGGAGTCGTTAAAACCCTGAGATGCTACAATATCTCACAATACCATATGGTCAGTTCTTCTAGGATATCACAGTGCTTTTTCGGTAATTACCATTCAGGTCATTATGGAACAGTAATGAATTTTAAACTTTTGAAATGAGTGAGAACAAGAAAGCCAAAGATCAGGATTCCTGGGAATGCAGCATACTGAATCATAATGCAGTCTATTATCTGACAGTACTTTTTCATCAGTGCTGTTCTGCCCAGTCCTGGGAAACTCAGATATAAAAATGCCATCCTTTAATTTTCATGCCTTATTTTTCTTTCAATTTCATAGCTCACATTATGTGTACAAAATGTAAATGCTTGACCACTGAAAACTAGAATGAAGTCATAAGTAGAAAATCAGTGTGATCTAATTCAGAACACACAGAATAAATTTGAATAGAGCTTCTCTGAGCAACCTGTGCCAGTGTCTCAGTAAAGAATCTCCTCCTAACATCTATCTAAACCTACTTTCTTTCAGTTTGAAGCCATTCCCCCTTGTCCTGTCACTACAGTTCCTGATGAAGAGCCTCCCCTCTGATTTCCCTGTAGGCCACCTTCAGCCTCTGGAAGGCTGCCTTGAGGTCCCCACACAGCCTTCCCTTCTCTAGGCTGAACAACCCCAACCTCCTCAGCCTGGCTTCACAGGGGAGATGCTCTAGTCCCTTTATCAACTAGTATTTGTGTTTCTTCAACTCCTTTTTCTGAACACTGTATTGTTAAATATTCTTTGTCATTTTGCATTATAAATTGGTCTGGACTCTATGCTGCCTTGAAGGAAGATGCAAGATATGAGGGAGGGGAAAGGATGAAAAGTCAGAAGTGCATTAAAATGTGTATCATCGTTTGTCCTCGATCTCATTTACTAATTACTTATATGAAGAAGTAATTTGATATGAAAGAACAGGTTTGCATTTTCAAGGCTTTTCTGCATCAGACATTCAGGGTACACGACAAGTGAACCCTGTAGCTGTTTCCAGCATTCAGCTTAAAATGCATTAGGGAGTACTTTGGTGGGGTCCATTTCAGCCTCAGAAGGGAGGGCAACACAATCATGGCACAGATTATTGCCATTATTTCTGTGCTTCTGCAGGCGACAAAGCATCTGTATGAATTTGTTACTATTAACACAGCTGGAGGTCCTGAATGTTTGAAGTAATGCAAGTGCAGGCTGGCACAGTGTCACACTTTGATTATAACTCCAGAGAGTTGATCCTTCTCAACTTCTCTCTCACTCTCCTGTTTCCAGGATGCTGTTATCTCCTCTGACCTTCATAGCCCGACCACTGCCATTGATTTTTAGCAAGTGTCATTTGTGTTACAAATTGGTCTGGACTTGAATCTCTTTGTATTAAGAGGTTTAGATTCACACTTACTGGTGGTGGGAAAAAAGGGAAAAAATTACGGGAAGTGGGAATTTGCTGAGCTGTCACAACAGAAGTAAGCTTAAAAAGGTTTTTTGGCTAATAAAGCCTTTGAGGAAACAAGCATGGAAAAACGAAAGTGCAGCCCAATGCAGTAAAATTGCAGTGTCCTTAAAATGATTATGATAACAGTGCTGTGAAGTCAGGCAGCTCTCAAACAATCCAGTGAATAGCTCTGTGCTTGGAAGTTATTTGGTTGCTCTCATGAATTCTGGATAAATGTGAACCATTTACAAAATTAATCATTATTTAACTTAGTGTAAGACACAGACCATGTTCAAACCAAAATGAATCCATGAAATACATTCCTTCTCAAAGTCTTTACTGGGGATGTGTGCTTCAAGATGTATGGAGTTACACTGGAGCACAGACAAAAGACTCAAAGTCAGACAGACAAGGCAGGCTGTTCTAACACCATGGACTTAAAGCATCGGTGCCCAGGACTTTCATTATAAATTATCAGATGAGTTACTCTCAGGGGCACTTCCAGACAAGAGAAATAAATACAATTTCAGTGTCTAAATGGTTTTTTTTCTTTTTAGGCTTGGTAGGCTCAGAAAGAATTTAATGGCAACACTATAAATTTGGTATTAAAAATGTTCTCAGTAGTCCTTGCCATAGCACTGACTTCCTCTAAGACCTGCAGCAAACCCCTCTAATATGAGTTTCTTCTCCACTGTGTGGATCATATGCATTGTTCTTGTGATGACTGAGACTTCCTTTGTATCTAGAAAAAGAGGAATTGGAGAAGGCTGGATTCAATAGCTTTGTACTGGTGGTTGCCAACCTGATGAGAACAGCAGAGTCAGGTCACGGTGTTGCTGTGTCTTCTGTGACAGGCTGTGTGCTACCTGAGGTGGCGGGAGCACTTGCTCCATCCATGGGGCAGGAATAGATGGTGCCTTTCTCCATTTATTCCTTCCTCAGGCAAATGTGACATCTTCCCTTTGGATTGTGAGGAGTTTGGCTCAGATGTTGGCAGTAGCAGCTACATGAGCCAGGCTTGGTAAATGACCTTCCACAGCAGAGAACAGCGGTGCTGGTGTGCTAAAAAGTGCCACAAAGCCAATTCCCAGGAGACAGGAGTCAGTGCGAAGAGGGGAGTGAAAATCCCTAGTGGAACCTTGGTAAAGCTGTATCTGTTCATTGCAGTACCATCAGCAGCTCTCCCATACCTCAGTTACTACTGAAATTTGCACACAAGGAGGTTCACATCAACCTATTTCATACATCAGTAGCTGAGTTTCCCATTATGTTGCTTGTTAAAATATTTACTAACCTTAGGAGAAAAAAAATAAATAAAAATTAGGGAAATCCAAAAGAATTAAACTGTGTCCTTAAAAATAAAAGTTTTCCTGTGTTGTTTACAGTTTCTCTGAGATGGAGAAGTGCTGTGATCGCTGACTCTGAGACTGCATCGATGATAAGCTACTATTTTAAGCGACACATTTTAAGTCCTGGCTATTTTATCTGAGGGCTACTGAGCCTGGGCCTCCAGGAGGCAGTGCCAGGGACCCTCTCTTCTCCTTTGTGGCAGCACCACACATGGGAGACCCTCAGGTCTACAGCACCTTCTGCTGAGATACATCAGACTCTCTCGGGAGAAAAGCTGCTGGCACAGCAAAACCACAATTTGTCCCCACCCTTCAAATCAACAGGAGATAAATGGGATGCTCTTCACACTGACTTTAAGGAGAGTGAGTCACAGAGCAAGGGGCAGGGTGTCACTGCGGATTAAGGGCTGGTTATGAGATAGGAGAGAAAGATTTGTCATGAACTGCTGCTCCTCAGCGTGTAGAGAGATTAGTGGTACCCCATCGGCAAATTGTCTCTGCTAGGAAGAACTATGGAGGATTTAGAAAAATTCCAGATGGATTTAAATACATTGAGGGATTAAGGAGTACAATGGTAGATGAAATTCAGATGGAATAAGTGTGACAAAATAATAGACATTAACAAAAATAGTACTTTTGGGGAAAGAAAAAAAGAAAAAAGAACAGGTATTCTTTAAACTCCTCATAGTCTGTACTCTGAGGCTGTGGAAAAATTGAAGAAAAGATTTGCTATATCTATACACATGAATTCTGCCCTTCATATGGTAGCACATATTTTCAGACTTGAAAATTAAAAAGAATGCATGCAAATCCTGAAGGCAGTGGCTCATTTCCCAACATTTCTAAAACACAAACTAGTCTAATACATATCACTGAGGTCAAGAGTTCACGGGGAGATTTTTTAAAAGAGGGGAGATTTTTTAAAACAAGAGAGATTTTTCTAAGTGTTAATCATATACATAATCACATTAACTAATTGTTTGTAGAATTATAGCCATAATCTTATTTATTTTCAGAAGGAATACTCTTGCTGCAGGGTGTAAGGCAAGAGGAACTGATTTCTGATGTCTCTCTGTTCTTGGCCTAGGCTGCAATGCACATGTGGCACATGAAAAGTGCTTGGCTGAAATTATTATTATTAAACACAAGGTTCATGTGTTTCATGAGGTTCATGTAAGGAAAACTTGGCACCATTCCTGACCTCTGGAGTCAGATGACGAATCAGTTAGACCGTTTTTTTCATGTATGATATTCTCATTTATTTGGTCAGGTGTTCCTAGTACTCCTGGGTTAGAATATGTGTATTTTGGTACTTTTTGACTGGGTTTTAGACGAGTGCCTGAAAAATGGCAGTTTCATAGACACCCTTTCACCTTTTAAGTCTTCCCTCAGGGAATTGAGGAAATACTATTTTTTGAATACTGAATAACTCTTTTAATGTCTTTTCATCTTTCCTTCTTGATTATTAGTGGTGTAAACACAACAGTGCCCAAAACAAAAAAAAAAAATTAGAAAATTAAAGAACTAATGTTTTTTGTTTGTCAAAGCACTGTTTTTCCCAGGATAGATGGATCTTTAGGTGGTCCTTACAGAGGCAGATCTCAGCTGACCATTCTCTTGCCTTCCCTCAGAATTTTTGCTGAATTATCTTGGACTTTATTTCTTGGCACTTATCTTTGGGCTATCCTGTATTTAGTGCTAGTTTTAGAAAATCAGGCAGTAGCATGTCCGAGGTGGTCTAAAACAAGCTCAAGTCTTGTGCTGGTGGCTGCTGCTGAGAACTGACTCAGGGTCTGGGGTTAGTATGTACTGCTGAGAATGTGCTTCCTTCAGCATTGCTCTTCTCACTCCTTCTTGATCCCAGCAGCAGGAACTGGAAATTGCTTTCCTGCTCTTTATCCTTTTCTCTTGACTGCTTTTAGCAGGCAAAGCAGGCATAGCTGGTGTGCACCCGCCCCTTGCCCATGGAGAGGGAGTGCCCAAGTCCTGGCATTCCGGCTCCTCCGCTTCTCCCTGCCAAGCAGTGCGCTGAGAGGGGAGATAGGACGGGAAAGAAACCAAGCCTGACACTGGCCCATGAAGGTGGGTGGTTAAAAATGCTGAAGCTCCTGTTGCCTGTTCCAACAGTCCCCCTCTGCTGGGTTTAATATTTTGTATTCATTAGAGCAAGTAATAAGCAAATAGACAGTTCCTAGCACATCTGTAAGGCATTTTACAGAAGCTCTGAAATACCTCTACACTTCGCAGGGTCTCATCAGTCAGCCTGAGCCCCTTGACAGACATTGCTGCTCTTTTCCAGGCGTGGAGGGAGGATGGCAGCTTGGCTGGAGATGGTCAGGCTGCTCCTCCCAGCTTCCCACCAGCAGGGATTTTGCCTGCACTGGTCCATGTCCATGCTGCTGCCAAATGGTGTTAGCAACCAGAGAAAGCTTGTCCTCAACACTATTAATCCTAAAGACAGACTCCATATTTGACTCTCCAGTGCATTCCATATGGTATTCCAGACTCGTATTTCTGAACTTTGGTTTTTCTTTTTTTAGGTTTAGCATTTTATCTTCAGTACTAAGGAGACTGTGCGCATATTAAGAAAGTGATACTGTTATAGCCTGTTGCTCTGTCAGTGGCAGGAAGCTGATTTGATGTCAATCAAAACAAAGATATTACTGACAAATGGCCAGGTGGAACTTCCTTAAATAATTATTTTAAACGATGGAATTCATCTTCCTTAAAATTCAGTATTTAAAAAGACTAGAGGGGAAAAAATGAATCTCAGTACTCAGATTAGTACTAAAAAAAAAATCTTCAGTGTGAAAGAAGTTCTTATTTGTGTCCACTAAGAGAATGACTGTTAAAAAATCTTAAATATAAACACTCGGAATAAATATAGTGGTAGGCAGGATCAACAAAACTATGGTTTTCAGATCAAAATCAGATTAGCTCCCAGAGTAAAGTATCACCATAAGAAGCCATGGATCTTTGGTGAACCCATCCAGGCAGGTCTCCTGGTGGACTTTCTTTTTTTTTTGCTAACATGTGAATCTGTGGGATAAAGAACCAAATGAGAAAGAATCTTACAATTTTAACCCACCACTTTGGCCTGCAGGGCATAATCTGTGTGTAGCTCGCATTGTTTAATAAAAATTGATTACTGAAATTAAATTCTTCAGCAGATTTCATCCGTTCAGCTTCTGTTTTCAAGAGCTTTGGAAATGTGTCTTGTTACTCAAGTGTTTAATACCTTTTCCCTTTAAGGCACATTTCTAGGTGTAAAGCTGAAATGTGGTTATTTCAGAATTTAGAGGAAAAGCCAGACTGCCTCATTTAGGTACCAAACTGCTGGATACTGCACATATTCCCCAAGGATGTCATCCACTTCATTTCGCATCATTGAGCTCCTTGAGAGACAGGTGCAGACATACCCACGCAGGGAGGTTAGACACCTTCTTTCCTGCACTGATTAAAAGGGACCTTTGAAGACTCCAGAAGACAGCCCAGACTGCAAAGTACCTCCCTGTTTCACTGAGACATGCCAAACAAGTAGGATGTTGGGGGATCCAGTGTGTCTAGTGCTGCTCAGCTATGTCTAGGATCTTCTGATTTCTGCTTATTATTATGGGGGTTGGAAAATGAAGCAGGAGGTGGAAGAGGCCTTACTGACGTTGGTCTGAGCAGCTTTAACTCCCACATGCTGGAAGAGCGCTCTGTGTACCAGACATGAGAGATAACACTGTCCATCATCCTCTTGATGGCCCAGTGGTTCATCTTCGGGCCTAAAAGCAACAGAGAAAGATAAATAATGCACAGAAGAGAAACTGACTTCTAATTTGCAGCACTCAGGAGTAAGGAAGACTGCTGGTCCAAACTCAGTTTTTTGAGCATGTGTGCACTGAAAGTGGTTTTAAAGTAAAGGTAAGTCTGAATAAAGTGTCTCCTTCCCAGAAGTCCTGGATGCTGGCTTCAAGCTCTGCTTCATTCTCTGATTTAGATGTGTATTAAATACTATTCAGGCTAAGCTCAAGTGTAGCCAAACTTTTGAACATTCTCCAGGGGAGAGAAATGTGGAGATGTCACTGTGCTTGAGTTTGGACAGCAAAAGAGGCTGGATGTGAGTGGCATTTGCCTCCCCAGAAAATGCACTTACTGATACTGCTGGGAGGATACTGTAGTTAAGCATTCAAGGCAACTTTCAGTCTGCAGAGAAATGCCTTGCAATTTTATTGTAGTGCTCATCACTCTTGAAAATGGGCAAACTGGTCTTCAATGCCTGTGTTCTGATCTAAGCAAATTTTAGGTGGATTGAACCCTACCTTACTTAAGATTTTACTGGGGATAAGACTGACATTTAGGTTTAAAGAGTGCAATTCCCAATGTCAGGCCCATTTCTGTACTGTATATTATTCTTCATTTTTGCAGAAAATGATTCAGTTGAACTAATCTGACAGGGCTGGCTGGATGTCCATTATAGTGCTGCATTACAATTGCTAAACAGAGCATTGGAAGGGCACTAGGTACAGTCTGGTAAAGACAATACATAATTTGAATGATGGCACTAAGGGAGCATTTCAGAGCCCAGTAAGTGGGTTTCCAAAGGCACTTGGCAATTGGGAGGAGGAAAAGCAAGTGAGAGCAACTGCTTGTGAGACTGACTAACCTCAGCATAACACTGAACTACGTTGTTCTCCTTGGGCTGGGAGCAGGCTTGGCAAACGCCAGCATTCAAGCCATCTGTACAACTGCATCAGATTCCTTGCTACCAAAATGGTTCAATTTATGCGGTTGTTTTGACAGGCATGTTGGGAAATACAGAACATATAGTTTTCATTATTGTTTACTTCTGTTTTTCTTCTTGTTCCCTTTGACATTGCCCACTGGCTCATATTAGAGTTTGAGCTCCATTTAGCTCAGCATGCAGAGCTGCCCATGCTGCCAGTGTCGCTCCCCACAGAACTCCTCCTGTGCCTTCATTTACATGTTTCCTTTTTGTTCTTTAACCAGAAGGGGAAACTTTGAACCTTGAATGCATAAATCATTAGGTCCAGGTCAAAAATAGGCCATTATTCAAAATGTTTGTTCTCACTCATCAGATTTGTAGTTTATCTTGGGAATTTCTTGAAGACGTGGAATCCATTTGTAACATTGTTCAGATGATTGTAGCATGAAGTTGAATTGGTCTTGAGATCAGCCTCCAATATTCAGCACTACTCTTCTGTTGAAGTGGTTTAACTAGCCATTCATGAAACAAGTCTGGTCCATAAGACTTTTGTCTCCTTCTCCATTTGCCCACAGCAGGCCTTTAGCAAGACTCCTAACTCACCAGTGAGGCAGAAGTTAACTTCACCTGGATCAGGGTGCTCCAAATATGCTCTAAAATCAACAAGATGTGCTCTAAAACTAGTCAGAGCCTCTGTGCTAGGAAAGTTTGGAACAACATTTTTGATAGGGCACTGAGCGAAGTTTTAATTGTAAATTAATTTCAGGTTGCACAGTATTTGCTACTACACATCTCCTCCGTATTTGGTAGGGAGTGATATACAGAGCCAAGAGTTCTGCTCTTTCTACTCTATGATCCAGAATGGATGCAAGTCAAATAATAACAGTCTTTTATAAAACAATGCCAGGCACCTGACAAGGAAAGTTGGGGTAATTGCCTTCATGTTGTGGACAGTGGAATTGAGGGTCAGGAAGATGTCTTGGCTGGGGTAACTTCATAGACCTCTCCCAGATGAAGACATAGTCTGTTCCTCATTAATAATTTGTTCAGCTACAGATATTCTCTCACTTATACATAAAACCACTGAAGACTGTGAGATTGTATAGACAGATTTTTAAAAAATGGCTACCATTACTACACATTGTGTAGCAGGAGCTAAGGGGAAATTCACTTAATGGGATTGTTCTAAGTTGTGCCAACTTTCTGGGAGCAGATTTTAGAAATGACTTCTCATCACTTCATTTTTCTTGTAAATTGAAAAGTTAATCTTAATAGCAGAGGAAGATTATCATTCAGTGTTCTATTATTTAAATTACCTCTGTAAGTGGATTGTTCCTTAAAATATTTCTGTTTTCAGCTTCCTCACTGTGAGGGACCTAGACATTGGACGATACAAAATCTTATTTTCACCAGACAATCTAATTTTCTTGTATTCAATGTCCAGTACACTTTGTGGAAACACTTTGACAATTACATAAAGTTGGGCTTCCAAATCCACTCCTGAGCATTTAAATGGATTGCACTAATTTTCAGAAGTGCTCAGCAGCTCACATTAGAGTTAAGAGCTATTTATTCATGTTCTTTCATTTCAGATTCATCTCTAAATAAAACATCTTTATAGCCTAGATCCTTCCTTTTTTGATTTTGGGGTTTCTTTTGTGTTAGACAAAACTCCCAATGAACTTCTAGGGAGCTGATTGGTTTAGGATTATTTTAGGTCAGCCAAGTAGATCTGAATTGAATGATTTATTTTTGACATGATTAAGCTGGATACAGAAGTTTTCATGGTTATGTCAGGATGTTAAATCATGACATCAGAGTCTTGCACTGAGCTGGCGAGTAATTTCATCTGAAGGGATAATGTAGTACTACCATATAATATTGGCTATTTTTAACAGAGATATAAGCCATATTCTCCAGGAGGTATATTAGTGCAAGAGCCATGCCTGGAAAAGTGAGATCAAACAAAAGCAGCAGTGAAATATTTGGCAGATGACACTCGGAAAGACTTTTAAACTATATCTATCTATCATTATAAACCCCACAGGAAATATTTATATTTCATTCCCCATTTATTTATTCATTAGCGTGTCAAAGTATATTCTACCAATAATATGAGATAGAGACTGGCATCTGAGTGAGACAGAGTTCTGCTACTGGTTCAGTAGGTTCTGAATCTGTCAACTAAAACAATAACAATTAGGGTAGCACTCACAGATAGAGATGGCATTAGAAGATAAAGCAATGGAAGGAAGTACATTATACATGAGTTTTATATACTTTCTGATTCTCTTTTCATCTTCCAAGAGAACTGGAGATGGAAACCTAAAAAGGACCTCAAAAGAATTATTTTAAACAGTGAGATGTATCACATTTTCTTTTAGCTGCTATTATTACAGTTACCTTGAAAGAAAGTGCAAAAGAGAAATCTACAGCAAATGGAATGAGAGCAGAGCTAGGAAACCCAGAGTAAGCACTATCTCAAGATCTCAGCTGGCAACATCTGCAAAAAGGTGCTCTGCCATCCAGCAGTTGACTCTTCCTAAGGCCAAAATCTAGATCAAAGGTGATCAGAAACCTTCAAGACAATAAAAAAAAAGCAGTGGTAAAATCAAATCATAGAATCATAGAATATTCTGAGTGGGAGGGGACCCATAGGGATCACTGAAATCCAACTCCTGCCCCTGCACAGGACACCCCAAAAATCACACCACGTGCCCAAGAATATTGTCCAAACACTTCCTGAACTCTGCCAGGAGTGCTGTGACCACTTCCCTGGGGAGCCTGTTCCAGTGCCCATCAGGCAGGGCTGTTAAAGCCATTGCAGAAAGCATTAGTTTTCTTTGACATAAAAAGAATTAACCAGCCTCAAGAGAACTTGGGAAACATAAATAGCATCCATGGGAAGGCCTTTTGTTGTGTTTGTTTTTTCCAGCTCATGCTTTATATCTCTGAGGCCTATGTGAATTGTGACTTCTCTTTTAAGGATTCACTGTTACTGGTGTTCTGATATGCCTTATCACAGACTCCTGGAAGAAAATCCATGTGAGTTGGCCCTGGAGTGTGAGGCGCCACAGCACAGGGACTCACTCTGTGCTGTGCTGCTCAGAGAGCCAGCAAGGCCCAGCACCAAAGGAGTTCCCAGTTCCCCCATTGGGAACTGAAATGACCATCTTGAGAGTTCAGACAAAGCGGTGTGAACCCTACCCAGAACTTTTCTCCAAGTCTTTGGCCTTGATAAAATAGTTCAGTTGTCAGGGTTGTCTAAAGAGTCTTCTTTCTGCTGTTACAACTTCTCTCTGGAATATCTCACTATTTGTTCCTTATCTGAACACTTATTTTTTGTCTTTCTTTCTTGGTTTATGTAACACTTCCCATTGAATTAATTCCACGGTTGTTGAAGTCTCACAATCAATAGAGAAAACATATTTCTAAGAAAAAACCCACTCCCTAATACAGAAACTGAATCAAACAGGCTGAAAACTAAGCATAGTGTGTGAAAGATCAGAAATATAATCTGTTCTGCAAGTATTGAGTGCTTGCACTGAGGATGAGTGGGAGGGTCACGGGCAGGAGAACAGATGATGTTTGAAAGATTGTCTTCTGCCTTCTCCTTGTAAAAGCCTGAAATCCGGTGGGTGATGTGGATGAAGGGTGCTGTTGCAAGGTAGGTCAGTTTGCTTAAGCACTGTGCTGCTGGAAATGGTGTGATTCTCTCCATGTAAACAAAATTAAAGTCAATCACCATACAAGCCATGCAACATTGAGCAAAACGAAACAGTGAACAAAAGCAAAGCATTAATTGAGTGTGGAAAACCATGGCCTGGCATTTTTCGAGAAAGGTTTTGAATATTCTACTCTCCTACAACACAGCTGTCATAGAACTGTAATAAACAGTGCTGTATGGTGTCAGTGTTGAGAAGTTGGAAAAATTGCATTGGAAAATACTATGATTGTAACCATTCTTAATGGGAAGCCTCAAGTATCACTGTGGGATCCATAATAATACTGGTAGCAAAGAATACTGGTCCTGCAGCTTTCCTGTGCTGTAACAAATGACAGTTTCTTAGCCTATCAAACTGCATCTGAGTTTGTGAACATTTGTGTTTGAGTTTGATATTGAGAGTTACTAAGACTACTCTTGGATACTCAGGCTTGCAAAACAGTGGCCTTCCTGCAGCATTTTCTCTCCCATTTACCCTCCAGCATTATTGCTAGTTTGTAGCATTCAAATGCTCTGATTACATCCCCCATTTACTGCTGCTGCATTGGCTTGTTGCAGCATATCTTGATTTTGAAGCTGGGGAATGTTTTTTTAGGGGAGGAGGGAGGGGTAAGCCAGGAGTAGGAGGTTGAGCTTTACAAATGAGGCTCCCTTGGTAAAAAAGCAGCACCAATGTACACAGCAGCCTTTGCCTGCATCAGATTTGCTGTCACAGTAAAAGCCCACTTGCTGACACCAATCATTTCCATAAAATTTAAGCCAACATCTTGGGGAGAAAAGATTTAATTAACACATAAACCCCGGAGTAACTATGACAATCTGCTTTCATAGTGATGGGAATAATCACGTTTCTATCCACTGTCAATCCTTGAGATATAACGGTTTTATGAATAATCTATAGTACATTTTCTTTTCCTTACACAATCAATCAGATTCTTGCGTTACTTTCACACAAGAACATTTCTGTCTTAGACATCTAGAAAAACTCTATATTTATCTGGTGCCTTGAGGGGCTACCTCTGGTTGTGTGACAGGAGGTCTCTTGAGCATTTTGGCCTAGTAGCATGAAGGGAGGCTGAGCAATTCCATCCTTACCAAGATCCACATGAGATATCCCATAATTTAAATAGAGGTGCCCTTAGGGCAGTGCATAAAGAGCCCAGGAGAAAAAAAACACCACAAAACAACTAAAAACAAAATCCAAAACCCCCAGTATTCATTGCAGACAGTAAATAAAATGGTGGCAATGATTACCATGATGTAAAATTAGATTAAAAAATTTAACTGTGAGGCAGAAATAGTCACCTTTGAAAAAGGCTTTGAAAGAAATCTGTTCCCTTTAGTCCAGTTGAAAAGATTGTGTCTAATATGACATGCTTTTTTTGACACCTTCTTCTCCTACTTATTATAAATCCTTGAAGGAAAAAACACAGAACCTTCCTGGGTTAATCTCAGCAAAGTTGTTTCTGCTTTACTGTGGCATAAGTTAGATAAGCTTGTAAGGTATAATTTTATGGTCTTTGGGGCCTTAACAATGTTGAGAATAAATCTGTGATCACAATTTAGATAGAGAATGTTGTCTCTGTTGTTTTCACTGGACACTTACATAATTTCCGCATCTTTTTGCTTTCTTAATACTTTTTTATTTGGTTCCACAGTACTGAACAACAACTAAGGTATGATCTGTATATTAGGGATGGAATATTCTTAATACATCTTTAGAGTTGTATCAACTCTAATAACCTGAAATTTTTGCAAATATAAATTCTGCATCCATGTAAGTGCTTTTTAAAATGATAGCAGTTGTCTTGTGTTAGGCTTGATTGCAACCTGTTTTCTAAATTAAAAAATGTAAATGTGGCATTGACAAAGGTTAAAAAGATTTAAAGGGGGTTCTGTCAGCAGTGTATGCACACACCAAGCTAAATCCTATGTATCTAATCAGTGTCCTCTGGACTGTGTGCCTTGCTCCATTGTTTACTTTCAAATCCATAATAATTTTGTATCCTTTCACTGGGCAAAGATTCATTTTAAAATCTAATGAATTTAAAAATATGCTTTTCACTTGTCCATTTGATACTGAGCCTGCAATTTGACTTTCATTGTTTGTTTCCCTCCTTGTCTCGTCAATCCTTTTCTTTCTTTCTGTTCTTTTACTTTATTACATTTTTTATTGAGGACTGAGATGAACTGGTTGCTGCATCATGGGCCCATTACACTTCCTAACAATTCCATTTGCACCTTATTGTTTGTCTTATTGCTGGAAAATTCAGGTGATTCATCATGCCTGAAGAAGCACCTGATCCCAATTCCCTTGATATCACGATCACTATGTGACAGGAATACAGTTAGTGGTGGCTTTCAGACTCAAAGAGGCCAAGGTGATAACTCTTTTGGGACCTTTAGCCTCTCAAGTATTGATGAGTTCCATTTTTTTAATGCTCTGTTTCTTGCTCCCTTTCAACAGCCCCCTGAGTGTGGAAAAGGGCCTGGAGTTAATAAAGGAAGTGGCAGATCTCCTGAAGCTGCAGATGAGTGTCTTCGATGATGTCAAGTATGTACATGGGATTTTCCCCTTTTTTATTTTATTGGATGTCTCATTATTTTTGAATAGTTTGTCTTACAAGGAAATATCTGCTCTTTAATGTCAAAATTAAGGAGAGTGCGCAAGAGGGAAAAAAGAATTTTGTGATGATCTTTGTAACATTCCCTACACACAAGAACAAATTATTTTTTAAAAAATTATAAAGAATGAATTTTTTTTTCTGCTTCCATAGGGAAAAATAATCTGTTTCAAGTGCTATACAGATATTGCCAACCTTGTTTAACAGTTTCTAGGTAGGGACAGTCTTCTGAAGGGTCATTGCCAGGGGGAAACATGACATCAGAGATGGATAAGAACTTGGGTGCCTAGCTTTGTGTCTGGCACATGGCACACTAGGTCATGCTTCTTGGTCAGCTACTTATTTAGCAGGTCACAGGGAGTTCAGCTATGCTGAGCACTGGTTGTCCTCCTGTGATTCATACTGATGAATGCTCTGCATGTTAATCTCATGAACTGGGAGGTTATGAGCTGCCATGTCCAGTAAAGAGCTTTAGATTGAGGATTTTCTGAAGGTGTTTTGGAAGAAACATTTACTTCACAAAACTTCATCTTCTCCTTCTAAAACAGAAGTAGTTTGATATGGAAGTAAGTGCAAAGAAGGGTCAGCTGTAGGAGGGTTTTGACAGCTTGCTGGAAAGAGGCCACATCTTGGGCACACAGGAAATAACTGATGTCTGGGAGTATCCAGCTCCTGCCTGCGTTTCAGAAGGTTTGGAGCTCCATGCCTTGGCCCGGGAGCTGGGATGCTGAAGTGCAGCATCTTTCTCAGCTCACCTGTGCTGCCAGCAGCTGCTGTTTAATCTTCATTTACAGAATGTAATTCATTGTTTAATACTGTTTTAAATCATAGTCTGATGATGTTTCATCTTTAGTGGAAGTGTTTTTATCTTGATTGTAAAAAAGTAATTCTACCCCTTCTCTTACTGTGTATATGTAGAGAAATGGACCACTGGTGAGAAAATCTTTTCAGAAACCTGGAAAATACCAGGCATATTGGCTTTTTTTATTGAGAAGGAAAATATTCCCGTATTTTGTTTGTTTTGATTAATGTCTTTTGGTTGTATTTAATGAAATACATTTTTTATGAATACCGAATTTTTGAATTGAAAAAAATTATAATGTTCTATTATCTTTCTTGTAAAGAGAATTTGCATTCTTGGCTTTGAACACTAGCAGAAAAAGTCAACTGTACATTTAAAGGAAAAATCCCATTGAACAATTTCTGTGCTGGAATCAGTGGGTTCAGCTTCATTAACTTCATTAATTTACAGTACAAGAACTCTTTCACCTGCCTTTCTAATTGTTAGTATAAAGCCTTTTGGTTATTTTTTATCATTCGATAAATCACAACAACATTGCAGTTGGTAGGCTCTAGATTCATTCTCTAATGAAAAACATCCCTCCAGTGGTATAGCCAGCTATGATGGACCTTTCTTTTAATGTGCAGAATTAACCAGTTATTTTGCATCTATCAATATGAAGTCACATGACTGTACTGAAAATACTTGTATGGTCAGTACCTTTAAAGTGTATGATGAATTACAGGAACTCCAAACAGGACTGAGCATTCTTTCTATCCATACAATGTTTTCATCAGTCTTTGCCCTTTTAAAAGATCTATAAATCTGTGAAGGGTTATCCGAAATCTCAAATTAGTGAAGAATTCATCCATAATAAACTTCCTTTGTTCAAGAGAATGAGACACTTTGACTCAGGTTAAACCCATAAAGTACTAAAGGAAGGTGGAGCTGACCAGTAGATGAAGCAATAGTAGAAGCTTTAGACAGTGGCCTTGCCAAGAAAAGAGTTTAAACTATTTGGATATGTTGTTTTCTTGCCATTGCACCACTATCAGGGTTAGCTTCTCAGCAGCTTCATGGAGAGGGGTTTCAGGAAAAACCTGATGTCATGTCATAGCCACCACTGACACATCAAAGTGTGAGAATATTTCTCAGGAAATACGCTTTTTACTTGGGCTAAGGTATCATGGGTGATTTATATTATTTTATTTCACTGGCAACTAAAAGTATTCTTTTTCTTAAAGATTAATTTTTTTGTAAAAATGGGGAAGTTGCAAAAAGAACCCCAAAACACCAATCAGTAAGCTTGGAGACAGAGGAGTTATAAAAGGGGTGGGATTTTGTCATACTAGCCTACTTTGACATGAGTATTTGCTTGGTCTAAAATTCTCAATTCTCTCTTTTCACCCCAAGAATTCCAAATGGTTGGAAGGTAACGCTGTAGACTTGGATGTTTTAGGTCATTGCAAAGATCTCAGAGTAATGACATGTTAATGAGAATCACGGGGTTAATTTGACAGCATAGACAAAGTCATCACATGGAACAGGAATAGTGTAAGAACTGACGAGAGAGGGCAAGTGGTGAGTTCTTTTAAAGTTCTTTAAGTTCTGTTACAAGTTTATTGTCCTTTTCTCTGAAAAAAAGAGAGAAAATTTAAAGGAACTGCTTCACTAAGATTACTGCCATGAGTCAGTTTTGTCCGTAAATACCTTTCACTCTTCCCTGTATTTTTAGTTTTTCCCTGTGCTTTGGAGTTAGGTAAGTGAACAATTGCTTTTGCCATGGGTTCCTACCAATGCCCTGTGTTAGCTCTTGATTAGCTGGTGCATGGTAATCAGCTTATCATATTTTATTTTATCCTCTGTCTTTCACAATCCTGCCAACTTTAACCCATAGGCTTCAGTTCACAGGATACCCCCAGGCTTGGCTTCCAGAGCATTCAGTCCATTCCTGCAGCTGAGGTGTTTTCAAGTTTGCATTGACATAAACTTTGGTCACCCTGTGAAGCAGATGAGTGGGAATAGATTTAGGGAATTCATAATTAGAAATATTTCAACATTGAAAAAAAGATCCAACACGTTAGTTGTCACTTTTGGATACAGCCTGGATCTTTATGGAAGTGATAGTTATGCTTAATATGTTTTGTTAATGGTTATGTAGCTGTCAAATAAATTCCATTATTTCTTATTACATCATTAGAGACCATTAAAAGGATATTAGCATGCTGATGTAATTATGCAAGCAGACGTAAAATGACTATAGTTATGATTTTATAATCTAATTATGGGTGTCCAATGCCCCTGGTGATTGATTGTTGGACTGGTATCAGGGATTGAAGTCACATGGGCACTAATGTTTAGGAGGGTTTGTATCTATTTTTTTTTTTTAAATATGACTTTGCAACACTGGCCTTCATGTAATTGAGTTATTCACAACATGACACTTTATCAAGAAACATCCAAATATAATAAAAATACCCAAATCTCTAAGCTCAACTTTGAAGGCAGTGGAAAGGACACAGAATTAAGAGTCAAAGTCAGTGATTAAAGCATAGATGATTTATCTGGTTTCTGATAAGAATACAAATTATTTTTGAATTTTTATTTAATAGTCTCACATTTGTGGTATTTACTGACAACATTGTAAAGGGGAAGTTTCAGCTCTGACTTTAGGTGGATACCTTTGTATGGAAAGAAAACAGATTATTCTGTTTTCATAGTATTTCAGGCCTTATATCCTACCATTCTCAGCCTCCCGTTAAGAGTGAGATTTTCAGCTGAATATTACATTCTCTCTAGACTGATATGATTTTCCCAATTGCCATTGAAGATCTTTTGCTCTAGGTGTCTCTTTTTTGCCCATTTTGTTCTGCTTTAGCTTCCTCCACCCATTTATCTTAATGGCAGTTTTCTTATTTTTGCCTTCTACTATACCTAAACTCAGTACTCAAAGAACTGAACTTTCAGGAGATGTGCTAACTTGACCAGCATTTCCATTTTCATATATAATTTTTCAGTGGAAAACTCTAGCAGAGCACTCTATATTCATTCCATCAAATTACATTAATCTCAATCTGCTGCTGTTTTGAAGTGTAACACTTCCCTATATAACCATATAATCTATATATATATATAATGTTGAGAGTGAGCAGGACACTTAGGCTAAATTTCAAATGCTAATATAAATAGATTTTTTTTAAGTTGAAAAGGCTGATTCTGATTATCCAATATAACATCCTGGATTGCAAAGCCATGACATTTAAGCAGTATTCCCCTATCTTGAGTGATTGGTTGAATTGTATATCCAAAGCTAAATTAAAAGACCAAATCCCTCATCTTTCAGAGTCTAAAGCTCCAACACCCAGGATTCAGGTTGGTTGTTCAGCTTTCACCTCACAGTGCTCCCTACCCACACTGGGACTACAGGTGAATTCAGTGTTTACTTGAATAGTTTATGATACGAAAAATAAAAATTTCAGGTTAAAGGAAGGTATACAAGGAAACTATATGAAGACTTCAGCTGAAAAATACCTTTCAAATTTTGTAGCAGACACAGCAATGTGATTTGACATTTTGGAAAGAAAATACTGTAAATTCAAAGTAATGATTAGTTTCAAAATTTAACTAAGCTTGGCTTATAAGGAAAATGCTTTTTTTTTTTTGTGATAAGAATAAACAAAAAATTGGCTTTGGACTGAACTCAAGCCATTTTTTTATTTTGTTTTGTTCAGGTGACCAATCTTGAATAACACTAATTATGATAGACTCCTGAAATATTGAATCACATCTATATATTTTTCTACAGCCATCTGTTTTATTTCATAACCAGAAAAGAAGTCCTCAGTTAATAAGTAGCTCTTCAATGTTTCATTTTATTTTTCATTGTTCAGGTTTTATTTAGTGCACTTTATTCGAATTCTGCATTGAGGTCAGAAACCCTATTTCCTTCTGTTTTGGTTTGGATATTTTTTTCCTATAGTGCTCTTCACTACACTATCAAAATGCTTGACAAACATGAATTGATATATTTCACTCATACAAGATATGGGGTTTTATTAGGACCACGCGGAGCTGGAGTTATGCATGAAAAGATCAGTGTCAAAGTGTTTCCCAGTCTGAGGTGTCCAGTGTGATGTCTCACTGCACAGCTTACTCAGCCCCTTCTGAAAAGAGCTTCACTGCCTGAGACAGAGATCCCATTGGCTTCAATCTCCTGAGCATTCAGCAGTCCCAGAAGTGAGCTTCATTTAGACAATGCTGTTTGGTCTATAAAATAAAGAAATCAATTCCTGAAATTATTTTTTCCGCGAATGAACTGAGTCTGAGTCTGAAGTGGATGAGTCCAGGAGAATTTAAAGTAGCAGTAGTACCCTTAAATCTTCATCTTTCCATACCACATTTGCAACATACTTCCTGACGTCTGATAAAATTGAAATTAAGGCCTCTGAAAATATTGGTCTTCTCTACTACTTGACCACCATTCATCTTTGGATTTCAAGGATCCTACTGAAAAAACACGTTCAAAAGAAAGGCTACATTTCTGTATTTGAAGTAAGTCAAGATTGATTTTTCCTATTATGCAGCAGTGTGTCTGTAGGGTTAATTATGGTTTTTTAATAGTTCTGTGTAAACAGTGATTTTAAGAAAAGTTTGAATTTGGAAAGCTTGTCATGAGGCCAGTTACAAACACATTCTTTTCATACCTCACATCTCTTGTTTCCAAGTTCTGGGGTTAGAGATATTTGGCACCTCCTTTCCAAAGAGGCCTTACACAACCAAGCATTACCTCTCATTATCCCTGCTCTTAGGAAGAGCTGGAACGGCTGGGCTGGAATAAATACAATTTGAAAAGCCAGCCAGCCATCCCAGCGAAAAGAACTTGAACTGAGGAAGATAGCTGAAAATCAAACCAAGTGGCGAAAGTTTGAAGAGGCTTAAAACACGTTCAAATTGGAAGTGTTGGGCAGGCAGCCTGGTGAGTGGAGCTCCCAGCCTCACCTATTATAAACACGTGCATTGGCTGTAGGGTCCTAATCATGCACTATAGGTGCTGTTCGTTGTTTGTCGTGTTATTTTTATAACACCTGAAAAATTCAATCAACCAGTTAATCACACTCAGTCATCCAGAACCTAAACACTGGAACAATACCTGGTATTTTCACTCCATCGTGCTGATGGGTTGTGACATGTGGTGTAGGTATGCTCTAAACGTGAACAGCTCAGGAAATCACTGAGAGGCTGGACAGTGTCAGGGAGAGTTATTTAACACGGAGCAGCGGTAGGACAGGTAGCACAGGGTCTTGTAAGGTTTGCACTTGAAAAGTTCCCTCCATTTTGCAGAGTCTTCATGATTCCATTCTCCTTGATTTGGTGTGATGAATCTTTTCTCCTGTTGTATGTTGAACATCTGTGGATTAATATTCTTGCTAAGTTTTTTTTCCAGATTGGCAGATTCTGGATTCTGCTGTCTATGTCATTTGGATTTACTGAGAGGAAAGTTCTATAGCTCATCCTGCTCTCCCTAAGATGCTGTAATATAAACTAGAAATAGATAAAATTTTTATTTCCATTCCATTTATTGTCCAGAAATTAAGCAAGATTTTTATTTCAATTCGAACTGTACCATGCTTAGTCTGAATAAAAAGATACACCTTACAAGAAAGTTGAGCAGTACTTGTCATCTGCTCTCTGATTTTAAAAGCAAACAAATAACTATAGTTATTTGACATAAACTTGTTTAAAGTGTTATAAAAGCATAACTCAGAAATAATGGAACCCCTTTTATTCAAACTTGACTTCTCCCACAGATTTAATGAGTCTGGGAAACAAATTATTTGAAAAATGTATTGCTGTAACTGATTGCATGCAGGCATTTATAAGAAATTACATTGTGTTTTCTGGCACATATTGTCTTATTTGACAACTAATTTATAATATAAAGATACATCAGTTTTTAAAGGAATGATGATAAGGGAAAAAAAATAAGGTGAAAATTTCAACTATGCATTTCCTTACTTAAAAATGAGTGATTCCACAACTTTAGCATTACATTAGTCTTGTGGCTTTTTCCCCTGAGGTACAATACATTTTTGTGTTCTTTTCTTAAATGAGTGTGCATATAACCAAGATAATATTGCCTTCTGCACTGTAACTTTCCTGCTGGAAAAATATAAAAATCATTAAAATAACAGGAAGGATTTTGGCCTGCAGCATTTTATGAATTCTAGGTGACAAAAGAGAAAGACCATAAAAATCTAAGGAGATTCTGACAAATAATGTGCTTGGCTTTCCATTACAACATTTTATTTCATTAAAACAGAGGATTTGCACCTTTGTAATCAATAGCAGAATGAATCCACTATTATTGATACATTACCATGAACTCATAGGTCCCTGCACAAGAGAAGGTTTTTACAGATAAGTGAACTTCTGAAGTTTATCTGTCTTTTTTAACATCATGTTTCTCTACTACTCATCTCTCTGTGTGACTGAGAATGCCATCATATTCCTTTTTTAATAAAATCAAAGTTCATAACATTATAGGGTAGGCAGGATATACCCCTTTCTTTCAAGTAAGTCATTGAGTGTGTGCCATTGCCTTTAATTTATGTAACATCTCACTTATTATTAACAGGTAATAATTTCCATTCTACACATGGGTAAATTGAAACCCAAGGCAGTTTGCTTCATTTTCCCTAAAATGGTACAGAACTTGGTGACAGATATGAGAATAGAAACAGAGAACTGTGATTCTCACTCTTGAACTAAAGCTTCATCCACAAATAGAATTACTAATATTAGAAATGAAAAAAGGTTTTCATGTAGGGATTTGTTTTAAAGAATAACCCCTTAGAAGAAATATAAAAATTATTTTATGTCTGTCTTGATCCTCCTGCCCTTGGCTACCTGATTCTCCTAGAAGTACAAACACATATTTTTTTCTCTTTTTGCAACCAGCATGGTTGGATTTCATGAGCATCACAGACCTGCTGACCCAGCCAAAAAAGAGAAAGGGTTCTTTTGCAATTTTTTTTACAGCCTTGGCAGTAAATATTGCATAAAAAGGTCAATAAGTTGCATCACAACCTTCCTATGGAAGGGTTTGTTTCTAAGAGCCATGAAGACAGTCTGAGTAAATATTCACCTGTAGGTGCAATGGAAAAAGCCCAGTAAATTCCACTTGCAGTGCCTCCTTTGCCAAGGAAATATCTCTACCTCACAGCTGGCAGGGGAGCCTCAAGAACAAATCTTCTCATTGGTGCTCTCAGAGCTCAAGGAGAAGCCAACAGGTCCTTAAGAGGACAGGCAGGAGAGCTCTGGGTGGAGCACTCAGAATTTGGCAGCCTTTTGAACTAAGACTGTAGCAAAGTTTAGGGGTTTTTGTCTTTGGTTGTGCTGCCTAATGCTGCTGCAAGAACTTTGTGTCCTACACGGATCCTATCAAAGTTCTGAGCATTCTGAACCTGGCTCTGTGTAACAACCCTCCCGTGTGAGACATGCTCCTCATTAAGGATTAAAAGTCACTTGTGCAAGCGGAGCAAAAGGTGACTGTCACCCCAGCAGCCAAATTTTACACGTGCTTTCAACCAGCTCCTTTTACAGCACAGGTGTGCAGAGGGTGAGTAGGGCTGAAGCCAGGAAAATGCATTGAAGGCTCACTGGGTGAAAATTAAAAATGTCTACTGTTTGTAGATATAAAGGTATAAAAAAGGAGGCTGGAAATATAAATAGAATACAATTTTTTAATGACATAAATTTTATCCTTTAGCTTAATCCTTGGGGAATGAAAGAAAAATCACTGTACATTTAAGAAGCTTTTTGAGACCATATTCCCACCCTCGCAGGGTCCAAACACTTTTTTTTTACTGTAAGAAATTATAGCACTTGTATAGTTTGTTCTTTTAAATACTGTAATTAAGAACCTTATTTGCATGGCAGGCAAAGCTGGCAACTTTCATGTACTCAGTGTGGTGAAAATGTCAAGTTTCATGGCTTGTGACAGATTAATAGAAAAATTATTTTAAAACTCTGCAAATTATTCATAGATATTGAGTAATCATCAAAAGTTGCACTTTGTGAAGAATAAAAATAGGACAAACTGAGTGTAGCATCAATCTCTAAATTAAGCGTTGTCTCTTTTTTAAATCATTTAAATTGTAGGCTTAGCAAAATAATCTTCACCTCAGATGAAGCAAGTTGTAAAATCTTTAAAATACTCTTTCATCATCTTTTGCAATGTAAATTAGGATCAGTGTACTTAGCACAATTTTGATGCATATAGATTAAATGATTAATATAAAATTAATGATGAATGTAAAAATAATTAAAGCTCCATCTTTTAGTATGGGCATCAGAGACCCACCAGACATGGACTGCTGTTATTGGAAAGCATCTCTTTCTGGACCAGCCACCCCTTTTGTCTGACTTCCCTCTGGAAATCACTCTAATGGCAGTAGTGTGTCAGGCAGAATGCATCTCAGTATTTGAGCACCTTGTTGTGGCCTCTTCTCTGCCCCTGAAATGTTGCTCCTGCAGTCACTCCTCAGCACTTGTCACGTCAGGGGGAAAGAAGGGGGCACAACAAGGTGTCCGAGGCCTTACCGCGTTTAGGAAGAATGTAACTTGCCCAAGTAAACCTGGGCTGCAGCTATCAAATCCAGACCTAAGTTTTGTTTCCATGTAGTTACATTTGCAAGACGGATTGCTCTGAAACTGTCAATCTTTCTAACCTTTGTAGTCCATCTGTAACACCTCCCAGCTGCCTGGTGAAACCCCTCCAGTGAGACTCAGGTGGTGATGGGAAATCAACCACTACGTGGTCAGCACTGCAGTTAGTGTCTTTGCCTTAGCAGGGGTTTTGCTTTTCCATCTTTAGAAGCTGGTCACTGTCAGAACCAGGTGCAATGACAGTACAACAAGTCTTTTAACTTTTTCTCTCCATGCACTGTTTAGTGCAGGACCACTGCTTTAGAGAATGGTGCAAACAGTTCGTGCTTTGTGTATATGAAGGATATAAATATGAATAGATAATGTATTATTTGCTGTATTGCAGCGTGTCCTGGAGCACTGTGCATCATTCTGCGCTTTAAGGAGCATGTTAAGAGTTTCCTGAGAAGGGCTCTAAAAGCTCAATTTGCTAAAACTGAAAAAGATTTTTTTAATTGATCACTGGCTGTGCGTACATACCTGTCAATAGGAATGTGAGAATACATACAGCTCCACATTGATATTTCTGCAGTCCAGGTGCAAAGTGAAGCAAATCTTTGAACAGTAAAGATATTAAAGAGTGAGAGATGTGTGCCTTTTTAGTATTAAGTCTGAGTGATGATCAATAATTCTCTACTCAACACTTCAGGGATGTTATTTTGTAGCAGGTCAGCACAACACATCTTTTGCAAGCTTTCCTGAATCCTTGAAGCTCAGTCAGGTACCTGCTGATATAATGTAAATACAGTATGAGGCAATGCTTCACAAAATAAATTCTGGTCAATAGTTCTGGACAAAAATCTTGGTCAAACTTGAATTAAGTGGTGAACTGATTTACAGCTACTCTGAGTATCAGAAAGAGAACAAAATAGCCAGTGTATACTTCCTAATCCATTCGTGTATCATGTGTCAATGTCCAGCTGCAATTTTCTGCCTTTGTTTTTCTCTGTAAATCATGTTATAGAAACATACTGTAGTACAAAAATGAAATGCCTCTGCTAATTATGTGCTTTTCCCCATTAATTTGATTTGACATAAGTATGTTTATATATCCCTAAATACAATATATAAAACATTTACAGTAGCATGAGCATCTTAATTTTTCCAAAATTGAGAAGGTGAAAAGGAGGCTTGAGTGCAATATAAACAATGGACACAAGCTTCAAATTCCTAAACACAGAAAGCACAGAAATGTGTACACATTGCAAGTCATTAGTTCAAGCCCACCAAACGTTTCCTGAGACAATTACCTTCACTGCTATAAAATTTGCTTTGCACAGTCCTCTGGAGCGTTACTAATTGCTTTTCTTAACCTCCAGAGATTAAAGGATTTTGAAATGAACATATAGACAAGTAGTGACTTTAATTTCAAATCTAAGCTTTATTAAGGCAAGCTCTGTTTTATAAAATAGGGTCATTAAGAGAATGCTTCATGTTGGAAATAGCCAATCCTAATCTCCTCATCTTCCTCCAGTCTTGAGAAATTGCACTCTTGCCTGTATCTTAAAAATGAGATGCCACCTCGAATCATTTCCATCTGGCATCAGCTCCGTGTCTCATCTTGAGGAGTGCAGAGCCCCATGTTGGCACTTGTTTCTCAAACCCTTTTCCACTAGGGGGTACGATAGACTGTGCCTGCATCTCGCAGGGAACCCGCGGCGGCAGGCTGGAATGCTGAAGTGCACACACACGAGGGAGAGGAACAGGCATGCAAAGCCTGGTACATAATTTATGGAGATTTAAATCCTGTCATTCATAAATATAATTATAACCTACGGCTTGAAAGTGATATGGACCTTGCCATATTGATCACGCTCCAGCTCTGTTTATTCAGATCATTCATTTGTTGACAGGGAAAATATAAGAATGCTGTTAGTCGTAAAACAATTAACGAAAGGAAATACTTCTCTTTTACACAAAGAATATTCTTTGTTTCTGTGTGTGTTGTGCACCCTCCCACCTTCAGATGGGAAATATAAACCCAAGGGGAGGGGATATTATTAAATCAGCAATCAACCTTCAAGTCATTTTGGTATAAACACTGTAATTATTTCATCTCTAGTAAACAGAATAAAAGACAACAGCACATAAGGGTGACAATTTGCAATATGCTTTGAATGTCTTTGTTAAAAAAAACCCTTACTATGACTGAAGGCAACAATATTGAAAGTAAAAAAAAAAAAAAAAGGCAAAAGTTGTGACAGCCGACAGGGGGGTAGTCACTAAATTTTGAGTAATAAATTTAGCAGGTCATTGCAACACCCATTGCATTTTGTGTGGGGAGAAATCACTCTTTATTAGCCCTGAAGCTGGAACTGCTTACCTTTTTTAAAAAAACATTGTAACAAAGTATAAGGAAAAAGTGATAAGTGCAATTACAATTGTATAGTCCAGATGCCTTCTAAAATTCACACTCTTCTCTTACTGAAGTGAGTATAAGTTCATTTGTGTCAGAAGAAAAGACTACAGATTTACCGGGCGGTAACTGTAGTAGCAGGCAGCTTGGGGGAGGGATAGACAACAAATATTTTCTGACATTTTTGATCTCAATTGCAGCAGACATGTGCCAGATGTGGGTGGGGTTTCAGCCTGGACATCGTGGTTCCATGCCTGGGTGTTTTCCCCTGCCCAGCTGGCTGAGCTGGCTGGGGTAAGGTGCCAGCCAGGAGCGATGCCTGTGCTCCCCCAGCTCCTCCCTTGTCTGTGGGAATGGTTTGTTTGCAATTCATTATAAACACTGTTCACCTCAGTGAGCCCCTGTGTTCAGAGCAGTATGAAGACAATTGCCATTAACATTAGCCAGGCTTCAGAGGGTCTGACAGCAGCACAGGAAAGCAGTCTCATCTACCCAATGGAAAGTTCCTGGTTAGGAGCCATCAGGGATGCATTTTATACATCTTGGAACCTTTTTTCAGGCTGGTTGACCTCTTGTTAAAAAGTCTTTTAAAAATATTTTGTACTCAAATAATTACTAGTTTTGTTTAAATGTTCTCATCCAACACGTAATGAACAGTGAGGAATTCCCTAAAGGGCATCTTTTGTTATTGAAATGTTTATTTATTGAGTGCTTTTGCCAGAAGCCCCCCATGAGAAAAATCTCATTTTATGAGCTCCTGAAGCAGTCAGTTCCCAAAACATCAAGCAGAAATGCAATTTTGACCAAGTAATCTCAAGGTCTTTTGTTTGCTTTTAAATAAACAGAATGTCTCTGTGCAAAAAGTTGTGACAAAAGCTGCTTTATTTTCTGTATTTTGCAAATATTCCTAGTGAAGCCATGCTGATGTGGTGCTCAGGTGATTTCTTACATACAAGAATTCTATTGCTACAGTAGAGGAAAACAATATCCCATGGAGCAACATATGAGTGGGTCTTTTAAATGATTCTGAAATTTATTCTTTTCTGCAAAAGGATGGTGTTAACCCAGTATCATCCCACTTGCATAAGGAATCTTTCTCCTTACCCTGTTTTTTGTTCTTTTTTTCCCTGAGCAGTGAGGAGAAAGGACAGTACTTGTGGCAATCACATGTGGGATCTTCCCATGTTCCTGGATTATCCAGGTGGAGTCAGCAGAGAATAGTGGGATGGTTGCTGACAGGCTTCCCTCCTTGGAAATCCCTGTCTCTCGCTGCCTGGGCTCGGTCTCCAAAATTATCCAGTTTTAATCATTATGATTTTAATGATGCCAGGAAGTGCAGGGCTGCCAGGAGTGGAGCAGGGCAGGACAAGTGGGAGGAAGTGGGGAGTGGCTGAGAGATAAAAGCAAAACATTCAGGTAAGAGAAGGAAGGCAGGAAACTTTTTATGTTTTTGCTGATTGAGCCGAAGTGTAACTACACTGACGTTGAAATTTTGTGTTGGTTCCAGGCTCTCAGCTATAATGGACTATGCAGGGAAGCTTTGGGGGGGGATATCTGAAGTTGTTTTTTCTTTCCCCCCTATCTTGGTCAGGCAAGAGCTGCATACTGGGGTGATGCCCACTTCTATTTAGAGCAGACTGCTAATGGCACTGTAAATACCTGAGCAGCCAGAGAGGAATCAGCATTTCTCTTGGCTTGGCAACACAGAAAGGACAGTGCAAGATTAGTTAGAGTCACTGTTTGGTATCAACAGGTGCATTTTATGGTTGATTATCTCTGGGTTAGTGACAGAATCGGGGACTAGTCTGGATTTTTAGAAAGCAATTATCTCAAATAAAAAGTACTTTGCAATTGTTGAGTATTTTAATCCAATATGATGTGTACAAATGTTTTATAATTGCCTGGCTTTATTAAAAGTGCTTCTTGACGATTAGTGACCAGGCTTTTAGAGTGTCCTTTAGCAATAAAATCTCTGTTTTCTTTTTCTCTCCTCGCTCTAAGAGTACTTAGAGAAAAATGATTGATTAATGGCAGTTCCTGTTAACTCCAGAATAAAATGTGTGCATGCTTTGCTGGTAAAAGATGAAAGGACATTTCTTACTCTGATTCTTACTTTGATTCCTTTTGTGACCTCAAAGCAAAGTCTTATAGTTATTAAAAGGTTTTTCTGCCTGAGATGGAACAAGTTTAAAGGTATTTCTGTCTAGGACATATGTGATGCAATTAAGCTCATTAATTAAGTGCTCTCCATTCTATGATCGTAAGAGATGAACATGTTACTAAAAGAATAACTTAATACTTCATTTCAAGCCCTGCAACAAAATATTTCTCAAGTTATTTCTTTCATGCGGCAGTTTTTCAGATTTCATTCTCTCCTAAGCCACAGCTATAGGAAGTCAAAAGCTGTTAAAAGTACAGTTCCAGCCCATGCACTTCACCTTTTAAGCAGGGTTGTTCTTCACAGTATAAATGTAATTCTTTTCATTGATAATATGAATTAAAAAAGCCATAGGAACTTGCATAATACATAATATGTAAGTAAACTTTTATAAAGTTGTGCCAATTTTTGTTTTTCTTAATGATAAATACTTTCTGGTATCTTTCTGGTCAAAACCATCTATTGAATCAGATATGTCCAGAATGTTTCCTCCACACATACTGTTGCAGAATGTGATCAAGATAAATATTCTGAATATCTATGTTGTCCCTCTGACTTGCAGTTGTGACAACAGAAACTAAGGTTGTGTTGATGTTAAGCATATAAAGTGTGAAAATACATGTAATCTTCTTTGGATGCTGAATTCCAGGGTTGATCTATGCTGTACTTGAGTGAATAACAATTTCAGTGCCTCCATTTTGCCATCTTCATAATAAGAATAGTATTTACAGGAGTGTTCTGAAGTTTAGTTAATGTCATTGAAATTCTTTCAGACAGGCACAAAATACACACAGGAAACCACAAGAGGTATAAAAATGTATGCAAATGTAGCTAATGAAGCAAAAGGAAGAGGGCTAAATGGTGTCTTAATAGGTTCTCTTTAAAAACCTATTTTGATAAGGAATATTACGCCATGTCTCTTGATTATGAATCTTACATTTTTTTAATAATCTCTTTCAGCGTGCTGGGACCAGCTGTGACCTTCAGAGTGCACTCAAACCTCCAAAACATTTCAACTGCAGATGTTGCCAAAGAAGCAGGTAAGTCCTTGGCCTCCTTTCCCAAACTGTGACCACCCATGTCTGTGTAGCAGTCAGTACCACTGCAGACAGCACAAACACATCTTCTTCTCCCAGAAGACTGGCATTTAAAGGCAGAGACAGTTGAGAGGTGAGTGGCACATGAAAAATTGAAATTTTAACATTTTTGAGTCAACTAAAACTGTTTGAGACTTCCTTGTTTGTCAAGAAAAGTAAATAGAGACTTGTAGTCAAGTTCCAGCATGGTGAAAAACTCTTCAGTGTTGTCACAAACTCAGAAAAACACATTAGTCATTTGTAAAAGAAGGTATAATACATTCACTTTCCTCTTTTTCAGGGAACAAAAATGTTATTACATCTTAGCCTTAATTTCTGGAACAAAAAATGGTAGAAATATGCCTTTGTTGTTGTGCTGTTTAAACAATTTCAATGACAAGTTAATCTTGGAAGTAAAGGTTGTGTTTCTAGAATTAAGCTGCTTCCGAATAAGTACCACTGTTATAAGGACTCTTACTGACTCCTTTTCAGCCTGGCTATTAATTGTATTGTGGAGTTGTTGACTGCAAGAAATCATTTCTGCAAGGTATCTGAATTGATAATTTTTTGCTTCCAAATTACTCACTTGATAGGCTTTAAAAATCAGAAGTAAACAAGTTGCAATATTGCTTGAAAACAGAAACAAGAAAAGTTCATATAAATAAAGACTGGGAGCACCAAACTGTCCATTAACTTCTCCTTTTGCTTCACCATGGATGAATTTAGACATAGAAGGAGGTGGGGTAGCTCCCACGCCAGAACTTTCCTTTGCAGGACTCTTTGCATTGGAGAAGGCTCTTGTTAACTGGTGATTAGAGAGTAGCAAGGGTTTACCATGTCAAAAAGCCCTAGATGTGTCCTGTCAGAACTAGGAAATTACAGTAAATACTGAATTATGTGACTCCTGAATGTGTATGCTTGTCATGGGAAAAAGTAATATGGCTTTTCTCTAATACCCTCCCTGCCTTGTAAACTTGTTGGATCTCTGAAGGGATCAACAAATATGATGCTGTTGGTAGAGCCTGCCTGCATTGCCAGAGATTTTTGATAAGGTCTTCCCAGAAGTTTCTAAGGAAAGTTGTAGTTTCTTAGAATGCAGAATATGGAACAGAAAAGTGGTGAATCACTAATAGGTTAGGATGCAAGAAAGAGAGATTAGGAATAAAATATTAGTTTTCTAAAAGGCTAAGATGGCAAAAAAAGGTGGAAGAATCTCTGCTGGGACTTCAGCATTCAATATAGTTATAAGTGCATTAGAAAAGAGAGAGCAGGATGATGAGAAATCTTGCTAATAATACTGAATTATTCACAGTATTAAAGGTGAAAGTTGATCTTAGAAACGTATAAAGCTGGCTGAATGGACTCAAAATGGCAGATGAATTTCATTGTAAATTACTGTAAAACAATTTCATGTGGAGAAAAAAATAGCTTTGCATACAATGTTGTAGGTCTAAGTAGTAACATAGTGTAGTAAAGGTAATTTGATGAAAATGACAGTTCAGTCTCCATTATCAGTTGAACAAGGAAAGTGTTTTCAAGAATTACTTGGAAAGTAATAGAAAACAGAACAATATCATTTGTTCTTGCATAAATCTATCCTTTGCTTGTGTCAAAATACCACATCTGGTGCTGCTTCTCATACCTCAGAGAGATTGGAGATTCTGGTTGAAATGGAAAGATTCAGAGAAAGGCGGAAGGCATGGCTGTAAGTACGGAATATCTTCCATATAACAAGTGGTGTAGTAAGGCAGGAATCCTTATTTTGGAAAAAAACCAAAAAAGATGAGTATAGTATGGGAAAGATGTGTCAGCTCTAGAGACCCTAGAGTTGCACAGCAAATGTGGACAGGACTGTGCAATTGCTTCTGCAGTGCAGGAACAGATGAAACTGGCAGAAGGCAGGTTGAAAATAAATCAGGATGCAGTTTATAGCTTTGCCAGTTGTGGAGAATGAAGCTTACATGTGTTCAAAAATTTACACTCGAGGAAGTTCATGGAATTGACATCCAGTGAAATTTAGCAAGTCTGTGGAAACATTGTCAAGTCCAGGAGGTTCCTGATGTGCCTTGGCCTGTTCTTAACAAACTACTCTGAAATGTGAAAATGCTGTGACTGGTTTATTTCAGCAAAACTCAAGATACATTATGATTTTTTCCTTTCAACTGGAATCAAAGCAGCTGTTTTCAACTTCTTTAACTTAAATGCTGCTGAAAAATAGAGAGATTCTGGGGACAAAATAATGCCAACCCAGAGAAAGGGCAACAAAGGTGAAGGATCTGGAACATAAACCCTGTGAGGAGTGGCTGAGGGAGCTGAGGGTGTTTAGCCTGGAGGAAAGGAGGCTCAGGGGAGACCTCATCCCTCCCTACAAACACCTGAAAGGAGGGTGCAGCCAGGGGGGAGTCGGTCTCTTCTCCAAGACAAGTGACAGGACAAGGGGAAATGGCCTCAAGCTGTGCCAAAGGATGGTCAGGTTGGGTATGATGAAAAATGTCACTGCAAAGGTGGTTAAGCACTGGACCAGGCTGCCCAGGGAGGTGGTGGAGTCACCCTCCCTGGAAGTGTTCAACGCTGAGCAGCTGTGGCGCTTGGGGTTATGGTTCAGCGGGCATGGTGCTATTTGGTTAAGGTTGGACTTGATGGTCTTGGAGGTCTTTTCCAACCATAATGGGTCTGTGATCCTATGAATTTCTACAGATTCACCAATTTAAATTCATATTTTATACAGTAATTTTATCTACTCTTTATTATATTAATATCCCAGGCATTTTCTAACTTCTGTTTGCTTAGTGAATTAAAAGTTTCAGATTTTGATGGCTGCAGAAAGAGGTTTATAGGAGTTTTACATAATCTCCTCTTGGTATTTCAGTGTGGCCACAGTATTGTCATAACTAAACCTTGTGTTTGCCCTTTACAAAAAAAAGAAAAAGAGCTCACAAGTCTATCCATCCATCAAATATTTTAAATTTAAAAAGTATCTCATTTTTCCTTTCTAACTCATGAAGTTGCAGTGCTTGTCAATGTACTCACTAATCAGTTCATTTATTTTAAGCAAACTTCTTACTTCCAGATCTCTAAAGCCAAAAATAAATTCCCTTAAAAAATCAACAGCAATATATACTTACATAAGAATTTTTTTCAGGCTCTAGTTGTAATTATAAATTTTTAAAGTCGACAGTGTCTTGAAGAAAAGCATTCCAAGTACTTAACTTACCAAGGGAAGCCAAAGAAAAATAAATCAATGCATACTTCCAAGGTTAGCACAGGTAAATGCATAATTCCATGCTGTACTTGGTAACTTGACATCCCTCCAGGAGCTCAGAAAGCAGATCTTGTTTACAGAAAATGAGTAGACCAAATGGACAGAAGAATTTCACAGTCTGTCACATCCTTAGAAATGAAAAGAATTTGGAAATTGAGGTAATCAGATGCCATAATAATTATAGGAATGTAAATGATTCATTTGCAAAAATGAATCTATTTGTGCAGATGTTAGGTACACGCAAGTCTCACTGATAGCCACAGGAACAGTTTCTGTGCAGCAGTTTGGTCTTATTATTCCTGTAGCATATATTTTTGTAACCAAAATGGATACACTTCATATCTTCCTCGCACTATTTAAGATTTAAATATAGGGAACTCTATTTAAAGTTTACCATCCTCCTCTGTGGAGTTTGAAAAATGTGCAGGTTAGAGAAGACATCGGACTATTTAGCAACTCTGCAAAGAGAGGTATGACTTAGAATATCCGCTAAAAAACAGAGATATGAAGTAGGATAACTAAAAATGGTTTCCTCTGTTTTCTTGCAGTTTGAGGTTTGTTCTTCTTGGTGCACACATGACCTGTCTTAAGGCAAAATAAGCTCTCTAAAATCCTTCAACCACATTCGTGCTGATAAAACTTTTTTTTCCCAGTAATTCACAGTTCCAATTCTGTGTAAATGTTTTGATTACTTTTTTTTTTGGCAGTTTCTAGGGCTACATAATTATATGGGGAAGCTGACAACAGAGTAATTTAAAATTGTGAATAGCTTGCTTTCTCACATTAACAATACCTTTATTTGTTCTTTGAGAACAGAGCAGGATACCCAACATTTTGCCAGCTTCACACGCTTTGACGTTCAAAAGATAGAATACGTCTTTCATCAAGTAACTGTCCTCTGGCCTATTTCTGTTTAATAAGTCAGGTTCAGTGGTGCAGTTTAATTTCATCTCCATGTTTTGAAGAAATAAACTTTCTCAAGATGTAGGTGACCTGCTCCAGGAGTAATTACAGTTGGCACGACATCATTTAGACAAACAAATGTTTCTTTCTTTTCTCTTCAGTTTAAAGGTCAGGAGAAATCTAGCAGAGAACAATTATCAGTAAGATAACTCTCTATAAAATTGTAATGTATTTGGTATAGGAATGAGGAAGGAAGTTGCTTTATATGTAGTCCAGAATCCTACCATTTAGGCAAAGACAATGATAATTAGAAAAGTGGAAACTTCTGAAGTTTCCAAGCAAAGAATTTTGGCATCAGGTGCCTGTGATGGTCATAATATACTGAACACATGGAGCAGAGATGTAGGAGAGAAGTTCTGGGCACAGACACTCAGCACGGCTGAAATGCAGTAACAGTATTTGCTTGTATGTAGCTGCAGCCTTTTAGTGGTAGAGTCATTCTTACTTTTTTTTTTTTTTTTTAGTATTGTATTGAAATGCAACATTTTCGGTGTTATAAAACCTGAAGACTGAAAAGCAAAGGGCTGTATGCACGTGTGGGCATGGTAGTGATGGGGGTAGATGGCACAATGAAAGGCAGTGCAGAACCAGATATTAGGGAATTAACAGGCTTTGTGCAGATTGTTGTGCCTAAGAGACGTTGTGATACACACCAGTATGAAAAGTCAGGAATTTTGATTTATTTAATGCATATATAGGAACATCAAGAAAAGTTTTCAATTTGTTTTTTTAATTTCATAACTTTTAACTAAACTGATGGTTTGAGGGTTTGTTTTTTGTTTGTTGGGGCTTTTTTTTACTCTTCTGTTTTCCTGTTGTTGGTGAAACTCACATTTTCACACCATGCATGAAAGGGACTATTATCCTGACTTAGAGAGGAGGTTGTTGAATTGTACAAACTTCTTGTCTAAAAATGTTTTCTCTGCAAGTGGTTTAATTCTGAAAAAAAAAAGGTATCACAAAATCAATTCTGCTGAAACACACAAATGCAAAAATAATATATTGTTATTCAAATTTTACTGTATTATGCAATATAACAAGCTAATTTGAATAAAGACACTGCCTCAGAGTTATTGGAATAGATTAAAAAACATATAGAATTTCTCAGCAGTTTTAAATGACTGCAAATGATTAAATTTACAGATTTTGAGATTTAACATCTACAAATTTCGGTCATGTCCCAGCTGAGCTGAAATATCCATGGCAAAAATTATGCAATAGAACTTTTTGACACTGAAAGTGAATATTTTAGTTGGAATTGGCAGCTATAAACAGACAAAACATCATCCTTAGCTTTAAGCATTAAACAGACCTTTTGAGATGAAAAGAATTCTTCAAACCCCTCAGAGTTAACTTACCCTGTGCAGTGTTTTCAGCTGATGGTATCTTACTGGTTTGGAGTGGCCCAAGATGTCATAGTTCTGCTCTTAATTAGGGTAACCAACTGACCAATCTGTCCGTGAGCTTGGATCCAGTTGCTGAAGAGAATATTTATGCCTTATTCTGCCTCTAATATGTTTCTTTTGTTTTGCTTGGCAGGCCTGAGCTGTATTTATAGGCAACAAAAATTACTCTTCTAAATATGTGGGGTTAAGTATGTAAGTAAGTGGTTTAATTTCAAAGGCTCTTCGTTCCCATCACACCTACAAACCTTTAGTGACCTTGGATAATTATCGTGATGGAATCCAGGATTTTCTGATAGCCATGAAATTTAACTTCAAAGCCATGTCAGGCAGTGAACCAATCCACCCACATGAAAAAAATGGTTCCAAGTTTTTCTTCAGCTTGGAACTCCTGGTGAGGAACCTGCCTTATGCAGTCACTGCGTAAATCTGTGAATTGCTCCCATTTCTTAAGCGCACTCGGCAAAATCGCAGTTTTGACACCCATCCAATCTGGGCCCTGTTAAAAAGGACTGGAGCTCTGACATCAGCATATTTTGATTTTCTTCTAAATCCAGGGCTACAAATATGCATTATAAATGTTTATCAAAGGAATTTAAACTATGAAGGTGATAATTATCAGTTAAAGCTATAACGCTTAAGTGCATTTTGTAGCTTTTTGCAGCAATTATTTTTATTATGCTTCAGTATAATTGAATATACACTTCAACTTTTAGACAATAAGATGTAAGTCCAAAATACCGCAAATTATTTATATGACTGTTTTCTTGTATTCATTCTAGTCATGTGGTGACCTCTTCTTATTGGTCAAAGGGGGTTATCTTGCCAGTATGCTGTTTAACAGACGTATAATAAAAAACACATTCATGAAATACCTCTGTATATTTGCACACCTCTTATAGTTGGAAATTTGACAAAACAAGACACAGAAGGAAAATAATTTACTCAGCGTCAGAAAGTCAAGTGATGAGGATCTGGTTCTTAAATTCACTGTTCATTTCTAGGAACTCTGCAGAGCCACGCTCTGCTCTCTGCCAGTAAGTATTGACCTTACCAGCATTGTTGACAGAAACATGGTAACTCAGTATTATTATCCATTATCAGCCAGAAAAGTTTTCTAGGAGGTTCTCAGGAGTACAAGAGAGAGAGAACTGTCTTCAGATTTATCTGCATAAAATATAACTTTGGACCTCTGTAAAATAAACCTGCATGCAATATCTGCATGTAAAGGATGTATAAATGTAGAGAAGGGAAACTGAGAGAAGGAGCCACAGTACAAGGAGGAGTGAATCATCAACTGCAAGAGTAAGAATGCAAGGTTTTGTTTAGTTATACATTTATTTGGTTAAAAGCATATTTAGAATAGATATTACTGACACATGTCTGAAAAACTTCAGTTTTCCTCAGTTTTACAAAGGAATTTGAACAAACCCTTGGAAATATCATTTAATTAAGTGAGTTCACCATACTCTGATTTTCTCTCTCTAGTTATTTCAGGTTGTGATTAAATACCGTCTGTCTTTTGATACTTTTTGATCAGTATTGGTTAATTGTTATAAGTTCTTTGCATTATATGTTTCAATAAAATAAATGTAATCTGGGAATTTATTATTCTTGTTACTGCTTCTCTTGCTGACATAATGAAATTTCACGAATTTTTTTTTGTGTTTGTTTGCTATTAACAACATCCACCTTCTTTTTCATGGTGACTGTCAGTGCGAGAGATATGAATTCTGTATCATCAAAAGGAGGAAACTTCAATTTCTGGGCAAAACTGTCTTCCCTAAAAAGTTCTTTCAAAATCATTATAGCCAGCCCTGGTTGTCTTGTTGGCTTTTGGGATAAACTTTGCAAGTCTTGTGAGAAGTCTCAGCAAGATGAACTCCATTGCCCCAGGCACCAACCTGTCCATGCTACGTCGTGGTTCCTTTTTCTACCCCACAACTGGGAGCAGTGATGGTTGTTTTGAAAGAATTCATTGGTCGGTCAGTGTCAGATCATAATTCAGCTGTGATGAAGTGACCAGAACAAGTTTGAAGTCTTTGGGTGAATTCCTTCCCTCGATCCAGATTTTTGTAGACCATGCAATTAGATATCTTGCTCTCTCAGATGGTAACAAAGAATGTGTCTCTGAATAATTTGAAGTTCATCTTTGAAGAGAACTGACAGCTTCTGTGTCAGAAACTTTGAACAACGTAGCCAGGAGGCTGTGAGGTTCATCTGATTTCACTTGCCATGTCCCTGCTTTAAGCAGGATTACAATTCTTTGGTCTATAATGTGAAATGTAAAGGTTTGACAGGTCTTTTTCTCTTTCTACCTCTCTTAAGTCTTTTGGTACAAATCCTGATTTCTTCTACTCAAGCCTCCTTAGTTCATGTTGTCCTTTCTCACCTCCTGAGCCCTCTGTAGTGGATCGATTTCCTTTCACCTACTGTATCATCAAATCTATCTGAATTATTTTCCTCAAATCCTTCTGTTGCTGAATAAAGGATGTCATTATGGTTTTGAAGATTATTCAGAAACTGAACTGTCTCCTGCAGTACCAAATGTCTGATACAATGATTAATGAGTTTTCAAGATGGCATTTCTTTCCCACGTTGTTCTTCTGTTGAAAAATAGAACAAGTGAGGAGTGCTACCATTCAGTAAATGTGCCTCGATCCTGGGGAGTAACAAGTACCTTTGGTTATGACTCTTCTCCACAGACTTCCTTCTAATTAAGACATTCATTGCTGTGATTAGTAAGGATGGAATTAATTTTAACATACACCCCTCTCCTCTAAGAATAACTGTGAGGTATCTAATTTTAGAGAGAAATATTTCTTGTCTTTAAAACCACGTTCTGTTTTAATAGAAAATTGCAGAACTTCCTTCTGTTCAGTTTATAAAGTGATGTCATCTATTCCAGCATAAATCCCTAAATCCAGCTGCTTAGCTATTGGGAATTGTAAAGCTACTTTATAATTTCGTAGAATTGTGGAGGAAAACAAAAAGAGCTAAGTAGAATTATGTAGTTAATAGTCTTTAACTTAAAGCAATGATGGTTATGTCATTGCATTCTCATGCCTCTTATTTACACCCATTCATAGAAAACCATCAGATTGGTATTAAAATAAAATAAGGAGAAACACACCATTGGTGTAGTACAGACACGAGAATATTTTGGAATTCAACAATTAATACCTGAACCACACAGTTATACCAAAGGTTCAATGGAAATAGCAGAACTGAAGCTTAGATTGAAACTCATGCATTTCTGTTAGGTTGTTTTTTTCTGAAATCCAAAAGCAGGCCTGTGGAGACTGGTAAAAATAAGTCTTCTATTTAAGTAATTTATGTCATGGTTTAGAGGTTAATAGAGATTTTAAAGCAGAATTTCTTAAAGAGCCCTCTGGTAATATATATAAATGCATTTTAATAGTGAAGGTAGAATTCATCTAAATCAGTTGCAGCTGTCTAAATGTTAGGCATTTATTCAAAACTAGTTGCCTAGATTGCCTCTACATTCAAAGAGAAAAGACAGATTATATGAACTGACATTTATCATAGGTGGCTAAAAGTTTGGGAGAGAAACCATCACTAATATCCACAGAATCATTGTTGATGATAGGACTGCCATACATAGATCCCGCATGTAAGTCCAGGGAGAGTGGTGGAAGTCAGGATGGTAGAATTTAGTACAGTGGAAAGCTTCTTCCTGTAATTGCTGCTTGGTAACATACTCAAAAATATCTTTTTTTCTATTGATAGATCTCTTAAAATCTTCTGGTGCAAATCCCAATTTCTTCTACATAAGTCTCCTTCATTCACATTGTCCTTTGCTAACATATTCAAAGCTCTTTCAGAATTCAAAATTAATTTAAGATCAAGTAAAAAACAAACAGTTAAATTTTGATAAATATTACCATGTGTGATAGTATTAAATAACCAGATTCCTGCAGTTGGCTTCTTCACACCTGCAGAGCTGATAATGCAGGATGAAACTGCCCTGTAGCTGGAGTGCAAAGAGGTTTTCTTTCAAGCCAAAGAAACCTCCCAATACATTTTTTACTATGGAAGTGAAAAATCTTTTTCCATTTAAACTTGCTACAGATTTCCACGCACAGATGTTTGAAACGGACCCATACTCTCTATGTGTGGGATGCTTTTCAGCTGGTGCAAATCAACAAATAGCTGCCCTAAAATTCATGGCACTGAGAATGTGTGACTGAAACAAAATACTTTTAGTTTTTGTATAGCAGCAGTACTGGGCAGTCCCATTGTGCACATAGCATCAAAAAGTCCTTATACTAAAATATTCAAGAATTAATTTTATTTCTGACTTAAGGCAAGCGGAAATCCCCAAACCCAAGACAATTGCTTAATGTTGTATTTCACCATATTATTTAGCAAAATTGCTTCTATTTAGCGTCTTTATGAGAAGAAACACATTTTCCAGGAGAATTGAAATATATATGCAATGTGACATATGCAACAATAATAATTACAATTCCAGGCATCTTTAAATATTACAGTCCTTTAATAAAGTTTTATGTATTTTTGTGCAGTACACTTAAAACACTATCTCTGTTTGCAGCAGATCCTAAGCATATTAAAACAAATTATTTAGGAATGCAACAAAAGAAATCTGGTAGTGCAAGTATATAACAGGCAGCTTTTATGTAAAGAATAGTTTGGCTTTGTAATATTTTTTGATAATTATGTAACTTTCTAGGTAAGCATAAAGAAAGGAATTGAAGAAACCCTAACTTAGGTCAGATAGCATTGTAACCTCATCTTTACCTGGAAAAGGGCAGTTGGTACCTTTTTTCCTACCTATTACACAGATTGATTATAACTTCTCAAAATGTGGAACAAGATTAACCTAACAATTTTAAACTGTGCATGCAAATAAACACCAGGCACCATGTAGAACAGGGATAATGCGGAGCAGATAGTGTTCTATTTTAGTTGGTACAAACAGGAAAATAGTCTTTATCTGATGTAACTAAATATCCTATTTTTAATATATGAAATTAGATGATTAGCAGTCTTGTGATTTTAGCTGATAGCTTTCGTATCAGCCAAAGAATAAAAATTGTGAGCGAGAGCAGTGCTACTTCAGGAGTCTATGAAAAATAGTTGTTATTTAAAGCACAAGAAAAAACCAGAAAATCAATATACTCATCTTAGAATCAGGCTGTTGTCCCTTTTACCTGGAGAAAAGTAATAACATGAAAAGGCCCTTCTCCAGAAGCGTGGTGTTTCGGTAACAGTGTGTAAGGACAGCTGACCTGAACGTGGGAACAATTTGTTCTCTGGGTAGAACAGGATTTACAGGTTGACATCTTGGGAAGGAGGCACAGATGTGACCCTGGATGAAAGGGCAGGCGGAGGGTTTCTGGCTGAAAAAGGCTTAGTTAGGAGGTCCAGGGGATTCACGTCTCATCCGTCTTGAAAATAGGCACTTGCGTGACCTTCTACTGCTGATAGCTCGTGGAGGGATGCATCTGAGAGGGGAAAGTAATGAGCTCCTGGTAGTGGGACTAGGAATTATTTGAGAGCTTTGGGAGAGTTTTTGAAGATAAGAGAAGTTTGCAGGCAGTGCTCACAGGGGCATGCTTGTCAGCAGTGTTCAGAGCTGTGTGTTAACATTGCCTTCATTTTAAACAGTCTTGCTCCTATGGACTGAAGGCTGCTTCAGCTGCTGCTGCTCCTGCCTGATACCGTGCACAACTGGTAGGGAATGTTGGCACTACAAGGCAAGATTTTCATGAATTGTTTGTCTTCTGGACTATCTATGGCTGAAGAAGGGGTTTTTCTTCCCCCTGAGTTTTCCTGAAGTCCACATATCCACTCTGACATGCAAGATCGAATCAGATTTATCATGTTTGATCTTGTTCTTATTTGGGGATGATGTTTTCCATTGTCTGGCAAAAGTTGTTTGCAGGATTTAGCGATTAATGACCGTTGTAATAATCTGCAAATACATCTTTCTAGCATTACCTAGTCCTCTGGAAAATGTTAAATCCCTCTGTTATGTTTAAAAAATATTTTCCATAAATTTGAACCTTCCAGATAAAGAGAAATTGTATGACTTTATGTTGACTGAAGTCAAAAGACATCCCTAGGTGTAATCGAGACATAAATTTTTCAAGCAAAGCCTGTAAATTCTCTGCACCTCTGTTTTCTTAATTGTGAATCTAAAATATGAATAGGAAAAGCCTTTTTATGAAAAAAAATTAAGCTATAATGTATAAGTTAATTCAGAGGATAGACAGTACCATCACCATATGATAATTATGATCATTTGTCCCTGTGCTACTTCTGCTGCTTTTTAATATTTTTTTTCCTGGTTGCATCAGTGCAACAAAATCAGGATGACAGCAGTCATAAAATCGTTTTGGTTGAAAGATCCATCTAGAGGGTTATTTAGCCTGTCCCCCAGAATTGTGATGGGATTGGCTGGCAGGAGATCATATAGCAAATATTTGATAGTCTGTTGAAAAAAAAAAAAAAAGATAAAAAAAGACAGAGGAGAAAAAAATGTATATGCCAAAATCCAGAGGGTGCCTCTTGGCAAAGTTTTATAGACATTTTAGATCAGTAACAAGAAAAGTAGGTAGCTACACCCCATTACTCCTTCCTAAACAGCCAGGTAATTACTTTTGGCATTTTGACAAGTGTTTGCTGGAGTGAAGGTCAAAGCTGTCAGCAGAGAAGATCTATGCTAATCTGCTCAGCTGGAGAAGACTCAGGTAGCTAATGTTTTGTAA
>VYZT01063291.1:3805-28438 GCA_013400735.1 Pomatostomus ruficeps
ATGAGGGATGAAGATATATTTCAGATCTGTCAGACCCTTCAATTTCTGCAGTTTGGAAATTAATCATCTGTACTTGAAAAAAAGAAATAAAATTGCTGAGATGAGCATAAATCGGGTTCTCCATAACCAACAAAATCGTTGCAAAAAAAGTGCCAGATGACTAAGAGTAGAAGAGAAAAGTCTGTCATGTTTTGCAACATTTTCACCAAATCATGAGAATCAAATGAAATTAAGTTAATTCCACTCCATTATGTCAGATTTATAGCCCAAATCTCAAAAAAGTGAATCCAAAATCCATTTGTGCTCTCCCAGTTTTGCATAAGGTTATCTACATGTACATGCATTGGGGAATTTCATTGCATATCCATTTTAGAATACCTCAGGTATTTCACACTAGCATTGAATTGAATTTTTAACTCTGAAAGCCAGTGCTTGATCTTCTGGGTGTGTCAGCATGTCTGTGTGACATACATCAAGACTTTCACTGCTGTAAATGTTCTGCATTACCAGTAGAAGTGTTCAGTAGCACTAGAAGTGTACATTACTATTAGAGACAATTAAAATGTTTTGCTGTAAACTGTGAATCTGTAGTTATATGTACCAATGTATCCAGACATAATATGACATATCTGGAAATAATATGACAGCGCTCAAAATACTGATGGAATAAGCTCCACAGTTGGTGTCACAGACATAGACTAGATAAAGATATGGGAAACGTCTCTTAGTGATGACTAAGGAAATTTATGTGTATCCTTTTCTGCCTATATATTATTAACTTGACAACACCCTTTTTGTCAATATGCTCCTAATGGTGTCACTGCACTGCCAAAACCACTGTACTACGATTTCTTCCCTTTCTTACATTCATTAGCTAGGATTTACTTGATTTTCTTTTACCACAAATTGCTGTTCACTTTTTATGCTTCTGATCTCTCCCCCACCTCCCTGCTTTTCCCCCCATTCACTTGCTCTTTTCTTGGGTTTTTGAACTTCTGCCTTTTAAGCTTGTCACACTGCTATTTTTTCCATGTCTCTTCCTATGTTTAGAAACATTTCTCATTCCTTGTTCATGTAAGCCTTGTCTCCTTCTTCTAAAAACCAATTTCTTTTATCAAGACTACAATATTTATTTTTATACTAGAGCTATTTCTAGTATCAGATGATAAAATTTATTAATTTATACAAACTAAATCTGTAATGAATATATTTTACTTATTTTGCTGGAGAAGTAAGTGTCATAAGTCTTTGAGGTACCTGAGAACAAAGGTTCAACTACAACAATTTCATAGCAAGATGGTGATTTATCTCAGTTCCCAGCACACACCAGAGAAAAATGGAGATATATTTTAAATGGACAGGAAAGGGTCTCTTATTCACTTGGAATAAAGTTGATTGTCAACTTCATTCTGCAACATTATTTTACAGCCCATCAAGATGACTTTACACTTAGAATTGCAGCAAAGTATTTATTCTTTCATAGATGTTTAAATAGATACTTACAGTATCTGTTGCTTGTAAGGCACAGAAGGATAAAATTCATACTTTTAGAAGGAACACCAGAAGAAGTAAATTAAATCTCATGTAAGGATTGAAAAAGAGTCAATTAAGCAAACAGACTGATATATGAATAATGATTTTGCCAGTATAAGCATTACAGATTATTTCAGTATGACTGTATGGGAGTCCTACAGAAGCAAAACAGCACTGAGAAGAACAGGCTGGAAAAGTATAGGAAAAAGCATGAAAGAAAGCCTGAAAAGAATCAGGAAGATATAAGCAATATGACAGTGTGAAAAAATGCCAAGAAGAAAAATTCTTGGAACGCACATTTTTAAATGATCCTTGGAACCAAGTTGCTTTAACTTTCAATTTAAAAACGGTATGACTGCTTAATCCATATGAATGAAGGTTGGTAAGAAACACAGGAAAAATATTATGGCTTCAAAGAATTGTTCTGCGTTCATAAAGGGAGATTAACTAAAGGCTAGAGAGTATCACCAGTTTTTCTTGTAAGCAGATTTTACTTTTAAAAAAGACAAAGTTATTTTCAGTGGCTGTCCAAATCCCTGTATCTATCACCCAATTTTTTTTATTTTTTGAAGTGAAGAATCCCATATTTTACTATCATCCATAATCCTAATCTGCCAATAATGATAGTAGTTACAGCAGGGGACTTCAGAACTGATGTTTGAGGTCAAATCTATATCTAGGCTTCTGAAGAAAGTTTATAAGACATTAACTTTCCTATTTATGCATACAGCTGAAACTTTGAACGAGCTGCTACCATTTTACTCCATGCTTCTTACAGTTGCCCTTTTTTCTCAAGTTATGTGCTTCTATCAATATGTGACTCTGCAGAATACTTCCGAAGGATCACACTGCTGGCATGTTGAGATCATAGCCAATCAAGTTGACTAATCTTAAAAACCTCTGGGGCCTGTATTCTGTTTTTTCATGTTTCATGCAAAACTAGCAAAATCTGCAATATTTTTCTCTTTTTCTTTAGTCCTTGTTCACCACCATGATTTGAGCGCAAAAATACTACAAAGGATGAAGAATGAAAAAAGAAGGTATCATATCATGAATGTTATACATAGCCTAACTCTTCTGTTGAAATTAGAAACCATGTTTATGTAAAACATGAAGGAAACAATAGACTAGAAGAAAAAAACCAGACAAAGGTTTTGGTGCAGATATTTCAAACACCACCTACTTTTAGACTGTGAAAATATTATCTGTGCCTTTTTTGCTGCTGATACACAACCTTCTTCTACAAGAAAAAAATATCAGAAATGTAAGAATATAATATTTTTATTTAGATTTTTCTTTGTCAAGTTTCAGTCTGGGAGAGGAGCAAAAATGCCATAGAAAAGTGTAGAAGCCAACAACCACGTGGATACATTTACATCTTGTTTGAAAAGTGACAACTGTACAGTTAGTATTTCCAATGGATTGCCCTAAACATTATTCCAAAGCCATGTAGAATTTGCAGCCTAGCCACTATTTCTATTACTTCAAAGAGAATGACATTTGACATTTTAGAATTTTATTATTAAAGTAATCATAAGAACAATGCACCTCCTGACTGACAAGGACAATACTTGTGGAATAAAATACCTTAACAAAATTAATTTTCCTAATACACTGTTCAAGGTGCTATTTCAGCTTTTCTTTAATTTTCAGCGCTTCAATCATCTATATGTGGATAGCTGAGATAGAATTCATCTCAGTTTACTGCATTCATATAAAACCTAAGAATTGGTGTAAAAAGTGAGACAGCCAACCATGTCCATTCTACTGTAATTGACAAAATGACAGATATATCTCTAGAGGACAATTTATTATATCCACCTTAGAATTAGATCAGTTATTCTCTAGACATATTTATTTCTTTATATTGACTACTGAGAGGCTCTAAATTGGTTTACGTGGCTAGAATTAGGAGAAATGGTAAAATCCATTGTTTAAATACACAACATCTCCGGGAAACATGTTCCAGTGCTCAGTCATCCTCATAGTAAGCAAGTGTTACTGATTTTCTGATGGAACATTCAGTTCTTTATCTTTTGTCCATTGCCTCCTGTCCTGTCACTGAACACCACTGAGCAAGGTCTGGGTGCATCTTCTTTGCACTCTCCCTTCTGGTACTGATATATATTTACAAGATCTCTCTTGAGCCTTCTCTTCTCTAGGCTTCATAATCCCAGTACTCTCAACCTTTGCTCATGGGTGAAATGATCCATACTCAACACAGAGGACTTTCAATGGCCCCTCTCCATGTCTGTCTTGTACTGAAGAGCTCAGAAATGGACACAGAAGTCCAGATGCGGCCTCAGCAGTGCTAACAGAGAGGTAAGATGATGTCCCTCAACCTACTGGCTATACTTTATGTAATGCAGCCCAGGACACTTTCCACTTTCTTTGCCAAAGGGGCACACTGCCAATTCATGTTCAAACTGGTGTTCACTAGGACCTTTTCTGAAATCTGTTTTCTAGCTATGTCACTGCCAGCATGTATTGCTGCGTGGGGTTGTTCCTCCCCAGATGCAGGACCTTACTCTTCCCCTTGTGGAACTTTATGAGGGATGCACAAATATTTGGGTCTGAGATGGCTGTAGCAGCTGCCAAGGAGCATGACTTGATGTTCTTGACACAGATACCTGTAGTATTTGTTACATATGCCCCCTGATTAGGGAGAGTCAAGCACTCTTTTAGCCAGTGCTGGGAAGAGACCTTTGTGAGAGCCAGGATTAGAGCACAGCTTTCTGACTTGTGCCATAGTCTTTGGATTGTGTTTGGGAGTTTCTGGGCCTTCTTGGTAAGGGACCTTCTTCGTAAGAGGCCCAGGATATCTGAGAATGTCTGGGAACGCTCTAAGCAAACAATAAACAGAACTGTTCAGTGTTTTCATCCCTCATTTCTTTAGTTTTGTTAGTTGTAATGCAAAATATAGGAATAATGCCCCAGTTTTTCCAAATTTCCTTTGGCTAAGACTTCTAAAATAGTTCCATCTCTCCGTGCTGCTGCTGATCTGCCATGCTGATGTGTTCAAGTCATCAGACCTCTCTGGGACTTTTGAGAATCACTGTTTTAAACTTCCCTAAATCACCATTTCAAACTTCCTCAGTACAACCATTTCATCCTCATTCTTCTCCCTGAAAAATTCTCCTTCATTCCATGTCCATTGGACAGCATATTTAGACATTAATTGGGTTGAAATGCTCATTCCTGCCGTGTACACACAGAACATTAACTACAGTCTACAATGCCCATTTTCAGTTCTACATTAGTATTTAATATGGGAATAGAGTATTGTACTGATGTTCTAAAGAGATATTATTTTTTTCAGCCAATATTCCTATTTAGTCTAAGTAAAGCACTAAAAGCCATTTCCTTTGTTGAACTGATAAACACTCAGTTAATATAGAAAAAAAGTGATGACCATTTTACATCAATGATATTGCTTAATTTTGAAGGTTTTGTTATAGCTCAGATTTCACATTTTCATACTGCAACAGATTTTAGAAAAAATACAATTTTTATTTTAAAACAATGGTAGTGCCTCAGATCTACCAGTCATTCACAGTGTGCAATTACAATAATTTGATGAGCAGTGGATCCATTTTGAAGATGGGTAAACTGCAATGTGAAATAGAGATATTTTCAATCAGATGTAATACAGTAATCAAAACAAGAAAGGTCTTTAAAGTTCTCTTCTATGTAGACACAGAGGTAGCTTTTACTATGACTAATCTAGCTGTCATAGAATCCTAGAGTCATAGAATAAGCTGAGTTGGAAGGGACATCAAATCCAACTCTTGGCTCTTAGCAGGGCACCCCAAGAGTCACACCATGTGCCCAAGGGTGTGGTTCAAACACTTCTTGAACTCCGTCAGGCTTGGTGCTGAGACCACTTCCCTGGCAAGTCTGTTTCAGTGCTCAAATGCTCTCTGGGTGAAAAAACCTTTTCCTGATGTCCAACCTAAACCTGCCCTGACTCAGCTTTGTGTTGTTTCCTTGAGTCCTGTCACTGGTTTGAAAGTGAAAAAATTGGTACCTGCCCCTCTGCTTCCCCTTGTGAGGAAGTTGTAACTGCAGTGAGGTCTCCCCTCAGTCTCCTCTTCTCCAGGCTGAACAGACCAAATGACCTGAGCCATTCCTCATAAGGCTTCCCCTCCAGATTCCTCACCATCCTCTTGGCCTCCTGACTGAGGTGGGAATCTACATTTCTAGATCCCACTTAGAACTACAGCTGTACAAGTAAGCTGAATGTGCTAAGGACCACTCCCCAGCTCTTGGGATGAACCAGCACAGGGGACTCATATTCTTAACACTGACTTTTCTTATACTCCAGATTAGAAGCTTGTATTCAGTCTGACTTTGGAACAGTGTCTGGCTTGTGCTAAATCCCAAAGCAAATGAGTTGTTTAGAAGACTTCTAGCTGGTCCAGAACAAAACCATGTCAAAGACCATCCAATCAAATTAACCACATAGATGCATTGCAATGCACTGTTTATTGTGGGGTTTTTTAAATACAGATGCATCATCTCACTCAAAGAGAGCTGAAATTTTATTATACTATTGCCACTTCAAGTTTTTGCAAATTATGTGTATAGTGAATTAAATTACGTCATTTGAATTTGCAAAATGCAAACTTCTTTCAGAGATTGATTTACCCTAATAACCTGCAATAGCACCCTGAGGAACTCTGTGTAAGGAGCCAAAATTTCCCACACTTCTCAGAGAAACAAGCTAAAGCATGAAGATTTAATGATTTTTGTTCCTGAAAACTCTTTAAATGTCAAAGCATCAGGGAATACCAGTGAGTGATTAATGAAGCCATTGATTATTTGAAAGGTAAGCTATTCAGATATCATTCAGTCAAACAAAATACGCAAACAGAAGAAACTCTAGAAGATGGGCTTTGCAAGGGGTTGAATGGAAACTTTGCTACAATTTGTCTCAAGTGAACAGATTTTTTCACAAGATGTTCTTCTCAAAAGACATAAAAGACCACTGAAGAGTATATTGATCATTCAATGAACAAATGGAAACCACGGGTTACTTCGGATTCTTTTACTTTGATGATACTAATTCAGTGCTTATAAACTGGACCACAGTGAGAACCACAGAAAAATTGTTATGATTTGCATTTAAATACTGAAATGGTCTCAAATAGTTAGAAAATGGAAATAAATTTCCATCTCCAGTCTGGCATGCATTTGAATAAATGATATGAGAAAGATTGTCTGCATAATCTACAAAATGTTGTAATTTTTAAAGCATTACATTTTGTAATAGTTCAGTTTACCTCAATTCAGTTTGTTATCTCTCTATCACACACTTGCACAAACTTCCAAGACTAAAGGTGTAAGTTAATGTTTTCAAGTGATCTTAAAATTACTCATGCTATGCTGAAGATACCTTTCAAAAATAAATTAAATTATTTCAGTATGTGACAGAAAAAGCTATGAAAATGCTTACAGTGATTCAGATTACTTACAAAAGATCCTGATTTATGTTTTGTTTAAAGATAAAATAACTCTTTTTTCCTGCTTTTATATGTTATATTAATAGATTTTGAGTGCAAAACAACAATAAATATAAATTGAGAGAGAACCACCAGACAGCTCTTCTTTCCATCTTTTTCAGTCTGACATTTTAGGCAAATAAATATCATTAAAGGATTCTCAAAGGGAAAAACCTTAACATTCTAAAAACTTCAATATAAATATACAATATTGACTCTTACTGGTGATCTGAATCTTATGAATTATCAGAATTTCAACCTTCTGAATAACATTTTAAAGTGTGAAGAATGAATATGTCACACTGATATTTTCCTTAGCAGTAACTAAGCTCAAACATGTGCTAAGCCACTCAGATTTACAGATCATAGGAAAAAAAGGAATTTTTCATAGGAATCCTTTAAAGTGTTATATTTCAAATATTGAATTGTATATTCATTTACTTTAGAAAAGACCCTTAAGGTCTACAAGTCCAATCATTGACCCAACACTACCAAGCCCACCACTAAACTGTGTCCCTAAGTGCCTCATCTACACATCTTTTAATTACCCCTAGGGATGGTGACTTGATCTCTTCCCTGGGCAGATTGTTCCTATGCTTTGTAACTCTGTTGGTAAAGAAATTTTTCTTGATATTCACTCTAAACCTCCCCTGGCAAAACTTGAGGCCATTTTCTCTTGTGCTTTCAGTTGTTACCTGGCAGAAAGAGACTGACCCCCACCTGGCTACACCCTCCTTTCAGGCAGTTGTAGAAAGAGATAAAGTCACCCCCAAGCCTCCTTTTCTCCAGGCTAAACATCCCCAGCTCCCTCAGCTGCACCTCATCAGATTTGTGCTTCAGACCCTTCTGCTGGGGTTCTGCAACCTTTTGTTGCTATTCTTTAGACACACTCCAGCACCTCAATGTCTGTCTCATAATGAGGGGCCCAAAACTGAACACAATACTTGAGGTGTGGCCATACCAGTTCTGAGTACAAGGGAGCTTCCTTAATTCTGTGGGCCATATTATTTTTGACATTTTAATTGTAGCATATGTTTTTAATTTGAAGGATTTAAGTACCCAGTGTTTTGCCCTAGCATTTTACAGTATATTTAAATGCTTTAAAATTGTATGCCATTTCACTCTTTCTAGATATAAAATACAAAATGCTTCCTCTTCCCCAAACATATAAAAATCACTAAAATAGCATTATTCAGTTGTTACAACTTCCTGTTATCAGTGCAGGGTTCAAGTGAACTCCTAAGAAAAATAATTCAACTGGACAAAAATAGCCAGGTACTAGTCTAATAGTGTAGGAACATGATCCACTAAAGCCATAGAAGTAAAATGCTTGTTATGATAACTGAAATGCATGGAAGTTGAACTCAGGACTGAAATATATAGAAATAATTGGTAATTATGAGTTTCTCAACATTATGTGATTCACATGAAAACTTGTTAAACTAACAAACTAAATTTGAAAAAATACTATTACCATCTTCAATATGTTTTCTTTTCGAACAAACACAACGTGAACACTGTGTAGATTTCTTTCTGTCCCTTGTTTGGTGGTGTTCTAGCTCTAGAATGGCATACAGATGCCATGAAAGCTCAATATTAGTGTCATGTAGAGTAGTAAATTGTACTCAATGTTGCTGACATTTTAGTTTGAGGCATCATGTAACTACCTCCTCCCTCTCTCTTTGGAGGCAAACTAAGGCTATGACTTCATATGGGACCATCTTTAAAAATGAGTTACTAATCTTTATCATTTGTATGAACAGAAGTCATTTGGAGTCCATTATCTTGCATTTGGGTTCACTTTCTGAGGAATATTTAATGGCAGACCACACAAACGAGATCAATATCCAGCAACATGGATATCCCCAAGGATACTACCTACTTATGACTTCTCTTACCCTCATTCCCATCCATGCTACAGTGCCCAAGTGAAGTTCTGGCTTTGTTATTACTTAACCAGCAAGTAATGAAAAAAATATATATTTAGTGACAATTTAATTGTCTCATCACTCAAATTCTTGTCTGTCAGACCAAAACTGGTTTTCTGCATTTATTCATACACTTAAGAAAAAGTTTTCTTCTATAAAATACCTGTGAAAAATAAGAGTAAAAATATTAAAAGGTCTCAAAACATTCAGGAATAATTATTGTCCCTAGATACTGCATGCTATACATATACACCTTCTAATCACATTTTATATATTATTTCTAAATAATACATAAATAATATAACATTTCTAAACCCCAGAAATATTTTCTGCTCTCTACTGCAAAGCACAATCTTCAAACACTGTTATATATTCAGCATGTGATTTAGATGTAGATAACATGATTGAGTTATTATCAGCTAGAAATATAGACAGGAAGATAAAATTTCATAGGGGTAAATTCTTCAACAATGATACAGGACATGCAGAAATCTTGTTAAATAAAAGTAGTATGTATAGAATCTGGGGTAATGATGGGAAGGACTACTTTGATAATACATTTTATGCTTTTGCACTCTGTGGTTACATTTTTTTGTTTTTTAATTTAAAAGCATTCCCAGCCAGAATACAAATATAGAAATATACAAATAGAAATATTTTTTATCTTTTGTTTAAATAAAATAGCTCAAGTTAGATGGCATTTGACTAAATTTAGATGGAAAAATTGGTCTAAACTCATATAAAGTAGATGTGTAGGTGTGCTCAGTAATTTGTATGGATTCCACAAGTATCTCTAAGGAGACAGTGATTCCAGACTAGTTTTATCTAGACAAACCAGCTTGGCCTACAACTAAGTGACTTCAGTTAGATGACCACTCACATTTTGTGAGGATATTCTGAAGGCATAGAGAAAAAACAGCTGAAATAAAAAGACTCAGGAGTCAGAAATGTGTTGTACTTTCTGTCTAACTGATATCCCTCACTCCAGCTAAAGCCAGCAGGGTGATTTTATGCCCAATGAACACTAGCTGTGGATATTGTGCGTCTCCTCCTACGTCAAACAGAAAAGTTATTTGCCTTTTGCCTGTGAATGTGTCCCAACATGTGCCTTATTTCCAGTTTAAAATAAGGCACTGATAGTGTGTTGGGGAATATTAAGCAGAAAGTGAGCAAAAAGAAAATTTATGTGAAAAAACCTCTTGAGATCTTCATCAAATACTTATTTTCTTATAAAGACAGAGTGAGAGAAATCAGACTGAAGCTGGTAAGATATAAAATCATTATGTCTCATGAGCAAGCTAACATTTTTTATGGCATTTGCTATGATACATTTGACTCATACATATTGGCTTTGCTATACTGAGGAAAAAGTGATTTATTGCAGTAGTTACTTTCCAGTATTTGTTGAGAAAAAGGAAAAAGAAAGTGTCTTCTACTGGCTTGAGATTATTATTATACTCTACTAGTATTATACAATATCAGTTATGGAAGCCATACTTATTCCACTAAATTCCTATAGGATTTCACTCAACTAAGTGAAACAATATTTCTTTGTTTCAAAAAAAGGAACAGAAATGAGAAAAACAACAAAACCCTGCAAGATAAATGGCTGTATATATATGAATTTTATTAAATCTGTGATTATAGTATAGTAAGTTTCTAGCTGTCACATTCTCAGATGTACTTTCTTTTTTGTACTAGTACTGCTATGGTATCCATTCAAATAATATGAAAATTGGATTAAAAATATAGGTTTTGTTCATCAATGCTCTAAAGTAGGGGAATACATTTATATGTTGTAGAGACAAAATTCAAACCTCAGTCCTTGGATTCTACACACATGTCTTTGGAAACACTTAAAAAGAAACCATGATAGATAATGCTTAAAAATATTATGAAGAAACTAGTTTCATGACATTAGAAAGTTTTAGACAGCACTTGTCTTAATTTTGTAGACTGAAGTGATGAGACTGAAACAGTTTTTCAAGAGGAAATTCCATAGCTTAGTAATTCTCTTTGAACCAAGAGGGTTTTCAAGACCTTCGGCTTAGACTTCTTAACTTCATCGCTCCCTAAGTTGCATATCTTTGTTTGATGTTAACTAGTTCTTTTGATGGTTTTAAACAGTCTTCACACCTTTCTTTGCCCTTGTTCAGACAAACCATTCAGGTAAAGCTTTTATTAATTATTTCCTGAAGTTATTCCCTCCTGATTATAGTTAGGAAAATAAAAAAAAAAAGGGGATACTTTAGCAGCTTTCAAGTAGCATGTTGAAGATTTTTTTAAAACTGAATCGCAAAGTAGGCATTATGTTATCATATATCTTACTGTCCAGCTTAATCTCAAAGCTTCTGTTACTATTGCTATTTCACAGTAGATTTCAGAATACTAACAGTGTATTTTTCAGATTATCTTTGCAGATGTTCTGTTTTTCTAATAATTTTTAATCATCTTTAGTTTGTTTACAAGCCAATCTGAATTTATTTTTCTAATTAGGTATTTGCATAATAATAAAACCTTTATTAAAACTGTTTCTAAATTACTGCAATTCCCTATCTTATTTATATTCTTTAACTTGGAGTACATTTTGTCTACCCTGATTACTCATTAAATACATGATTTCGCTCAACATCAAAAGCAAATTCCTGAGCAGTAAGAAAAAATTCCATTAAAACACATAAAACTGATGTATCTCAATCACGTCTGTTTGAATCTCATGAGCTGTGTTTTAGCGGTTGCCTGATTTTATATTATAACTTTAAAAAAGGTAGTCAGGCCATGCAGAAGTGACATAGAAATTTTCCTTTAACTTAGATTTTTTCATTTCTTGGGCTTCAAAGCTAAACAGACCTTCTCCTCCCAATATTCTACCTTTATAAATTAATAGGGGTGATTTAGTCTTTCTGAGCCTGTCTGCATCTGTCTGTCTGCCTGTTTTGTGGGGGGAGGTGGAAAAGCAGTGCATAGTTTTCTGCGATGCTGCCTTAAGAATAGTTTGACAGTTCTTGTGCAGACACACAAGTTGACTCTAAAAAGTGAAAGTAATGCTTACATGGTTTTCTTTTGGCCATATGATTTCTCTTTATGCCAACAACATGCAGCAATTACAACAGTGCTTAAAACATTGATATCACAGAATGTGGTTCACATTTTCAAATATCTATGCACAAACGTACTACATGTGGATTGTGGGTCACTCAGATCCAATTGCCTAAAGAACAAGAAAGTTACACAAGTGCATTTTATAAAAATTTGGTAATTTTTAATAGCTTTTTAATTGTTTAGATTCCCTCTATAGCTGATGGACAGAGCCAGGACACTTCAGAAGGCAACTCATCCCAGCTGAAAAAATTTTCTGAAGTAAGTAGATGAGTATTATGAGGAGTGTCCAGTAAGATGCTGCATTCACTACAGAGAAATCCTAGATAAATAGGTAAAACAAAACAGCTTTTAGTAATCAGAACGGGGTAATATAAATCTTACCTGTGGAATCTCTTTCTTTCACAATGAATTCTTTGTCTTTGCTCGCATAACATCAGATTTTGTCTGCTTATTTGGGAGGGAGATTTTTTTTTTTCTTTTTTTCATGATAAATAGTTATGACCAAGAAAAACAACAAACACGGGTGAAAAAAATTTGGAAACACCACCCCAAATACTATCTGCAAATATCAGGTCCAATCAAACTAACTTTTAAAATTTTCAAATTCATATTTTTATATATGACCATCTGACATCTGCTGACCTCTAAGTTGTTATTACAGTGAATATATCACCATATTAAATTATAGTGATAAATATATGCTAGTCAAGAGTAGGAGTATCCTTTTTACTTTCTTGTGTTGTTCTGAAAGAACCCCCTGCCACCATTTGAAGTAGAGTCATCTCCTAGAGCCTTGAGTTTTATCAGATTAATGAGAAATGGGAATATTTTTCACTTTGTGTATGTTTGGTGTGGTGAAATCCTGTAAACAAACGGCTTCTTCAGTCAAAATGTTTTGGAATGGAATTAAAAGTTTTGAATTATTCTTTTGAACCTATTTTCCAGATTTTTAGAACTAAGATTTTTTTCTATACATAAATCCCCAGAAAATTAGGAAAACACAGATTTCTTGTGTTTCCTATTAAAATCCACCACAACTGTATCTATTCCATACCTCCTGGGATATTTTGTAAGATTACTTTCAGCATAAGATGTGTAAAGCACAAAGCTAAATAATAAATCTGTTTCTAAATTCCTAGATATTTTTAAGAGTCCTCTATACAACTATACACAAAACTACATTGGGTATAAATGTAATCATAAATTTTCACATAATCTATGAAATAGGCAAAACTAAATGTCTTCAAAATATTTATACTACAATCTATCATTTAGATATTGAGATATATAAACAGTTTCTTGCAGGTTTAGACAGCAATACATCCTTGTCTCAGTTTGGGAGACAAAGGTGTTCAGGAGGAAATGCTCAGGGATGAGCGCCTCCTCCCAAGAGAAAAGGGCTTCCCCTCTTCCCTCCGCCAATGAAACAAATTAACAACAGCAAATGAAAGTGGAGGAAAAAAGGTGACTATTTATTAACACAGGAAAAAACTATCTATTAACACAAAATGAAAGTGGGAGAAACAAAGAGAACAAAACGGGAAAAGGGTGCCTGCAAGGAGCCGATGGCACAGTGGGTGGAGCTGGTGGATCTTGGTGACTCCGCCTCCTCACTCACGGGCGTGGCGTTCCTCGCAGCTCGGACCGGCTGGGGCCACCCCGCAGGCTCCCTGGGCTGGAGAGACGGGAAGGAGGGTAGGGAGGCCAGGGGGAGGGAAAGGAAAAACAAACGAAATCTCTTTCAAACTAGCACGGGATGGAGAGCCGTCCCCTCACGAAGTCTCGGTTGAGAGCTGCCCACCTGCAGCCTCTCCCAGAGCCGTGGACCCCCTTGGCCGTCGGGCCGAGCCACTTTTATCACTGCCTTGCACATGCGGTTCGGTTAAACCGACCCCAGCTCAGGCCCCGCCCCTCGGGTCTGTCTGAAAGGTACAGCGGCAGTGGGCATTAAGCAGACAGGTAAGGAATAAAGTGGTTTGGTAATGTCACCCCAGGACAATCCTGCATTTTTACTCCATTAGAATGAGGTCCTCTATATAAAAACAAGTGGAAAAGGAAAAGGAAAAGAAACAAGAAACAGAAAAGGGAAAATGAAAAAGAAAAAAGAAAGACAAGAGAAAAACAAGGAAAAAAAGGAAAAAAAAAGAAAAAAGAAGAAAGGGGGGGAAAAGGAAAAATTGAAGTACTGAATACAAACTACTATTAAAACCTGAATTCAAACAATGTTGTATCTAAAGTATATCAATGTCAGCTTTTGAGGTAAGAGTAGATGATGCATTGGGGTTTTGAATAAGGGGTCACCAATACCATCACTAACAGAGAAAAAAACCTAAAAAATCATTAAAGAAAACCCTAGTCCTCCCCTTCCCAAATAATAAACTAAAAAAAATAGAGTAAAAAGAGTTTTCTCATCCTGTGCAGGTGATGCTCTCTGTGCTTTCTAAATACCTGCTTGTGTACCCAAATTATTGCTCTTATAATAATTTCTTTTTTCTAACACTAGAGAGTACCTTGTGTAACCTCACTTGTATTTTAAAACTTCAAATGCAATTTGAAGTTTTAAGTGTTGCCCACTGATTTAAAAAAGATGTGATATGTACTTTCATATTGTCTAAAATAACTCTATGTCTGCGTACTTCATAAAGATTTTGTGCTTCACTCCCAAATGGAGTAAAGCAAATTTGGAAGTTACATTGCCTATCTCATATAATGTAAATTTTCTCATATGTCAATATGGCAAACACTATGCAAATGATAAAATTCAATGTGATATACTTTGTGTCAAGATCTTTATGGGAAAGGAAATGAACCCACTTTCCTATTTGACTGCTTTATTTGCTAATCATTCCTTCCTCTACCTTATAGCTACATGAAGGTGTCTATGCTTAGGCAGCAGGACTTGAAAGGTTTCCATTAGATATAAAGACACTTTAGATGGGTTGCAGTTCCATAAGCTGCAAATCTTTATTGATTATTGCTTAGGAAGATCTAAGCAACAACTGAACACCATTTTTTAAGCCTTTCCTCAGAAGGCTAAGCAAGATTCCTTCTATTAAATGCATCAAATATAAATAAAAACCCCACAAATAAGCAGTTAAATAGGATTATTCAAGACTTATTTTAATTGCCTTTTTTTCCTTTTCCTCACATCCAGTTTCCTTCTCTACATTAGTAATTTTAAAATAGACAGACAAAACCAAGGTCTTGGGAATTTTACAGTTTTAATATTGATAACAAAGGTGTCAGTTTTTGTCTATAGCCCTCCTTTCTCTCTAGAGACTATTTTAAGGTGCATCTTCCTGGTCCCAGCTACCCAAAACACTCTGGCCTTGTTCAGTCCTCTCTGATGATGCTTTACCTGCCAGATATGCCCAGGGACTTGCAGCCCTCAGACTTCCCCACTTCATAAGATAAAGGAGGCTGTTTCTGGATAAGACTGGATAGGCTTGGTCAGGGCCTAAGGGAAAAAAGTGGTTCTGTTGCAAACTTTGCAGATTATCCTCCAGATATTGCATAGCTGAAATCAGATTTCCATGCCTTAGAGTTGCTTACTATCTCTTACGCAGGATACATAAATATTACATGCACAGTGACTAACAGAAGCAATCAGATTGAATCTGGAACAGTGTTGCATTAATACAGGATTCTGTTATCCTTAAGTATCTCAAATACTATTCCAGCATCAATAGCATCCTCTAAGATAAAAGTTACCACTCAAAGTGAATAGCAACTGGCAGCAGAATCTGTCTCTTACTGTCTATACATCCTATGAACTTGAAGTACATTGACATTGCTTTTGATCTAGAGGTTCATTAAAGGAAGAGAACAAATCAGGGAAGCTTTATCACTTCACTCTTTCTTTTATAATGTTTTATAAATAAATGGACTCTCTCATCACATTATCCTAAGCTAACCCACCAGCTGATGTAGTTCTGATGTTTCTGAAAGAGGTGGCAGCATGTGTTACTGTCTGAACCTCTGCATTTAGGAACTAACAGAAATTAAAAGCTGGTGCAGGGCAAAATGAGGCAGTATCTCTGCATCCCTTCAGTCTAATGCTGAGAAGAAGGACCAGGAAAGTGCCATGGGCATTATGTAGATTTCTTCCTTTGTGGTCCAAGATTTTGCCATGGCAGAGATAGTGACCTTGAGTGACAAGCACATTCCTGCTTATGGCTTGTGTCAAAATGTAGCATCTCTGTTGTTTGATCTTTTTGTCCTAAGTCACAGTATTTCACTTATATTAAGACTTCAAATACTCTAGAGAATCTCCTGAGTTTCATCTGGTATTGTATTTACCTGTGATTTGCAATGGTATCATATGCCAAAACCTCCATCTCTGTTCAAATCAATTAAGAAAGCAAACAAAGAAAAAAAAACCCACAAAAAACCCCAAAACTAACATCTCTGTAACAACCTCTTCTTTGTGAGAAAAATTCTTCTTCTTCATAGCGTGAGATTGTGAAGAGAGTAGGCTATAATTAATCATAGATGTTGTACATAAAGTTACTTTAGTATTTTTTGGCCTTGTGCTTTTTGAACTCCAGATTAAGAAGGTTCTTTTCAGTGTAGACATAGGGCAGGAAAAGCTTAAATTAGCACAAAATGTAATAGACAAGAATAGTGGACAAAGTGTTAGTGGGGGAAAGAACTGAGCATAAGACAAAATAAAAGGAAAACAAGTCTTCTCTTAGATTTGAACCAAAGGTTTCCAAATCTTGGAACAGTTAAATGAATATGCTTTACAATCAATCTCACCTATTCTAGAGGAACTTACAAATGGGTCAGATAGTATTCCTTAGATGTATTACTTTCCTCACACCAATTAAGCATCTAAGAACGTTGTCTCAAGGAAAGAAAAACGGCTTCAAAACTTGTGTATTGAACAAGGTAAAGTCATATCTCAAAATCAGAGGTCCCACTGGAGTAAATTGGTTCCTAAATCAATGTGCCTTTCCTGTATAGTGCAGGGGTAATCCCACACACAAGTTAGGTGCTAACCTCCACTAAAAGGACTTAAACTGAGACACTCAAGTAGTTTTGTGTGCCTTATTTTTGTTTTGTTCAATAATTTCATCACTATTGTTTGTTCCCTTGATGCTGGCATAAATGGAAGAGAAACCCATGCATACACTTTTTTTGCTTGGTGGTTGTAATAGCTACAGAAGAAGCTGTACGACTTCATTTACACAGCATGCAGATTACTAATCACATCAACTGTGACATATTTCATGGCATTTCTGGACCAACATTATTTCATTGCTTTAAACAATGTCATTAATTATTTCACAACAAAGAAGGGCTAAGGCTTAGTCATATAGACATACCATAAGAGTAATTTTTACAAGGTCAATTATATTTAGCAATCTCAGCATTCTACAAGGCCATTCTAGTTTAATCTATAGATAAGCCAACACATAGTAACAAATCTTGGGTTAAAACCAACTTATTCATAGCAGAATTTGAAACCAGATATTTTCTTATAGAAAGAAGAAAAAAGTCCACATGGAAATAATGAAAAAATTGAAGGTGAAAGAAACTGTGTATGTAATCATTAACCTCTGGGAACTAAATTTTGAATTTTAAAAGAATGACAGTTGAAATTTTTTTGTTTCAATTAAGCCATTAAAAACACGATTTTTTAATTGCTTTCATACATTTTTTTCTCACACCATGTGACCATGTTTGATTCTGTGTAGATTACTGAAGAACCAAAAAGAAGATGTATTTTACAAGAGGGCTTAAAAACAGCAAAAGAAATTTTTTTAAATCAATATTTTTTCTCAGAAAAAAAAAATCAGCATTGGAAATCAGATAAAGTATAGCAATACCCAACTTCATGTTCCTGTTTTAAACATCAAGGATGCACTTTAGAATTCAGGTAATGTCTTTTGCACTACTGCAGCAATGTAGGTCAAGTAGAAAATCAGAAAAGTTCCTGCCTCAAAATTCACTGAAGACATCTTTCACTGTAAGGTAGACATTGTCATTACAGACTAATAGAAGCAGACTTTTCTTTACAAGTTGCACACACAGTACTGTAAAGTACAAATCTTCCAAGCACTGGTACAAAAATGTCTTACTAATGCAGTATTTATCCTTTTCTTGCTCTGTAGATGTTTCCTCCTTGTCTATAGAAAATTGTGCCTCCCTCCCTATAAATGATACTGACACTATAAAGTCATGTTTTCTTGCCCTGACAAACCTATTTTTTTAAAATTTTCCTTTTAGCAGCAGCCATAGAAGATCTTTGATTTCTTATATTTATTGCCTGCATCTTCATTCTATAAAGGTATAATATCCATTAATTATATTGTCATAAGGCCTTATTTTTATTGTCCAGTAAGTGTTTTTTCACTTCCATGACTTCTGAGGTATGATGCTTTTCTGCTGAATGCCCTGAGTGTTAAATGGTGACACAGTATTAATCAGGATCAAGAAGTAAGCTTGAAAATTCATAAATTCACAGGACAAGACTGTTTCCAGGACGATTTACTATTCAGATCTCATATTCACACTGTGAATGATTGTAATTACCTGCTGTGACAATAACACATTCATAATACAGTACAGAAATGAACTCATATTTTTAGTTCATTATTTAGGGCAACAATTCACAACCAGAAATAGAAATAGGACAATACACAGGAAGCAATTTTACCTTTCACTGCAAGTTAGCAAAGGAGAAAAGCAATTCCATAAAGTTTCTGACCCTTGTTCTTGGAAAAACTGCTATTTTACTTAAAAGTGTTTTTAACAAGTCTTAATAGCCCTATTAACATTATTGATGCTTGCAGACTACTTGTAGTCTGATAACATTCCAGAGTAATCTTCCAAGAGTATAGCATTATAGGCAGGGACGTGAAAAACATATGCCTCCTTTAATCCTGGCATATTTGTGAAATTTTTCATCTTTCTTAACAAAATACATCATGTGTGTATTAGAATTTATTGCACAAATCCAGATTAATAAGCACAGACTCTCCTTTTGTGTTGGGGTATATGAAATTGATTTGGAATTGATTTAAAATATAGAGAAACAACTTTTTGGATTTTAGGTGACAATCACCTAATACAGGGTATTATTCTGAACAATATAATGACTAATTACAGCTGCTAAATTTTGTTTCTAAGGCTGAATGCACTGCCGAATTTTCCTGAGGAACAGAAAAATAATTCTTACATAACAAGCCATCTAGTAGTACATCTTATTTGATATGTAAGACAGCATAGGTTTCGTTATTAAAATGTTATTTAAAAAATGCAAATTATTTAATGGGCAGGTTATGGAATGCACCAATGTGTAAACTGATCAATTAAACCAAATATTTCAGTCTTGGTATTTTTGCAGTATTGAAGGCTGAGAATCTGGGATGAATAACCAGGGAAAGCAACAGGACTACCACAGGAATTCTGTATTAAGTGAGAAAAGATAAATTAAGAGTCCATATAAGTAGATAGACTATCAAATGACCATATGTGTGTGCCATATTTATACACTGGAGGTGTCATGACCAGACAATATGATGGGAATGATCTCGACTAACACACTTGAGAGGTGTCCCAAACCTAACAGATGCTACTAAGGATTACAAAGGCTAGGAGACCCAAAATCATATAGGATTGAAAAGAATTGGATTCTCATGTAGATAATGGTTTGAACAGAGTTCCACAGCCACAGGGTTGTCTCTCCTATTCTATTTCACCTTCACTGAAGGCAACCAGCATGGGCAGAACCAGAAGTCAGAGAAAGTTCCACAGATTTGGGATTCATTTTAATAAATTAGAGCATACATTTGCAAAGTACACCAAGAGATTAGTGTGGCATGCTGGAAGAATCAGGACTACAACCTGAAATGCTAAGAGCGAGTGTGCTTTGGGATTGTTCTCTTACAGTGGAGAGACTAAGTTGACTTTAACTTCTGTGAGTGTTCTCAGGAATTTTAATTTGTCAAAATAAGCAGAAGTTAAAGTAATGAACAAATGCTCTCATTAAAATTATGAGTGAATACTCAAACTGGAATGCCAAAACTGGGAAACAGCAGTAAGTGAATGCATTAATCAAAAGTCTAGATATTCATGCAAGTCCTACTGAAATTATTCAGATGAACACAGGCTGTTATATTATCTTTCCAGAGTCAGTTAAAAAACTGTTTTTCACTGTTCACATTCCCTTGTTTTTAAGTTATGTAACCCAGGGACTTGACTCTTGCATTTATTTTTTTTGATCTCAGCAAACTTTTGATGCTTCATAATAAATAATTTAATTTCATGGGATAGGAACTGAATTCTTGTTGCTTCTGTGATCAATTTGCACTTCCTGAGCAAAGACCCTTCAACTTAGTAGAAAGAATTCAGATTCCTTCTACTAGGCTTACAGTAGCCTTCCTATAATGTTTCTGAAAGAGATATGAAGCAGGACAGACACTGCCTTAGCAAAAACAGTTCTCAGAAGACACTCAGAAACTTTCCAATATGGCATTCTAGTTCTTACCAGCTTTATAGTACTGCAATGTAACCCATTATAATATCTTATCTTTGCCTACTACTCAGTTATTCTTCTGATTTGTATAACAACTCTGTCAAGACAGTATGAATGCTTGAGTGCCTGTAGGAGGCCTCCATATCATGAAATCTTTGTGCTGGCTCTGCTAGGCTGATGAGGCTTGTTTCCAGGAGGTTTATGTTTAGATTAATTTCAAGAAGGTCATTTTAGTATAATAGCATTATTTAGATTTCATGAATCAAGGTTGATCTGTGGAAAGCCAGCTGGTTGCCTAGAATTGGTTTACCTTATCCAGATGAAAAACGGAATTAAATGCTTCTAAATCTTCCTTTCCATATAAAATTGCTCCCTTTACTCCAGCCATGAATGTTGAAAGGCTGTGAATTGGTGGACTATGTGATTTGTTGCATCAATAAGGCAATGTCTCTGTTCAGATATGTTCCTTCTCTTGAAAAAAATGAGGACTTGTATTAAGGGAAAAAGTTTCAAGTCTATGTTAATGATTGGGGGAAAATAATTCAGAGGCAAAGCATGAGGATCAACACTAGAATCCATTTGAATAACATGGAGCATAATAGATAGCCCTGGAGTAAACACAAGGCTGTATTTCACTCAAGAACTCAGCTGCAGTCATAAACTGTGAGAGGTTTATGAATGGCATAAGAGCATCAGGAATTAATTCAGCCTCAGATTCACAGTGGTGCCATATGTTGTTATTTATAATATCCACTTTATAATTACTAGTCTTGAACAATTTAATATTTGTAGCAGTAATATTTCAAAGATTAAATCATTAATTTGAAATGTTGAACTTTCCTTGAGGTAACATCTTTAAAACCATACTCAGTTCCTGTGGCAGTAGGCTAGGGGGAAAACCCCTAGCTGCCACATTCTAACCCTGTCAATCATAGATTCAGTTCCACCTCTGTTATTTTAATATTCATTGTATTGTTTTACTATTCAACAGTTGCCAGAAACTTCTGCTGTTCTGTAAAGTTTATAGGTTAATGCAAATACATACCGCCCTTGCCCAAGACTCATTGGAAAGCTGTCACCTCCCATCAACCTGTGATTTGACAAGAACCTTGGACCCCACCTTATCACCCCATTGGGGTCTCTCTGATCCCCTGTATCCTGAAGAAGAAGACATCATTAAAAGTCTGGGTAACCGATCAGAGAGTCCATTCTCTCTTCTTTACTCCTACCTGCTTCAATCTACATTGGGTTCACTGCTTTCACTGTAAAGCAAAACCTAAGTACAAAGATAAGCAAAATAAGATAAAGCTGCTGCTACCGAGCGGCAGACAGAGTGCTTATCTGACCAAAGCGCTGGATCACAGCCGGCTTTGCAGCACCTAAGCAGCCCTGCCAGAACCCAGAGAAGCGTTAAGTTTCTTATCAAATAAGATTTTTAGGGGTACTACGTTTAATACAAACTAATGCCTGCAGAATAACTTTCAGCACCACAAGAAACTATTCTCTTTTATAAGGCTGTGGAGTGCAGTGGGATTCAACATAAGAGCTATGGTCTCATTTTTTACTTGAGAAGTTGCAGATTTATATTGGGTACATTAGGTAGTTATAAGGTGTAAGAAGGCAATGAAGAAAATATCCATTTGGTCTGTGTTCCTCTGCTGCAGTGCAGTCCGTAGGGGCACTGAGTGTCCGTCCGCGGTTTCAGGGGCTGTCCAGGCTGTTCCAAGGCACGGGTGGGCTGGCGAAGTTCCTGTAGGGGTTCACCTCGTCCACCGATGGTACAGGCGCGCCGAAGAAGGAGAGACAAGCGGAGTGGCTTTCCCAGATGGTTTATTCGGCACTGGATTGTGCCGGGGAAGCACTGGCACAGCGTGTTACAGTTACATAAATACCAGCAGGGAGGGGTGGNGGGGAGGGGCAAGGGGGCAGCAGTGCCTGGCCATGAGAAAAGCAGAAATCTGGCCAACAGCACACCGCAACATTCCTCTGTGAAATTAAAGGTCTTGAATATCTACTTATGGTCTGCATGTGAAAAGGAGACAATCAAAATACTCCAAATAAGTGATTAAAATTAAAAATTCATTTAATTAAAGAATCTGCTCCTGGTTTCTACATACTGTCTAAAACAAACATTGAAGATCATGCTAGAAGTTAACTGTCATTTTTCTTTCCATGATAATATTCTTCATCACACTTATTCTTGGCCTCTTCCCATATATGTAACATTTTGGCAGTACATCCAGCATAAGAAGTGAAACATGACTATTGTAAAAAGCATTCCTGCTCTCTGAAGCAGCTTGCAGACAAGCTATTTGAGTGGAACTGAATAACAACTGTATGGAATCAGAATAATCTCAAAAAATCCTTCAGCCCATCTCTACTATCTTCCCCCTCTTTTTTCCTTTTATTTTTATTTTTAAAAAATTTTAATTTGTCTCCTTTTAAATTTTTTTCTTCTGTGTAACTTGTACTCAGATAAAAATGAATGCAAACAAAAAGAGGGCTTCAATCAATAGATACTGTTTATAAAAGGGCTTCTTGTCACTTAAATTCAAGGTCTCTATTATTGGACCATACACAAAAAGTCTTCTTACAGAAGACCTGACATAGCTTGCCTAAGTCATGTCCTTGTATCTCACAAGCTCCATTGTACTGGAAAAATCTTTATGCTATAGAGTATTATTTATTCTTGTTATGCTTTGATCCTTGGTAGTGTGACATACTGCGAATAGGAGCTAGATTGAAGGAAGGTAAAGACAACATTAATGCATTTTAATCCAGTTCAGACCTGGGACCACCTAAGTCATGATCTAAATATACCCTAGTAGAGTCCTTTCAAGCACCTTTATGGAGAGATTTTTCAAGATTCCATTGTCCAGGGTCACCAGGTCCTGCTCCAGCTTTGACAAATTTTTACAAAATATAACTATCTTCCTGTGTATATTTATTGAGGTCAAAAGAATTAAATTTTTTATCATGGTCATGGAAAGAAAAATTTTTGAGTCTTGATTACACTAATCCTTTGATGAAAACTGTTAAGTGACTATTAGTATTTGTTCTTTCAGAGCACCAGTTTGATTCTTGCATTTATTGTGACTATTTTAAGTGAAACTTTAAATGTAAGAGAATTATTGGATAAAAATGCTGCAGTAAAATTGTCAACATTTTCAGAACTTTTTCTCACTGTAATTTAATAGACATTTATGTGGGTTTTAATGATAAATAGAATAGAGGTTTTTTTATCTGTGAGCAGAAGCAAAACTGAGCTCCCAAAGCCTATATGTTAGCATTCTGATCTAGGAAATACTATCAGGTAAGCTCTATTATTTATACAGCTCCTGCTTAAGAAAATACTTTATTATATTTTAATTTCCACAATCTAATTTAAGTTCAACATGTACATCCTCTTCCTGGTAAAGCATGCTAAATTTATGAAGACAAATATTTCTTGGACCATTCGCAGAGCCTCACTGTGATGTTTATCTCCCCTTAGACCTCTACTATAGTTAACAGTATCTTCATATTTTATAAGTTCAAGTTAAAGAGAAATGTACCTGAAGAAACCATAAAAATGAACCTTAATTAATATCTAACAAAATAATCCGTTATGTTTATGACAGCCATAATTACAGAAACAAATATCCAAACCTCTTTTCCATGTATACAGCAAAAGGGATCCTTTTAATGATCCTTCCTTTAAATTTAATAAGTAGACCATCTTTATAAGAAGGAAAATTATATAATTCATAATTGGAATAACTTAGACCATAAATTTTACTTTAACCACTGAAGTTATGTACATGAAAGGAAGCCAAAGGCTGGCAAGTGAAAATTGGAGCTTAGTCTTAACTGAACAGAGCATATAAGTTAACTGAAAACTAGAAGTGCAAATATAGTACTCCAGCAATTTCTGAAGGTCTTTCAGGGGTTTTCAGGTCCTACAGGGCAGGAGCAATGCATTTTAATAAAGAAAACACAAACTTTTGCTAGTTTTTCCAACAGTCTACTGTTGGAAAACACTATCCTCTAGGCCTGTTTAATAAGAGTAGGGAAGTCTCATGAGAGTAGTGCTGTCAGGGTTTGGGAT
>VYZT01063294.1:4090-24749 GCA_013400735.1 Pomatostomus ruficeps
AAGAACCTGCAAAAATTCCCAGCAGGGAAGGGATAATGTAAAAAAAATCCTGCAAAAATTCCCAGCAGGGAAGGGATAACGTGAAAAACCTGCAAAAATTCCCAACATTTCTCAAGGATAAACCCAAAGGAACAGAAGGGTTCTGAGTTCATGGGGAAGGTGGGGAGTTGGGGTTTTTATAGCCCGATGAGATGATTCTTGGAACCCTCCAAGCTCGGTTCTGGGAGAATCCGCTGGAGTCACCGAGATCCCTCCAGGGAAAACCCCGGAGAGTTCCTTGGTGGCTGTGACCCCCTCCTGCGTGTGTGACCTGCCTTGTTCCCACAGTGGCTGCCTGAAAGCGCCAGGTACGATGTGTTATCTGGGAACCAGGAGAAAGCTCTGGCCACCCTGAAGAGGATAGCCACGGAAAACGGAGCTCCCATGCCCCTGGGGAAACTGGTGATCTCCAGGCAGGTACGTGCAGCTCGCAGGCACCTCCGTAACCGTGAAACTGAGGGATTGATCAGCAAATAATCCATGCTCGGTTCAATTTGAATGTCTCAGCTAGGCATAAAAAATAACATCTGATCATTTAGGCCTCTTTCCTGGTGAGGAAGAGTTAATTTCTCACCTGGAAGTGAAAAGCAGCTTTTAAACGAGCACTGATGTTATTTAACCCCACTGTTATTAAAGCAAATCAAACCTTGAGGTTGCTGGAGGGCTCAGGTCGGAATTCCCAGATCTGAGCTCACGAGACAGGATGGGATCTGCCACTCCAGCTGTGCCTCATCACCCAACTTCTGCTTTTCCCACCAGGAAGACCGAGGCAAAATGAGGGACCTTTTCACGCCCCACTTCCGCTGGACCACGCTGCTGCTCTGGTTTATTTGGTAAGAGAAAACCCAAAGGTTTCTTTGGGAAGAGAAAACCCAAAGGTTTATTGGGTAAGAGAAAACCCAAAGGTTTCTTTGGGAAGAGAAAACCCAAAGGTTTATTGGGTAAGAGAAAACCCAAAGGCTTCTTTGGGAAGAGAAAACCCCAAAGTTTATTTGGGAAGAGAAAACCCAAAGGTTTGTTTGGTAAGAGAAAACCCAAAGGTTTATTTGGGAAAACCCAAAGGTTTATTGGGGAAGAGAAAACCCAAAAGTTCAGTGCCAACACAGCTCTAAATGGGTTTTTCAAATACAGCAACTTCCTCCTCAGAAAAAAAACCACCCAAACAAAAAAAAACCAAACCCAACCTGTATTGATTTGTAATTTATCCAACCACCCCATCGTTCCCGATCAAATTGCCCTTTAATTTCCTGACTGCTGATAGGAAATAGCTTTGAGGTAGGACTTTTGATTCGTGTTGGACCAGCTGAAACCTCCTCTCTCATTTGCTTCCTTGCAGGTTTTCCAATGCTTTTTCATATTATGGGTTAGTTTTATTAACTACAGAGCTCTTCCAAGCAGGAGATGTTTGCAGCAGTGAGTATTGCTCCCTCTTTTCTTTTTAAATCTCTCCTGTTAAAACTGCTGGGATATCTTTGATTATATCCCGTTCTGCTGGTGGTTTGGAAAATGAATGTGGCTGAGTTTTATTTTTAATATTTCCTCATCTCTGCCCAGTGCAGAGAGGTCCTGCAGTGGTTTTGAGCCCAAAATGTAAAACAGCAAGACAACCTTCAAGGCAGACCTGTTATCTGTTCTCCTTGATAGAAAAAAGTGATGGAATAAATAGAAGTTTGCAGATTTGACAGGTCTAATTAGTTCTGAGAGCGAGAAACGGCTGCTGTGGAGCTCCTGGGTTCTCAAGATGGGAAAACCTGCTGAGAAAAAAGATAATGGAGGGAAATCAACGTCCTTTGTGTTGCAGAATTCTTTTTTTTTTTTTTTTGGGGGGAAAAAAAGGTGCTTTGACTGAGTTGAGAAGAGGCTTGAACAGTTTGGTTCCCCAGGGGAGGAATGATTGCATTCAGAACACTTGTAATTAGGGAAGACTGCCTGAAAGTTGGGAAATTTTAGAAGGAGGATGGGGAGGGTTGGAGCAGCCCCTGAGCTCTGGGAGCTCTGACTCAGGTTTGCCTCCCCAGAGGAGGACGCAGCCCCTAAAACCCCTGGTTTTTATAAGGACATGGGGTTGTTCAGTATTCCCAGAGTGCAGGAAGTGTTGGGATCCCAGTTTGTTTTGGGATCTGAATTATTGGAGTTCATCCTGCCCTGAGCCCTGGACCGGAAAATAATTCAGGCTGTACAGCTGATAAGGAGGTGGAATTTTCACTGGGCTGAGACATCCTGGCACAGAAAACATTAGAAATGTTCCGTGTTCCCAGTGAAATCACCAGGGATTGCTCTCCAATGCCCCTCTGGCTCTGGATTCCATCCCAGCAGCACATCAGGCGTTCAGGAGAGGAATAACAATTAAATCAAAGGGGCAGAATCACTTGAATTCCTATCCCTAAACAACTTTCCAGAAGTATTTTAGAGGATGGTGGGTGCAGTGAATCCATGGCAGCCCTTCCAGTCCATCCCTGCCTAAATTTCCACAGTAAGAGTGATGGAGTCACAGCAGGAAGGTAAACTGGGAAGAGTTTGCTTAAAAGATATGAAATATTTGTGGGTTTTTTTTCCCTGCAGTATCCAGCAGAAGGCAGGAAGTTAAAGCCAAGTGCAGCCTGACCTGTGAGTACCTGACAGAGGAAGATTACACCGACCTGCTCTGGACAACCCTGTCGGAATTCCCTGGTAAGGAGCAGTGGGAAGCAGCAGATTTTCCCTGGAATGGCTCAGGGTGTGGGGATGGGCTCTGGCAGCAGCAGTGCAGCTGGGATGTCCGGCCTGACGCTTCCCAAAGCACTCAGAGCTCCCTGGCGTGCCTGTAGATCCTCCCTGCCCCGGGATCACTCCAGGAAAAATCAGGAACAGCCCCTCTGGCTGTGGGTTCCAACCCAGCAACGCCTCAGGGAGAGGAAAACCACCTAAATCAAAACAAAGGGGAGACACACTGGGATTTCTATCCATAAATGACCTCCCAGAAGTGTTTTAAGGATGGTGGGTGCAGTGAATCCATGGAGAACTTGCTCCCTAAATCTCTGTGCCCAGCCTCAGTCCCGATCCTGAGATTTTCAGGCAATTCCAGTGAATTTCTATGGACAGTCTGGCACAGGAGAAGCGAAGTAGCGTGGAACTGCACTGATCCCTCAGATGGAGGTGATCTCCCAGTGTTAATCTGATTGAAACAACCCCAGAGACAGGGGTCAGGTGATTTTCACTCTTCTGGGTCATAATTTCAGGGCTAAAAGCTCGAGGAGAAGCCATTTAATTAACGATAATTTGCAAGTATGACTGATAAATGTGCACAGTCATTCCTAAGAGCAGTGTGCTGCCAAACAGTCATTGTGGGAGGGATATCCAGAAAAAAGAGTGCGTCCCTTGGAGCGGTGCTGTGGCTGAGGGGTCTGGTTTGATCCTCACACACCCTGAGGTAGGAGTGAGAAATATTGACAGGATACCTCTGACACTGATGCTGGAATAATCCCCCCTCCTGCTGTGCCTCAGCTTTCAAAAGGATCTGGAAAAATTGGCATTGGAGGGAAGAGTTAACATAGTGAGATTTACTGAGCTTGATCTATTCCCTGTGAAAAAGCAGGAGAGAAATAATTCAGTGGCAACATCTAAATACCAGAATGGAAAGAAAATACCCCGTGATAAAGAGCCCTTAAATCCAGCAGGGAAAAATGGCCAGAAGGTGAACAAAAGTTCTTCCAGTGAGCCTTAAGCAGGTGTTTTAGGCATTCACATCAGTAGTCCATGGATGGGAGTGTGGATTTGTGCATCTGGGAGCGTGGAGCAGGACTCAGCAGCTGGGACACAGAATTCCTGTTTCCACATAACACCGGGAGCAATCCATCCTACAGCCCTGCCTGGGGCCAGCAAAGGATTGGAAAGAGAGACCAGAATTTCCAATCTAAACCACCCAGGCTGTGTTAAATCTGCTGCAGCCCCTCTGTGCTCAGTTCCCAAGGGTCTCCTGGTCCCTTCCCCCAGGTGTGTTGGTGACCCTGTGGATCATCGACCGCATCGGCCGCAAGAAAACCATGGCCCTGTCCTTCCTCGTCTTCTCCTTTTGCAGCCTCCTGCTCTTTCTCTGCGTTGGAAGGTGAGTCCAGCACAGGGGGTGAAGGATTTATCCATTTCCTCTCTTGGCTGTGGGGGGAGAACTGGGAGTGGTGGTTTGAAAAGCCGTGGGATGGTCGTGCTCAGCTGGAGAAAGATTTAAGGCTGGGGTTGGGTTTTCTCACCAGAGTTTGGGAGGGAAGTAAAAGTGAATTCCAGATGAACCCAGCACTGAGCATTCCCAAACTCTGCTCTCCTCTTTCTTCTCGCAGGAATGTTCTTACTGTGCTGCTCTTCATTGCAAGAGCTTTTATTTCCGGAGGGTTTCAGGCTGCCTATGTTTACACTCCTGAGGTAAGGGGGTTGTTTCGGTCCTGGGGATATCCAAGGGGAGTGAGAACAGGGTGGGAAGGTCATTCTGGTGACCTATTCCCCATGGACCTCACCCCAGACTGGAGCTGCAGGTCCCATTGTCATTGTCTAACAGAGTGTGCTCTGGCACCGCTCCCTAATTCCCATTAGGACTGGAAAGAGAATTTCCCACTGGGATTGATGGGACGATGCTTTCTCCACAGGTTTATCCCACAGCCACTCGTGCTTTGGGCCTGGGAACGTGCAGTGGGATGGCCAGAGTGGGAGCCCTCATAACCCCGTTCATTGCCCAGGTAAATCCCCTCTCCTCTGAGGCTGGAGGCACAGGAAGCTTGGACTCGATGCTCTTGGAGGTCTTTTCCAGCTTTAACAATTCCGTGATTCTAGGAAGGGGATGGAGAACCTGCTTTTCTTCCACTGTCCCAGGTTGCTCCAAGCCCAGTTCCACCTGACCTTGGACACTTCCAGGGATGGGGCACCCAATGGGGCACCCTGTGCCCTGACCTCCCACCCTCACAGGGAAGAATTCCTTCCTGAAAGCCAGTCTAATCCTGCCCTCTGAGGGTTTAAAACCACTGTCCCTTGTGCTGGCACTGTTTATAAAATGTCCCTCTCCCTCCTTTCCATGAACTACACTTCAAGTTAAACTTTTTCCCCACTACTACAATTATAATTTCTATTGCTCCATCAGGATCTGTGTTTCCAAGCTGAGGTGCTGTTCTGCATTCGCTGCCTTTTTCCTGCAGGTGATGTTGGAATCCTCAGTCTACCTGACCCTGGTGGTTTACAGTGGCTGCTGCCTGCTGGCTGCCCTGGCCTCCTGCTTCCTGCCCATCGAGACCAAGGGCCGTGGCCTCCAGGAGTCCAGCCACAAGGAATGGGGCCAGGAGATGGTGGGCAGAGGATCTCATTCCCCAGGGGAATCGCAGGAATGAGGGGACATGGAAACCTGCTGGAAGAATGAAGGAGAGGAGCAAGATGTGTCACAAAACCTCCGAGCCTGAAGCATGGACAGCTGACCACCATCACTGCCAACGTCACGCGTCAAACTGCAGGAACTTGGGGTTGAACCTCAGCAAAATTGTGTTTCTGCTGCTCTTTGCTCACACTCATAAAAACTTTCTGGATGGAGAGGCCTTTGATCCAGACATCCTTGGGAGTTTAGCAGGAGGGGTTTCTCTTCAGTCTGTCGTGCTTGCATGGTCAGCTCTTCAGCTTAAAACGTCCCGTGCCAAGCAAATGCCAAGTGACTGCAGCCCAGCCTAAGCTGTCATTAAAACACTGAGCTCTTGAGCCTAAAACCAAGAGGTTCCAATTTAGTGTGGCCCTGGCCTGGCACAGGGTGGGTTCCATGCCCTCCACTATGGATTAAATGCCTGCCTTGCACTTTGAGCCAACCAAACCACCACCAAAATGTGGTTCCGGCAAACCAGCCCGGGCTTTCCAGCTGGGTCCTGTTCCTGGAGAATTAACAGGAGTGGATTGCTTGGAAACGAATTCCTGGCTGTTTCTCCCAGCCCAGGTGGGTGGTTGGAGCAGGGAGGGTGGTGTTTGCTGCAGAGCTGGGACCTTGTAGCAGAAATGTAAATCCCAGAGTCATTAACGCTGGGAAAGACCTCCAAGCTCATCAAATCCAGCATTTAAATCCTCGTGGTTTGGAGCAGAATTGTTCTTCTCTGGCATTGGCAGGGACCTCGAGCTCTCTGTTGTTTGGAGTGGGGAGGTTCTCACTCCTGGGGTTCTCTGTGTGGATCCAGGGGTGTCCCTGCTCCATTTGCCTGGGCACATCCGGAGTCGGAAGCGCTGCCGTAGGGATGGAGCCGCTCCCTGACAGCTGGGCAGGACCTTTCCTGCTGATTGTACACTGACTGTAGGTGACAGAGGAATGTAGCTGGAATAGCTGAACAAAACCGTGGGAAGAGCCCAACTGCAGTGACCTCGGATGAGGAACATCCCTCCTTCAGGTGTGGCTCCCCAAGGGATGATCCCGCTCTTGTCAGGGAATGTAACGGAGCTCAGGTGAGGAGAGGCTTGTCTGGTTTGTCACAAAGCTGTCACTGGGCACAAGTCAGGTGGCAGAGTCTGTGGGAATGTGTGAGGATCGGAGACGTGCCTCATCCAGCTCTCTGTGTGTTTTCAGGATTCCAGACCTTGGGACACACAGCCAAGTGTGGGTGAGACGGACATGGTGGGGCTGTGCAAGCAGTGGGGGTTTGTGCTCTGTCTGAGCAGGTGTCTCACCTGAACACAGGGAAATGTGCAACACATTTTTACAGCTGAATATTTCAAGTATCCTGGGAAGTAGGTCCCATTCCTGGGGTCAGGAATAGGGCTCCAAGCCCGTGTTTGGTGCAGTACCAGTGAGCGCTGTGGGGCTCAGCTGTCACTGAGGGTCACAGCCCTGAGGTCACTGCAAGGCTCCACCGCGTGCCAGGCTGCTCCTTTGGAGACTGAGGGGAAAACAGGAGAGGGTAATTCCTTACAGAAACCCAGGAGACTCAGGCTGATGGAAAAGGCCAGGGAGGTTGTTGATATTGTGGGGGGTGTTCTGCTGAGAACAGAGTTTGCCAAGGCACCAAGTGTCCATCCAGTCCCACTGGAGAGTGGTGACTCAGTGCAGGATTCCAGGAATGGCTGGTGGAAACAGGCAAACTTGGCTTTTCCCAGCGACACGAAAATGAATTCAGCTCCCAAGGGATCCCTGGGCACGGCTGTGGGTGGTGGCACCGAACCCTCCCTCTGTTCCAGCTGGGATGGTTCCCCTTGCCTCCCCTGTCCCTGTGTCCTCTCTCTCCAGCAAGCTCAAGCTCCAGCTGATCCCAGTAAACAGGCAGGGCTCTCGTGGCACTGACAGCAGCCACCTTCTGCCTTTGTTCACCCCCTTCTGCCAGGCTGGAGCTGGGTCATTCTCCCTGTGTGCCTGGGGCAGCCTGGAGCAGAGCCAGAGGGACTTGTTTCATGGAATACCGGAATCCCAGAGTGATTTGGGTTGGAAGGGACCTTAAAGCTCATCCAGTCCCACCCCTGCCATGGGCAAGGACACTTCCACTGTCCCAGGTTGCTCCAAGCCCCATCCAAACCTGACCTTGGACACTTCCAGGGATGGGGCAGCCACAGCTTCTCTGCTTTCCCTTGGACTGGCCCTGTGATGGGCGGGATATGGGACACGGCAGTGAGGAAGCAGATCCTGGATGGGTTTAATCTGATATTATCCCACACGTGTGGCCAGGGAGCTGGAAAACCTGCTGGGCTGGGATCTGCCGGAGCTGGGATCTGCTGGAGATGGGATCTGCTGGAGCTGAGATCTGCTGGAGCTGGGATCTGCTGGAGCTGGGATCTGCTGGAGCTGGGATCTGCTGGGCTGGGATCCCCTGGAGCTGGGATCTGCTGGAGCTGGGATCTCCCAGAGCTGGGATCTGCCGGGCTGGGATCTGCCAGAGCTGGGATCTCCCAGAGCTGGGATCTGCCGGGCTGGAATCTCCTGGAGCTGGGTTTGCCTTTGCACAGTCAGGCTCTTCACCCCTCAGTGACAGCTCTGACATTCGAGTCCCCAGGTGTTTCCCTGCCTCCCTCCCTGGGCTTTCCATGAGCTGTGTTTGCATCCCAACCCTCTGGAACTGAGCCTGGGTAGAGGTGACAGAGAATGCAAAGTGCAGGGCAGGCCTGGCCTGTAGGAACCCACCCCATGGCCCAGTTTGTTACTCAATGCCTCGAGTTAAAGTGCTGCTTTAACTTTAGGGTTAATGTTCACATCTCACATCATTTCTTTAGGTGAATATTCAGCAGTTTTAAAGAATTGCATTCAACAGCCTTTAGAGAGTTTTAGGTGGAGTTTACCTGTTCATGCACACCTGGATCCTACAGATAAGCTGCTTCCCAGGTCAAGATTTATAGGGAATGCAGCATTTTCCATGCTGTTGAATAAATCAGTTTTAACCTGTGACATTTACAGTGTTAAAGATCCAAAAAATGGAAGGCATTTCTGCTTTTCACTTTTTATGAATTCTGCACTAAAAAATGTATTTAATGCTAAAAATACCAAGATTGGCCCTGCTGGATCTTTGATTTTGGTAAAGCTTGATCCAAAGCTCACTGAAATCTGGGGAAATCCCCCGTGGATATCCAGGGGCTTTGGATCAGCTGAGTGAAAGGGAGAGGTCGGAGCCCACCACAGCTGATCCCACCTGGCTGAATTCAGCAGGAGCCCGTTGAGCCCTGGAGAAACGGAGCTGGAATTCAGGATTTGCAGGAATTTGCATGTAATTAATAAGAGAAGGCCGTTTGAGCTCGTTCACTGGGAGCACTGGGGTGTGCACACACCAGTCATAAATCACCACCAATAGGTTTTGTCAGTAGGGCAGCACCGTTTAGGCACAAAATAAACTTCCAAAGAGTCCTTTTCCACACTCCTTTTCACTGGTGAAGGAATTGCTGCAACTGCTTCATTTCAAACTGGAAGAGTGAGATCTTTTGGAATTCAAACAGGATTATGGGATGCAGATTTGCCAAGTGTCCAAGATATCAACGTGCCAAGCTGGCGTGGGAACGCAATTCCCCGAGTGTGCTTGGATGGAATGATTTGTTATTCCCAAAAAACTTGCCGAAGGAGCAGTGAATGTTTCCGTGTCTGAATGTACAGTTTCTAAGCTGGATTTACATTTTAATGTTGAAAAACTTGGTGTATCTCAAGCTCGTTGTAAAATACTCCTCTGGTTCCTGTTCCCGGCGCGGCATTGGAGGGTTGAAGTCCACATTAGATATTTTATGTTAAACAAATAAATAGTTTTTTCAGGAAATAAGGTTTTGGCTGCTCTGGGGGGTGTTTAGGAGGGGTCATAACTTTGCTTTTTTTTTTTTGTCTTGGTGTTCAGAGGTTTGAGGTCCAGTGTGGGCTCAGCACTCTGCAGGTCTCTCACTGTCGGTCTGTTTTGTGTATTTAGATGTAAAGAAACGTCATAGGGTTGCTGTTCCCATTGTAAGTGACCCCACTACAGCTGAATATTGTGGATGCTCCATCCCTGGAAGTGTTCCAGGCCAGGCTGGACGGGACTTGGAGCACCCTGGGACAGTGGGAGGTGTCCCTGCCCGTGGCAGGGGGTGGGACTGGATGAGCTTCAAGGTCCCCTCCCACCCAAACCACTCTAAGACTCTATGATTTTTTAAATTCTCTTCAATCTTTAATTTATTTTCATATTTAATTCAGTTTGGACACTAAACCCCAGCCAGTTTGGCCTCTTTCCCTGGCATCAGGTGGCCCTACATGTGTCTGGATTTGGGGCAGGGAGGGTTCCTTCTACTCACTTACATTTTAATATAAACCTTTCATTTCCCTATCGTTTTTCAAAACCATAATTAAGTGCCCAACCCTGTTTTCCTCTGCCTTGTCACTGAAATTCTTGTTTTGGTGTCCAATAATTTACAGGCAGGGGGTGGTTCAAGGATGAGTCAAACTGACTAAGGAGCTGCAAATCCTTCCCATGCTAACGCGGGTGTTCTCATCCCAGAGCGCATCCATCTTCCTTCTCCCAGCCTGGGATGTAGTGTCTTGTCCTCGGAATGGAAATAATTGGGAACGAGAAGGGTTTGTGTGGCTGAAGCAATGCTGGGGGGCGATATTCCTTCCTCTGTGGTTATGTTCTGGCATCCTCAGGCATTTCCAAAGCTCATCCTCAGGATCATGGAATATCCTAAGCTGGAAGGAACCCACAGGGATCATCCACAGGGATCACCCAGTGCAATTCCTGGTCCTGCACAGACTCCCAACAATCCCACCGTGTTCCTGAAAGCGTTGTCCAAACACTCCAGGAGCTCTGGCAGGAGCTTTCCCAAATGCCAGAGCGGCTGTGTGCTCCCTTCCCTGATACTTGATGTGCTTCCAGCTCCGTTCTGGGTCACAGGAGATCCTTGTGGAGAACAGGGAGTTCCTAAAATGTGCTGACAGTGGGCACGGGAGGTGGTGTCTGTGTGTGTCAAAGGACATCCAGGAATTGTCCAGACCCCATTCCCTGACCCCCTGACCTCTCCCTGGCCTCAGGAGTGACCTTCAATCCCTCAGTCAGGAGTTTGCCCAGGAAAGCTGCGGCTGCCCCATCCCTGGAAGTGCCCAAGGCCGGGTTGGACAGAGCTTGGAGCAGCCTGGGACAGTGGAAGGTGTCCCTGCCCATGGCAGGGGTGGGACTGAGTGATCTTCGAGGTTCCTTCCCACCCAAATCCCTGATTCTGTGATTTCTGTGGGTTCTTAATGCCCGGGGGACTGTCAGCAATCACAGACCTCTGCACGCTGATATTCCAGGTTCCCTGGGCTGCTCAGAATCTGGAATGATGGCTCCTACCCCTCCAGGATAAAATGTTTAGGAAAAATATGTGTGGAGAAATGGAATGGTGCTCTCCTGGGAATGGAGTCTCTGTGGAGTCAGCATTTGAGGCCCTACCCATGGCATCACTGAGAGGGAAAAGCATCACGCACAGGAGATTGGAATATTCCCTTTATTGGTCACACGGATTAAATTGCGGCCTTTAGAAACCACACACATTTCACCTGCAAATGAAATCACAGATCAGCTCATTGCTGTTTGCCCAGAGGCCGAGTGAGATCACAGGGCAGTGGCTCCTGCAGGCTCTGAGATCACAAGGATCAGCTGCTCGTTGCCAGGTGTACAAGGATTTCCTACATCCCTCTTTGTCCAGTGGAATTTTCCCAAAATCACCTGTATGGGGCTGGATTTACAGCAGAGAAGGTGCTGCTGAATGTCTCATATTTGGGATAAGTGAAACCAAGGGGATCCAGTTCCCCTGAATGGCTTCTCCTGAGGTGGGATCACAGACCGCTGGGTCCGGTGTTAATCAGCAGGGAATTTTCTCCAGCCCTCGTTTTCCTTTTCCTACTCTTTTCCTGATTTCACCCAGTGACTGCAACACCTCAGGTGAGCTACCAGGGATTCCGGAAACTCTTTGGGCAGCCTGGGCATGGCAGTGGCTCCCAATTTCCCCTGTCCAGCTCTGTGTGCTGAGCACAGCGCGGAGCTGCATCTCCCACTCGCGAGGCGCGGCTGCCGAGCTATTCCTGGCGCTCGGAGTCATCGGGAGAGAGGAGCTGCAGCACGGATGAGTAAGGAACAGTTGGTTTATCCCTGCAGGAGACTGAGCCAGGCACTGAGCTGGGCTCAGGAAAACCTTGGGATTTGAGGCTCCCTGACCATCCAGTGCCCTGTCTGGGATGGTTTGTAAAGCGGGAAAGGCACAGGGCATGGGAAAATCAGCCCGGCTGATCCAGAGCGGCGTGTTGGGTCCCCAACAGCATCCCTGAGCACCCCAGAAAGTCCTGCTCCTCCTCTGGGCGGCACAGCCCTTCCCCAGGCAGCCCCCCTCTCCGAGCTCTGTCCCACCGCTGGGAGAAATGGGAAGCTGAGGGGCCCGTGGGAGTTTTAGGGACAAGAAGAGCTATTTTCATGTGCTCTCTGCTATATATAGAGTCTGGCAAGTCCCCGGGGCTGGAACAAGTTGCTTTTGTTGCTAAAACACCGTTTGGAAAGGCCATTTTAGGCAAGTGCTGCTGTCTGGGGCCAGCTACACTAAGCAGGTGCTGCGGCCCGGGCTCTGTCCTGGCAGGAATGCGAGGAAAACTGGTGTAAGCCAGGCACGTGCCCCCAGAACCGCTGCTGCTTCCCTGGGAGCCTCAGAGCTTCTTCCTACTAAGGAGCTTTTGCCTCCTGGGGGGAGCCTGCAAATCTAATTACACACTGGGTGTCGGAGCAGCCAGCAGAGACCTCAGGTGTCCCCAGCTCCGTTTCAGATCCCGTCCCCCGGCGCAGAGGAGCTGCGGGACTGGCCGGGGTTCAGCTGAACCCTGCCTGCCCTTTGCAGCCCGACCCCAGACAGCGCCCGGTGCACTTTGCCGAGGGTAACGAGTCCGCATTGGACAGCCCGTGCTCCAGGCAGGGTGTGGAGGGAGCGGAGCCACCTGGAAACAGCAGCGAGCTGGGAGCGAGACGCTGTGAGCCAGAGCAGGAGCAGGGCCGAGCAGCCCGTGCGTGTGTCCCTGTGTTATTCCCATCGTTCTGCTGTGATTCCTAAGCTGCTGCTGTCACATATTCCCGGGGAGCAGCGCCTCACAAGCGGGGCCCTGGGGGGCTGCCCAGCTGCTTCCTCTCCTGCAGGATGCTCCCGAAGAGCCGCGCCGCTGCCATGGCACAGCCCCGGTGGATGGTGATCCCGAAGCCGCCGTGCCCGTAGTTGTGAATCACCTGGGGGAGAACCACAGAATCCCAGCATGGGCTGGGGGAACCTCAAAGCCCATCCTGTCCCACCCCCCGCCGTGGGCAGGGACATCTCCTACCAGCCCAGGTTGCTCCAGCCTCTCCCTGAGCACTTCCAGGGATGGGGCAGCCACATCCATAATTTGTTTCAGAATCTCTGATATTTATCCCTGGGCTCAAAGTTTCCCTCGCTGTTGATGGGGACATGGAGCGAGGGACGATCACGGGACAGCGAGGGCTTGTTTATCGCTGCCCCGGGCACAATTAACGCAGTCATTAATTACACTCAGCCCCCGGGGCTGTGCGGGTACCTCTCCCTGGAGATTCCCGAGGCGGATGCTCTCCCGCTCCAGGCGGACCCAGGGCCGTGCTGGTCTCAGGCCGCTCCACTCCCCGACGATCTTCGCTTCCTGGAGGCAAAAGCACATCAGCACTGCACGGCATTCCCTGGAATCCCACCAGCCAAGCCTCACGGCACCCGGTGAGCCCCGAGATGAGCAGGGACCGGGGGTCCCTCACCCTGCAGCAGCTCCAGGGAGAACAATTTGGGGTCGCAGTGCCAGCCTGGAGCTGAGGCAACTCCCTGTGCCACAGCCCCACGCCACCCTTCCTGCTAATCCAGGGAACACCAGCAGCCCTGGGAGCGGGCACACACCAGCCTCACCCCACAGAGCCCTTCTGTAAAGGTGTGGGGACACCACAGCCAAAGGGCTGGAACCTCCCAAAGCTCTGCTTCAACCTTTCACCATCTACAGGAGCGATTATTATCCCTGCAAACCTCATCTCAGTGCCAGCCCCAACCAGGTGGAAGAGCCCAAGTTGTCCATGATGGACACACGGAAACCCTGACTCCTGGAAACATCGAGGTCCTGTGGTTTGTCCTGGTGCCCATCCTGAGCCTCCCAGCTCCCCGTGCCCCATGCTGGCAGTCGGGTCACCCACCTGGAGAGCCGGGAGCAGCCGGCAGCAGCTGTCCCAGATGGATTTGTGATCCTTGGCACTGTTCTCCTCGCTCCAGTTGCCGTGCTGGTAAATCCCTCCCAGGACCGTGAACTCGCTCCTGCACCGGGAGCCAAAGGAGACACACGGTGGTGGCTTGTCCCCAGCTGTCCCCCAGCTGTGGGGCCACCACATGCAGGGACACTGTGTGAGTGTGATGTTGGATCCTGCTACACCCTGAGCCTGCACAATATTCCTGTGGGAGAAACTCCCACAGGGAGCAGGCGGAGAGCGGTGCCTGCTCGTCTGCTCGTGAGCAAGTCACTCATTAAATCCTGCCAGCCCTGCCTTGTCTGGGCAAAGCAGACAGAGAATTCCATCCCTATCAAACAGGTCTGCTCCTGCCTGGCTCAGGAAGAGCTGGGAGGAACAGGATGGCTCCAGAGGGGAACACAGAGAACAGATTGGTGCTGCTGCTGCCCCAAACTCCTGTGGATTAACAGAGGACAAGAGGCAGGTTAAGGCTGAGGGGGGGCCTGGAGGGCTCTGTACTGGCTGGATGCTTCCAAAACCTTGCTTGATCCTTGGGAAGCACAAAAGCAAAAGGAAGGACCCTCCAGGGCTGAGCTCTCCAGCAGGGAAGGGGTGTCCTCCATGTGAGTGCTGGGTTCAACTCTTCCTTTGGGATCAGCCTGGTGCCCAGCTCCGACAGCTCCAGCTAAAACAAGCACAGGCAGAATTCATCTGTGGCTGGGACTGTGATCGGGAATCACTCGGAATACACTGCCTGGGGGCTGTGAGCCTGCACAGCTCCTGTTCACATCCTGGCTCATTGCCTAATCCTGAAATATCAGGACAATGGGAAGTGCCAGAGATGCAGCGTTCAAATTGCAGCTTAAAGACTCCTCTCCATTGCCAGAGCAGGGGCACTGTGGGCCCTCGGGAGGAAGCAGAGCTGGGAACAACAAATGGATTTATTTATCCCATGGGGTAGCTCCCTCGGCAGAGCCAGGGATTGAATTCAATCCTTGTGGTCCTTCCCAGCTCAGGATATTCCATGATTCCATGATAAACCAAATGAAATGCCCCCAGGCTCTCCAGCAGCTCAGGGGACAGCATGGGGAAGGCTGAGCTTTCCCAGGGAGGTTTTGTTGAAGGAAAAAGAATTCCTGCCCAGTTTTTCTGGGAACACGGATCAGCAGTGCCTTTCCCCACCCTGAGCTGCTGCACCACAGTTTGATCCTCACCATTGATAATAAAGTTGGGCTATAAATGTGAAAACAAAAGATCTCCCCCAAAATATCCGCTCCACTGTCAGTGTTTGGCTGTTCTGGGGACTTGGCCAGGACTGAGTTTGCTTTGGTGGGATTTGATCCTTGGGAAAGGACAGGACATGGAAGCACCGCGGTGCAGGGCTCTCTCCGTACCGACCAGGAGCTCCCTCACTTCCCTGCCCACGTCCTTCTGCTCTCCTCCCACACAGCCACGAAAAGCACTTGGGATGAAGGCAGGCCTGGCAGACACCAGCAGGAGCCGTGTCCCAGCCGGGGCTTTGGGGACACTGACAGAGGAATGTCACTAGCCCCAGCCAGCCCTGCCTCGGCCATCGCCACCTACCCCGGGATGACGTAGGGCGAGTTGTAGATCCCGGATTTCAAGTCGTGAGTGATGATGAAATGCTTCACCCATGGGGCCAGGACCTGGGAGAGGAGGGGGAGGAAGTCAGGGAGAGCTGGAGAGTGTATCACGGATGAGGCCGACTAGGCCGAGGAGCTAAAAGGAGAGCCAAAATGAGAGACTACACAGAGAGAGCAAAGGAGAGGGCAAAAAGAGAGAGAGGGCAGAACCTTCTGACCTTTATTTATATGTTTTTACAAATTACTGTGGATTGGAGGTAGAAATCATTACCTCTCAATTCCATTGGTCAAAGGATCTATCTATCATATTTCTCCGCCCAGGAGAATGGAATGACAAACAACAAGGACAGTTAACAAAACATAGACAGTTGTCAAGAAACCATGGCCATGTTTACAGCAGAATGTGTGAGAAAGTATCACAGCAAAGAGAAACACTGAGAAACTGCAAAACTCAGGACAACAGGAGAGTGAGTGCCAGGCTTAGGGGGCAGCAGGAGGGACACGGGGATCCGGATGTGGGACCCTCCCTTAGCTCTGTGTTCCCTGTGCTGGCTTCCCTGGGAAGAGAGGAAGACAGGAGTGCAGGTAGGGCGGAGCTTCCTACTCACCTGTTTCCCCCAATAATCACCCCCTTCTCCCAAAGATTTTATTTATTTTTATTATCAGCACCATGCCTCTGACCTCCCCCAGCCCTCACCCGGTGCAGAAACAGGCTGGAGACTGAGGGCATTCCCACAGCTGAACCGGGAATGGGATCCGGGTTGGTTCCACCTGACCAGTGTTTGCTGGGAATAGGGACCTGATCCCGGTGTGGATCCAGCCACAAGCCCATGGTTTTCCCGGAGGGCACAGACACTCCTGGTGGGAACAGCTGGGTTTTGGGGAGCCCCAGGCCTGCCCCAGCTCACCTTGATGACCTGGCCCCGGCCGGGCTGCAGCTGCGGGTCGGGCTGCAGGTCCCCCGCGCGCATCCCGCTGCAGTTCAGCACCACATCCACACCCTGGGAAAAGAGCTGAGGAGAGAGGGACAGGCTGGGAGCAGCACACGGGGATGCTGCCGCAGGGGCACGACATTGCTGCTTCCAAATGAGCCAAGGGCTCTTTCCAACCGTCAGGAAATGGATAAACCATAAGGGCCAGATCCAGGACATGGCGTCCCTGGCCAGCTCCTGCTGACACCCCATGTGTGCCACCAAGCCGTGCCAGGGAAAGCTGCCAATCCGTGCTGGATAAATGCGCCGCCCCATCCCCTCCCAACCATCCCTCAGTGCCCAAGACCCTTTATGTTTCCTGGTGGAATTTATTTCCTGGGTCTTGGCATAGCCTTGCTGCTGTCCCCTGGCCCATCGCTCATTCCAAGGAATATCCCGGAGCAGCCCGTGCCTGCTGGATGCTGCTTCTCCCTGCCGGGATGGGGCTGTGCCCTCTGCCCTGGCTCCACATCCCCACTCACCTCCTGGAAAGACTCAACTTTCTTATGGAAAAACTTCACTCCCCTCTGCGTCAGCCTGGGAAGCACAAGTTCATTTGTTACTGGCAAATTAAAAGCAAATGTTCAATACCAGGACACCTGCTCAGCATTAGAAATTACAGGGATAAAATCAAGCCCCAGATTCTTCCAAAGACAAAAGCGTCTGGATGCAGCTCCAATTATCCCATTACTTCCGTTTTTGTCATGCAAAAACACATTCCTGGAGTAACATTCCTGGGGAGACTGTTACCCCACTGGGGCAATGAGCAGGAATTCCAGACCCTTTTCCCGCTTCCCAGGGATGCACCCCTGCCTCCTTTATCCTGATGTGCAGGATGAAAATCCAAACCTGCAGCCAGGGGAACCAGGAGCAGCTGCACTCACCTGTTGGTGAGCCAGGGCAGGTAACTCCTGCCCTCCAGCATCAGCGCCGTGTTGAACCAGCCATAGCTGAAACGGGAGCAGAGGAGGCTGTGAGGACCTGCAGGAGCCTCCTGCCCCAACATTCCCAACAGCCACTGTGGATCTGGGACCCCAATTCCCCCTGGGGCCCTCCTCACACAATAAGTGCATGATTTCCCTCCCCCTTTTTACAGCATAAAACACCTTCTGGTTTTCCTCCCCCATTTTGACACTGGTAAGAGAGGAACTGGAATGGTTTCTGTGCTGGGCTGCTGCTTTTTTGGCCATTTGAGCTGTTTCCTACTTATTTTAAGGGAAGCAACTGTAGAGAAGTGAGGAAATTTCTGTGCCTGCAGTTCCTTGTCCCACTGGCCCATGCCAGGGCTGTATCCAGGAGGAATCCAGGACTGTCCTACCTGAATCTCCAAAAAACAGACTGAAAAATACCTGTAACCAGGGAAGAGTTCGAGTTCTTTTGGTGTCAGGTTCCTGAATCCCAGGACAATGTTCTTCCAGGATGGATCCTAGAGCAGAGAAAGAGTTCTGAGATCTTTAATGAGCCAGGATCACCACGGGACAGAGGCCATGGGGGGATAGTGGGACACAGCCCATCCCAGGGGGACACAGATGGATGTGCAGCTGCCAGCACAGCTGGACAGGCTCTGTCACCCCCACCCTCAGAGGACTCACACCAATAATGCCTGGGGAGCACAGAAAACACCGTGTCCCAGGCACTGGCACGGGGCAAACTTGGGAAGATTGGGAAGCGCTGGCTGGGAGGAGCCCAGCCCTGCCCAGCCCAGGCAGCCGCTGAGCTGGAGCCCTTCCCAGCCCGGCTGTGCCCTGCTCTTACCAGCACGGGCTCCGTGAACAGGTTGTAGCCAGAAATGAGGAAAAGCCCCATTTCCTTGGCTGCTGGGGAGTGCAGGTGCCCAAGGAGGTAATCGAACGTCTCTTTATTCCAGAGCCTGCGATGAGAATGGGAGAGTGGGGCTGTGCCAGGGCAGCTCATGGGACACAGGGACAGGGACACGGCACCATCCTCCTCCTCCTCCTCCTCCTGCCTTACGTCTCCTGCAGGTTGCCGTGGTCACTCAGGTAGGGCTGCCACAGCCCGGCTGCCCCGTCGCTGGTGGTGTGGGGGGTGAAGTGGTCAGCGTAGACCTCCAGCTCCAGGGAAGGTACGAGGCCGTGGAACTGCTCATGGATGCACAGAGCGCTGGAGAGCCCGATCACCCCGGCCCCGATGATGGCCACGCGCATGGCTCCAGCTCCTGCAGGGGATGAGGGCTCCAGGGGCTGCTGGACAAGCTGGGAACAGCACGGGGGAACATCAGCTCCTGCAGGAGCCTCAGCTCCGCTGCCAGAGCAGCAGGGAAGGCCTGAGGTCCTCGTTCCTTGTAAAGCCTCCCAGGCCCTCCACAAGCTCTGACCAGGCGCTGGAATCATGGATGGGGGGTTGTGGTTCCTCACAGTGGCTCGGGAATGTGTCCCCATCCCCGGCTGCGCCAGCAGAGAAGCTGCAGCTCGGCTGCCACGGCTGCACTCCTCACCTGGCACAGGAGCTCCAGGAGTGTCGTGCCCTGGGACAGGGCGGCACAGCCTCGGGATCCTCCTCTGCCTGAGCGGCCAGGGAGAGGTGGGAGCACCCACCACAGGTCCATCTCCCCAGGGACACCGAGAACCCTCCATTCCCAGCCACCCAACCCCGCTCTGAGCAGCTCCCAGTCCTTCCCACCCACTGGCATGGGCTGGAGGCAAGGGGTGGGCACGGATAAAAAGCATGGGAAGCAGCAGGAGTTTTCCAGGGAGCAATGCCAGGTGTGGCGAGTGCAAGGTTGGATCCTCACACCATTGTCACCCTCGGGGCTGCATGTGAGGGTGGCTGTGCCACCACCCCAAACCCTTCTGGGCACGGCTGGAAGAACGGCTGTGGGCAAATTCTGGCTGGAAAAAAGGGCTGCAGCCCCTCTCCATCCTCTGATTCCCTGCTGACGGCACGTTCCTGCCTTGGAAAAGCCCTGTGGTCACTGCTGGGACAGGGAGAGGACAAGGACCAGTTTGGGGAAAGGCTGGGGGTGCGGATTCTTGGCTGATTCTGGGAGCAGGAATAAATTCCAGCCCACAGGTTTTTTTGGACAAGGTGAAGTCCAGCATCTCGGCTGTGCCAACAGCGGGACTGGCATTTGCCGGGATGCAGGGATGAGTCATGGGAACGGCGCAGTGGGAGCCACTTCCCATCTGCCGTGGTTTTATAACCCACGGGAACGGGGGGCACCTGCTCCGCCTGGGACAGGGACTCACCCCGGCAGCACCAGCCGAGGAGAATCCACCAAAAAATACCAGGAATACACATTTTCCACCAGTTTACCTGCGGAGTGTGGGGTCCCCGGAGCAGTCACTGCCGTGTCCAGAGGCTTCACAGAGTCAGAGTTGTTGTTACAGCCCAGCAGGGCAAGGTCTGAGTGCCCAGGGCAGCAGGGCCAAAGTCTGCTCTAGCCCGGGGGAGGTGGAGCTCCCACGTGGTGCCGCTGGCAGGCAGCCCCGAAATCATGGAAAACGGGGTCACCACCATCGGTGGCAAAACGCCATCCCTGACACTTGTCTCCATGGTGACCAGTGGCAGATCAGGACACAGGGATGTGTTTAGTGGCCATGGTCTTGGAGGTCTTTTCCGACGGCAACGATTCTATGACTTCCCGGCGTCTGGATTTGCAGAGTCATTTGGGCTGGAGAAGATCACTGAGATCAACCTTGGACTGATCACTGTGTTGTCAACTTGACCAGAGCGCTAATGCCACATCCAGTTGCTTCTTGAACACAAGATTCTTGTGGGATCTGGAAAAATTGGGTGGCTCAGTTTTTGTGCAGGAGAGAGGCTGTGGGAATTGGGATTGTTCAGCCTGGAAAAGAGAAGGCTTTGGAGGGGTCTAATTGTGGCCTTCCAGTATCTGAAGCAGCCTGATGGAAAAACTGAGAGTGATTATTTATAAGGGCCTGGAGTGACAGGACAAGAGGGAACGGCTTCCTACTGCCAAAGGTTAGGGATAGATGGGATATTGGGAAGAAATTCCTCCCTGTGAGGGTGGTGAGGCCGTGGCACAGGGTGCCCAGAGAAGCTGTGGCTGCCCTTGGATCCCTGGAAGTGTCCAAGTCCAGGTCGGACGGGGTTTGAAGCAGACTGGGACAGTGCAAGGTGTCCCTGCCCATGGAATGGGATGTTGGGGCGGGATGGGCCGGGAAGCCCCGCCTACCGACGGGCGCCCCGCCCACCAATGAGTCACGCCCACTGAGAAGCCACGCCCATACACGGAGCCACGCCCCCNCAAGGGGAGGCGGCCGCGGCCCCGCAGCCGCAGCCATGGCGCTGGTCACCCTGCAGCGCTCGCCGACCCCCAGCGCCGCCTCCTCGGCCAGCACGAGCGAGGTGAGCGGCCTCGGGCTGGGGAGGGAAGGGGAGAGGGGCCCCGGAGGCGGCGGCGGCGGATGGGGAGCGGGGAGGG
>VYZT01063294.1:24807-69831 GCA_013400735.1 Pomatostomus ruficeps
CCCCCCCGGCACCCCGTGTCCCAAAGCTTCTGGTTTCACCGCCTCCACAGGCCCAGGTTCCTCATGGTCCCCCCGATATCCCCCAGGCCCTGGCTCCATCACCCTCACAGACCCAGGTCCCTCATGGTCCCGGCCTCACGGCTCTGGCCCTTCTCAGCTTTTCCCCTCCAGCCCCTGGTTCCACCCCTCGCGGCCCCCTGGCCCTCCGCAGCCGCTTGCCCCCTGCCTTCATCCCCTGGCAGTCCCCATGGCCTGACTTCGACAGCCCCCTGGCACCAGCTCAGCCCCTCACAGCCCCCAGCCTTTCCAGCCCCTTCCCCTCGTAGCCCCCGGTGCTGCGCAGCCCCAGCCCTTTGATGCTGCCAGGCTGAGCCAGGCCTGGGTCTGTCCTGCCATCCCCCACACACAGCCCCGTTCCCCCGTGGCTGTCCCCCGTTCCAGCCCTCAGCTGGCATTAGCCTGAGCTCCCCAAACCCTGGGGCAGCCTGCTGAGCCCCTCTCTTGGCAGGTAAACCCCTCAGCAGAGTGCTGGGCCTGTCTTCATGGAGCAGCTGTGCTCGCTGGCCCCAGACCTGCTCTCTCCTTGGCATCCCAGGGCTGCCACCACCTCCTGCCCCAGGGCTGCTCTGCTTTGCCCCCTGTTTTCCCTCTGTCCCTGCCATGGCACCTCCTTTCCCTGCGGCTGCTGCCCCTCAGGGAGCTCAGGCCAGCCCTTCCCCAAGGTGACCATTGTCAGTTCTCCAGGAGCAGCTCCCACCCTGCTCCACCCCGTACCTGTGCCGCTCCTCACTGTGGCACAGCCTCCACCGTGCTGCCGCCCTCTCCTTCCCCCAGCTCTGCTGCTCCAGGGCCTGTACCTGCCACCTCACCTGCGCCATGGTGCCACCCGTGTCCTGCTGGCGTGGCACTCTGCGTGTCCCAGCTCTGCTGCACACCCCCTCCACTCTTGTGCCGCAGAAATGCCCTCTCCTGCCTCTGCCCGGCCTTGGGCTTCTGCTTCCCCTGCACAGCTCCCACATGGCATCCAAACACAGCTGCACCTCCAACTTCTCTTTCTTCTTGCCTTTTTCCCTCCTAACCTGTCTCTTTTGTGACCTTCAAAGCCAGGCCTGGTGTTTCTCTGCACAGCCTCCCCATGCATCCCTCTCCCCCCACACCTCTTTCCGTTGATGTTCACTGCCCTTGGCTTCGCTCTGTCCCCCCTCCTGCCAGGTAAACAATCCTATTTGTCACCTGTCAGGTCCCTGTGACTCCCCCGATTAGCTGGTCCGAGGGGGGAGCAGGAGGGGGGAACCACAAAGCTCCCAGGTTCTCTCTTGCCCCAGGGGCTGTGGAGGGTCCCTGGCTGCAGGGACCTGGTTTGGGCCACGCTGTGCTCATTGAGGAACTTGGAGATGAGACTTGCATTTTTTGAAGGAGTTTTTAGAAGAAATTTTGTGGGATCTGGTTTAGACAGAGTCTTAAACAAGACCCAGCCTACAGAGATGAAAATGAGCTGTAACCCTGCTGCAGACAGTGGAATTAGACTGGATTTAACTGGTGCGGGTGGGAGAGGAGTTAAAGCAGGCCTTGCCGTGTACGTCTGTCTTAGGCACTGCTTTGTGTCAGAGCTGCTGCTGGTGATTGTATTTTCTGTGGGGTGACCATACAATTGTCCTTTTTCCTCCCAAAAATGCTGCCCCAAATTCACCGCCAGGTGTTTTCCATGGCAGGGCACTTCTGCCACCAGCACCCACAGCTCAGGTGTGCTGTGGTGGCTTCCAGAGGAGGACACTGAGTCCCGTTAGAATGATCTCTTCTGGCATGAAATACCATAAAATGATGATTTCCAGATTCTTTTTCCAGATTCAGCCTCGTGTTTTTGCAAAGTTAATTTAAAGAAAAATCCCATCAAAAAGTGCCAGCCTGCCCCTGTTCTTTTAGATCTTTCTTGCAAGGAAAATCAGGGCTCGTTGGGGCTTTCAGCTGATGTGGGTAATTACCAGAAGACATTTTAATGGAAAATGATGACCACACGTCCTGGCTAATTGTGACTGTGCTGCTGTGGCCTCTCCTAGCTCAGGAGCCCAAAGGAATTTGTAAAATGGATGCTGCTGCCTGCGTGAGATTTGCTGCTGCCTTGACAGAGTGTGCCACAAATTCTTAGGAGAGAGGGGTTCATACACCTGCAACCTTGCACTGCTTGTGCGTCTCCCTTCCACACACCTCCCACTCCCCGTGGCCCTTCAGTGTGGCCACTCTGTGTCCCCAGGGAGGGACGTGGCAGTGGCAGGTGGGGTCTGGCCGTGGTGGGATGAGCGGCTTTGGGTCCACGGCATCACCGCAGGGTGTGGTGCACCCCAAACCCTGCCAGCTCCAAGGGGTGCTCTGAGCAGGACAGGGCAGGAGGGCTCAGCGTGGCGGCCTTGCTGCTGCTTTGGTTTTCCTGCAGTTTTCAGTAGAAAATATGGGGAAAGTCGGCTTTGGGAACAGCTCAGCTCCGGCAGGAGAGGAGCCCACAGCAGCTCCAGGCCCAGCCCTGCTGCTGAGCCCCAGCTGACGACATCTAAGAGTCGTCATCCTCACAGTCACGTTTGTTTAAAAAGGAAAAAAGTTTTTCTCCCCTTTGTTGCTACGTGACAGCCCCAAACAAACAGGAGGGTGACCCTGCAGAGGTCCCAAACCTGCCAGACCTTCCCAGGGCCGGGGGATCTGCCAGTGGGGGCACTGGGACTCGGGGTGCTCTGGGGCCCTGCCTGCAGCCCAGCTCTGCACTGTAAACAGACTAAAAATAGCCATGGTATGCTCCTCACCCTCTGCTGGGTCAGTCGGGACAGCCTTGTGCATCTCCCTTCCTCCAAATGGCCACAGCTCCAATATCCGGCCTCTGCTGTTGCATTTAAAGGATTTCTTTTCCCTGGCTTTGCTTGGTTCTCACAGATTGTCAGCAGAGCGGCTCCTGTGCCCTCCAGCCTCCCAAGTCCTGACTTGAGAGGGTGGGGAGCAGTCCCCCCACTCCCCAAAGCTCCAGGCTTGAACATTTTAAATTATACTATTTGCGTATTTTTAACTTGTACAAAACCACCTGGAAACAGATACCTGATGTGGGTTCTGAGGAATGCTGTAGGGAATCCCAGGATGTTCCCCAGGTATCAGCACTGATGGAGCCTGGCTCCTTCAAGCCTTGTGTCCCTCCAGCTCTGTCAGGATCTGGTGTGTTGTGGGTGTGAAGGATTTCCTGTAAGGTCCCTGCTTTGCTTCTTGTGCCCAAACCTTCTCCCCAGCACAACCCTGCCCTCCGAGGGGATGCTCCCAGCCCTTTCTCCTGTCTGCTCACTCAGGACCAAAGCAGAATTATCTTAGAGCCTGCTGGGACTTTTTGTCAGCTCTGGATGCAATTAGCCCCAACCCAGCTTTTCTTTAATATGGAATTTTGTCTAGAAGCTCATAGGGAAGTTGAAGGGGATGGCTGGAAAGCACGACTCTGAAAATGCTTGGGTTTGGAAGCAGGCTGAGGTCACATTTCTCTTTTGAGGAGAGTAAATAAAGTGTAATGTCACCTGAGCAGCCAGATTTGCTTCCAGGGGGACTTTCCACCCGTGCCTGGTGAAAAAGCGCCTGTTTTAATCCACGCCTGCCCCCGAAGCAGCGTGCTCCGCGGAGGGCAGCAGGCGTGCAGGGAGGTGGGCATCGTCCTAGCCCGGGACACGTGTGCCAGCATCCGGGTGGAGGTGGCCACCTCGGCCTGCCCGTGTGAGCCCTGGAGCTGCACATCAGGTGCTGGAGCCGGGCCAGTCCCGGGGAGCGCTTCTGGCCGTGTCCTTGTGCTCGGGACACCCCGAATCGCGGTTATTGTGCCCAGCCCCGGCTGCCGCCCTCACGTGTGCGCGCAGTGGGAGCGAGGTGTGCGCTCCGGTGACGTCGGGCTTGGCGCTCTCCGAAGCGCTCCAGGACCAGCTTGCAGGATTAGGACCTAATAGCTTTAAAATCCCCGTGAGCCCCTTTGTCACCCGGCGCCGGGTGCTGGTGGCGTACAGGACTAGGGAGTCTCCTTTATCCCTGGCGCCGGGAAGAAAAACCCCGCGGAAAGCAGCCCCCCGCAGCCGGTTGGTGCAGGGAGTTTATTTAAAAGGTGTAATGTGGAAACAACCAACGTGTAACTTTTCTCTTGTATCCTTTTCTGCCCTCAGGCGGAGGTCGGCAGCGATGAAGAGCGTAGATTAAATGTGAGGTAAGCAGAACTTTCGGGCCCTGAACAGCATTTCCATTGTTGTTAAACGTCTGCCAAGCATCCAAGTCCTGATCCCGCAGAGATCCCCGACCTCGAGCCCGTGCCGTGCAGGGAGGAGATGGCGTGGTCTGCAGAGAGCTGAACCCAGGGATGCTCTCTCCCTCTTCAGTTTTGAGATGAGCGTTTAAGGAGCTGAAAGCATAAAGGAGAGTTCGTGATCTTTTTTTCCCCTGGTGGGAAGACACTGGAAAATTGCTGGTCAGCTCTGGCCACAGCTCTTCAGTGTTATCGCAGCATCTCTGGCTCTGTTGCTGCTCTCTGAGGCTGGGGCTCCACTTGGGAAGGGGACTCTGCTCCCAGGGTGTGCAGGGGAGAGCTCTGCTCATTCCTGGGTATTAACTGCCAGGAATTTGCCTCCTTGGGGCTGTGCAGAGCCCCTGTGTTCATGTGAGGGCAGGAAAGGGCTGAGCTGTGCTGCCAGGGCCGAGCGAGGCTCCTCTCGCTGACACACTGCAGATCCCGGGTGGTGACACAGGCTCATGTGCTTGCCCTGGCTAAGGGGGCTCTGAGTAATGCTGTGGATGGCTCACCAAGCCTGGCTCTTGCAGGCAGCTCTTACCCTCTAACCTGCAAACCACAGCCCAGGGGAGAGGTGTGAAGGCACAGCAATGCTGCAGCAGTCAGTCCCTTCCCTTGTCACTCCTTCCTGCTTTCATTATCCTGCCTTCAGGAAAAGCAAAGCTGCTCGTGCTGCTGCTTAGGCTGTGTTTGTCCTGTGAGTGAAGTCAGAGACCAGAAAGCAGGGCTGTTCGTGGTCAGAGTAGGAAAGTGTTGGGTTTTTTTTGTTTCTGTGTTCTGGGGTGGTGTCTCCTGGCTGCAGCCCGCCTGGGAAGCCTGGAATTCCATGGCTGTCCTGTCTGTGCACACATGGGATGCCGACAGAAGTGCTGTGTGTGTGCTGTCTGTGCTCTCCTGCTGTCTGTAATGCCAACTGAGAGCTGGCTTTGTGGAGAATGGATTCTGTATTGATTAAATCAAAATTCGGGATTCCTGGTTCTGCTCCTTGTACAATGCAGGGCCCCAGCAGGAACCTGCTGAAGCCAGGAACAGCCACAGAACCCTAATTCTTGTATTTTCCCCATGTGGTATCAAACAGTAACATGTAACCAAGCAGGATGGCGGCTTCCTCTTCTGGATATACAGTTCTGTGCTGAAAGAGAAAATACAGCTTTATCCTCTTCATTGTGAGTGTTCTCACTGTACAAATAAATCCTGGGGAGATCCTTGGATTTGTGGCCACTTTTGGTCTGTCTGGCAAGTGCATCCACCACTGAGCAGGGCCAGCAGGAGTGTAGATGCACTGAGGCCAGGCTTAAAGGCTGCTGCTTTCCTCCTGGCTGTTGAAAAACGCTGCAGCTGTGACGCTGGACACTGAGATCCCCTGAGCGTCCTCTGTCCTTCTGTCTCCTGGGGCTGCTCTTCCGTATACAATTGTCAGGATAAGAATCTGGTAATTAAATAGCCAGACAGACCTCGAGAATCAGATGGCTCCCAGGCACAGCCTCTGCTGTCCTCAGGGGGAAACACTGCCAAGAGCTGGAGGAAATGTGTAGACACAACACAGATGATAAATGAGGCTCCTGCTCGTTTGGTGGGTCGATCCTGTCCCCTTCCCGCTTACTGCTGTCCCCTTCCCTGCTCCGAACCAATCTGCCGAGACTCTGCCCAGTGCCCAGGGGGTGGCAGAATTGTTCAACTTCATTGTGCTGCTTCTCTGAGAAATCCCTGCAGCATGGCCTGTGCTGGTGTTTGTGCCTCGTTCAGTCCTGCTCTGGCCTTGGTGACAGCTGGGCTCTGTCACACGTGCCCTGAGCACAGGGGTCAGCAGTCCAGCTCCTGGCTCTGCAAACCTTGAAGATCTAATGCTTGGGGAAAAGGAAGGATTGTTGGAAACACGTCCCCAGCGTGCTGCCAGCTCAAGCTGTGTTTCATCAATACGGGATGGCTGTGCTAGTACACATTTATGACATAATGTGTTCATCTGCCTGGTGAACAAATTATTTTTGTTCATTCCAAAAAATTCCAGGATTTTCATTTGAGGTTGCACAGTTGGATCTCGTTCCATGAGCCATCTGATTGTTTTCTTGGAGGAACAGGTCTGGATCACGGTTTAGCACTCAGCCACGTCTTGCTGCTTCCTGGTCATCCTTCCTTATGGTTTCTGTCATTCCAAAATGCGTTTCTTTCTCCCTGGAACAGGGACATGCTCTGGGTTCAGCTTTGCTTTCAGAGGTATTGCTGCTATCTGCATTTTCTTAGACATTAGTCTGCTTTAAGTCGTCTTTTTCTCTGTTTCCAAAAATTCTGTGGAAGCTTCAACACTGTAACATCCACGCCGTTCCCAGCAGGCAGCCAGGAGTCTGTGTTGCTCCGTGAGGGTAAAACCTCAGAGCAGAAGGAAAAGTAAGAGCACAGAGAGATCTGAGAGCCCGTTGGGCTCATTGCAGCTGCGTCTGAGCTGCGTTATCTGCGTCTGCTCAAACCTTCCCTCCTGGATAACCATCAGCGAGATGCTGTGGCTTGATACCTTTGTGCCCCTAATGGTGCAGCGCACCCACAGCTCACCCAAATCTTGCTAAAACTGCAGTCAGGGCTAGGCCAGGCCCATGGGGGGACGTGTTAGCCTAGAGTTAAGCACAGCACAGTTCTCTGAGACCGAGTTCCGTGCGAGCCTCGTGCGTGCCGTGCCTGTGGCCTTATCTCAGCCCCACATCCTGCTCCAGCTCTGAGCAAACTCGGGGAGATGCTATCGAGGAGGAGGCAGAGCTGAGCCGAGCTCTCTCCCCGCTGCCTGCCCTGGCACAGGGCTGGGTGTGCAGTTTTATTTTTTGGTGCGACCCGGTTGATTCTCACCCCTGGCCGTGTGCTGGTTCTGTCACACTGAGTCAGGGGAGATGTTGTACAACCCAAGTCGCTCTGTGAGTGTTGGCTGTTCCCCAGATGTGCTTGGCAAACACACCAAGATAATCACCGGTTTTAATTACAAATATAAACAGGTTTATTTAGCCAGTCATTCTGTAATCTTTACCATTATTGGCTTTCAAGTCACAGCCTGAATGCGGGGCCGGGTGAATGTTTTCAGGCACCTTCTGCGGGGAGATAGAGCTTGACCCACTGCAGAAGGGCCTGGGAGTTGGTTATCTCCAGACTCTGATCAAGGCTGAAGGTGGTTATGGAAAGAATTGTTCTTGTTTGGCACCTCTGAACCAAATTTTAAGAGCTGGCAAGAGCAGCTGTGGGAGGTAGAGGTTTTCAGCTGGGCTCGTGTACATTTGCAGATCAGTGATCAACAGGAGACATTGCTGCGGATGAACTCTTGGCAGAGCAAGGGCAGGTTTAAATTGGATATCAGGGGAAATTCCCTCATGGAAAGGGTTGTCAAGCATTGGAACAGGCTGCCCAGGGCAGTGGTGGAGTCCTCATCCCTGGAGGAATTGGAAAGCTGTGTGGATGTGGCACTTGGGGACATGGTTTAGTGGTGGCCTTGGCAGAGCTGTGGAAACAGTAGAACTTGATCTTGGAAGTCTTTTCCAACCTGAATGATTCCATGGTCATCCCTCTGGCACACACCACAGGACACCATTACATTTTATATCACATATCTATTTATTTTATATACTTAATGTATATTTAATGAATATTATATTTTACTGCACCAAAAATTCTCTTTCAACACCTTGATCCTTAATTTCTTTAGGGATTTAGGAGCACGTTTTGCTGGAGCAGCACTGAGTGAACGCCTTGTACCCACCGCCGTGTTCACAGTGCCGGGCAGGCGCTCAGGGCGGGGGGAACACGGGGGCAGCTGCCCTGAGGATTTATTTGTGGGGACAGCAGCTCATTCCAGCCTTGACAAGTGCAGATTGATCGTGTCCTGGGGAGCCGGTGGGAGATCTCGGGGCAGAAGTTGCTGATTTCATGAAGTGTTCAAAACAGGACGCTGAATCACATCCTGGCCGGCGGCAGCATCCTGCCTTAGCGTGCTCCGTACAATGGGGAGGCCCCGGCCCAGCCCCTGGCCCTCGGGAGCTCTGGGCCCGGAGGTGTGGCCCTGCAGGATCAGGAAGGTGCAATTAGGCCTTTACATTCTGTGGTGGGCTGTGTGGGGATGTTCAAAGGCCGCACAGCTGAGGAAACGTTCACTTATTTGACACTTATTTAAGATCTGGCCTTTCCAGGAAACTGTTGCTGACTTGAGGTTGAGCAATCTGAGGAGTTTACTTGGATGTAGGTAGAGCAACAGCAGGAGAGCTGCCAATTTGAAGATGTGATGATCAGACTCTTTTGGAATTGCATCTAAATCTTTTTGGGGTTTTTTTCTTCCATGAAACCTCAGCAGTTTGGCAGAACCCAAACCACGAGGCCCAGTTATCAGAGGTGCTGGCTGTGCACTGAGCACTTGTTTCTGTAAAAGGGCAGCGTCGTCACTGTTTATTTAGGTGTTAGAGCTGGGTCAGAACAATATTTTGGTTCCAAATGCCTCTTGATTTTAAATATCTTAATCTTTGATAATTGTCTGCCAAGATCTGTGAGTCAGGGATTTCTCATACAAATCAGAGCTGTGCTCTGCCTGGCAAGTGCTCCTGAGATGTTTTTGGAATGGGGAATGGACAGAACACCTTCCTAGGCCTGGTTTTACTTCTGATGAAGGGTGCTGAGATTGTTTCATGAGAGCAGGGAGTTTTTTCCCAAACATTTACACATCCCTTTGCAGCATTTAAATTCTTGATGCAGAATCACTTCACAGCTGCACAAAAATAAGTCCAGATTCGAACAGCTTAGGGTGCACACCACATCCATCAGTTCTTGAGGTTTATCTGGAATCGGGACTCCCCTCTGCAGAGCTGGTCTTACCTCTCTGGAAATTTTAGTTTCTTGAAGAAATCCTTGCTGCAAGAACTGCTGGTGAAGGAAATCTTCATATCAGGGAGCAAGTCAGCCAGGAATGCAGGGAATGGGACAAAATGTCCTGTTCAGATTTCCCAGGAAGCTGCCAGGTTCCTTGTTTGCCCTGTCTGCCATCCAAATGGTCACATCCAACCGTGTCCAACACTTGCATCCCAGCGGAGACTGCTGCATCTCCCTCCCAGTCCTGCAAATCATCCTGAACTCCAGCTGTCTGCTTCCCTCTGCAACACCATCCAGCCTGGGAAAGACGGCTTGGGAGTGGAGGGGAAAAGAAGGATGATCTGAGGTTTTTACCACCACTTTTCCACTGAGTGAGCTTTGCCCCTGCCTGGCAGGCTCCTGGTTTTGGGAAGGCTGGCTGTGGTTTAGTTAAACGCTTGAGGTGTCAGGGCTGAGCCAGAACTTTTCTCACTCTGCTCTTACCCCGCGTGATCTGCCTGGATTTATTTTATTTTATTTTTCCACATTACCAATGTGTCAAGTACTCCCTGGTCTCCGCTGCCTTTTTTGGAGCCGTTCTGAAACCTGGCAGCTCAGCTGGGTTTTGGGTTGCTGTGCCACCAAGATTCCCAGCCGTGCTTCCGATGCCATTGTCTGTGTCCTGGCTGACCTTCGCTCACACCGCTTGGAAGCTGCTCCCTTAATCCTCCAAGCTGTTATTCACCTTCCTTTTCTTTCCCAGTGGCGCCCTTGGAGAGTTTCCACTTGTTTCTCTGGCCTGTCTCTGGGAGACACTGCTGAGTGGGTGAAGTGGGGTGATTTAATAAAATAGTTTGAAGGATGAGAACAATGGGCCGACAGGAGGAATGCAGGAGGATGGGCCCGTGTGCTGACAGCTCGGCTGGGGAGGAGGGCGGGAGCAGGATCGGCTCCAGCCGGGAGCGCGGGCGGAGGCTCTGCCTCTGGTGTGCCCTCCGTGGTGGGCATCTCCCACCTCTCCTTCGGCTTGGCCACGGCTCTGGGACAGTTCCAGGGATTGTGGTCTGGCTTCCCACTACCTGTGGTCGTGGAACAACTGTGGCAGGAGCATGGCAGCATCCAGAACAGTGGCTTTAGGAAAACACAGGGAGCCGGTGTTTTGGGAATAGCTGGATTCCCTCAGATCACCAGGGAAATCCGTGTTGTTGCTGATGCTGGGGTCTCTGGATGTGCCTCTTGCTCCTTCCCTGTGCCAGCTGCAGCTTTCCCGAGCCTTGTCCTTCGTGTCCATGAGTCCAGGCAAGCGTGAGCTGCTGTGTGGAGCTCAGGCGGGGCGGGTGCCCTGGGGTTGGCACAGTGGGGTGGGGACAGTCCGGGGCACACACTGGGGACACCAATGCTGGGGGGGCTCTGTAGGGTTAATGCTCCTTTTCCTAGCAGCTCGTGCAGGCTGAGGCTTGGAGAGGATCTGGCCTGGCCTCCTGAGACCGTGACTGTCACCCAAATGCCATCGTGTTTCAGTGGGAATCTCAGAAATGCTCCTCAGGATGCAGACGAGTTCCAAGCCCATGGCGTAGCTGGGAGATGCTGGGATCAGCCTCGTGCCTTTTTGAACTCTGCGATTAATGGGATGAGCAGAAAGGATTTCTTTTTCATTGTGAAACAATCTCTTATTTTACTTGGCTTTTCACCATCCCAGTGCTAGGGATTCCTAGAATTTTCTCATTCCTGGCTGTTTGGGAGCAGTTCTGTCAATTTACTTCACGCAAGTCTGCTGGAATGGGGAATAATCCTGCTGATTTGTTTGTTTCCCTCTTCCTGCCCTTTCTCTTGGAGGGTTTATCCCAGCTGTTCCTGGGTTGTCTGCAGGCACAGCCTGGATCCTGGAGTTGCACCCAGGGTGGGATACTCAGGCTGAGCCGGTGCGGATCCGTGCTGATTGCTGCTCCAGCCCTGTGCGTCCCAGGAGCGGCTGGAGGGACATCATCAGCAGTCTGTTTCTGTTGGGAAATTGGCTTTTGTGGGCTTCATGATTGATTTCATTTTTCTCTTTTCGCCCTTTGTGCCAGAGGAGTGTTTGTGTGTGAATGGCCTGCAGTGTCTGCAGCCCTCTCAGCATTCCTGTTGGGATGTGGCCCACGATCCCCACGCCTCCGAGCCCAACAATGCACCCTCACACTCCCCTTGGGCGCTGCTCTGCTGAGAACAGCAAAGCCTGTTGAGTTTTCCTGTCTCCCCGACATCTCACTTCCCTCAAAATAGATGGGGGAGATGTCTGCTCCTGCAGGGAGCCTGCAAACCCCCATAGCTGGAGCTGCTGCCTGGCCCCTTCCTGGCATGGAGGTGCCCTGGCTGTGTCTGAGGAAGGGGAGGTGTTCTCCCTGTTAACCTGCGGCCCACGTTTTGCTTCTCTTCTGTGGGTGACTCAGGAGGTCTGGGAATGGTGACTTTGGGTATGGAAGTCACAGGTATGGGAAGAGCTTTCCTGCCTCACGTTTCTGGTAGTTAAAACACATCAATCCAGGGGGTCGTGAGCAGCTCTGACCACCTTGCCAGGCACGCTGGGCACCTGCAGCACTGACCACAGGTCAGTTTGGCAGCATGTCACAAACCCTACACATGTGCAATGGCACTTTGTTCTAAATAAGTGTTGGAACTGGGCTTTTCCAGGTGCTGCTCCTCTCTCAGATGGCAGCCCTGCTCCATGTCAGCTTGAGCTGGGGTGGTTGGGGTGATATTCCCACCTGCGTTTGTCCAGGTGATTTATTTCCTTGTGTGGCCTTTAATCCTTGTGTGACACGGAGCAAAGGCCCTTGGACACTCTTCATTAAGAGCAGGAGAAGGGACTCGCTGCTGCTGCAGCCCTGGGGCTGTTCCCGGGGCTGTTCCCGGGGCTGTGCAGTACCGAGGGAAGGAGAAGCTTTGAAATCCCTTTTTCCCGGTGCTGTTTTGTGTTGCTCAGGCCCCTCGGAAGGCCCCTCTCATGGTCAGGAAGCGTTATCAGATGTGCCTCTATCAGGCCAGAGCAGGCAGTGCCTCTGCCTCAGCCGGCGGCTTTCCTGGGAAGCGGGAGCCACACAGCCGCTCCCGGCTCTTCCTGCTCTTTCTCTCCCTGTATCTTCCTTTCTGCTGGATGTGCTCCTTCCCAGCCTGGGCTGTGTTGCTGTTTTGGTGTGGCTGTGGGACAATGCCAGTCCCCTCTGCTCGCTGCAGCAAATCCACCCTCTGGAATATTGGGCTGCAGGAGCATCCAGCAGGGCTGTCTCAGCTCCTCTCCAGGGCTGCTTTGGGTTCTTTTGCAGTTGCCTTGGGGTGGCCCGGCTTGTTCCAGACCGAGCAGCGAACAGGAGAAGAAAAGAGGGGAAAAAAATCAGTTCTCTTCCTCCTTATCAACAGGGCCATGGAAAAGGGAAATGTGCTCCATTCTGTGGTGCTTGGGAGGCCTGTTTTCCCCTCACCTTATCAGTTTGGAAATGTTTTGAGTAGAAGATGCCATAAAACCCAAGGAACTGGGAGGCATTACCATGTTTGCCTTTGTAAAATCATGAGCAATTTTGTCCTTTCCTTGTGGGGGTTTGGGGTTTTTTTTCTTCCTTAAACACCAACCTGGTTGCAGGAGGCTGCTCACTCACCTCAGGCTTGCCTGGCTCTTCCCAGGAAAAGTGGTTTTCTCTCTCCTGACTTCTGTGTGTGGAGTTTTATTTTGAGATGAGTTCTGTAGCTGTAAGGAGTGTTAGTAGAGTGTTTCCTTGTGTCCTGCAAGGTGATTATGGCTTTTGTGAGATTCCCCATTAAATATGGAACTCAAGCACTCGGGGCATGCCAGGATTCCTCCTGGGACACTCCACAGCTGGAGCCACGATGGCAGAACAAACTGCCTGAGGAAAGCTGTTCTGGGACTGGCATCTGGCAGTCCAGGGCCGTGAGCAGCTCTGTCCCTTTCCCCAAAATCCCGTATTTTTAAGGGATTGCTTACTGGCATTCCCAGCTCCGGGGGGTGGCAGTTTGTACCGCCGAGAAGGCGCTGCCTATTGTGTTCCTCAGCAGCTTGAAATGGGGTTGATGTGTGTTGCAGCCACGCTCATCTGGAGCTTTCCCAAAGGGGAAGAAATATTTCCTTTTCAAGTTGAGCAGCACGGAGCCAGCGGATGGAGCAACAGCCTCTGGAGCCGGCTCTCAGCAGGGCCGTGGCCACGAGCACCCTGTCCTTGCCAGCCCCTGGGGGCAGGAGGAGCTGTCACTGCCTGTACCCTGCTCCTGACACTCCTGGCGTTTCCCAGGTGCTGCAAGTGTAGGTTTTTCCCTCTCTTAGGATGACAATTCCCTGTGTTTGGTGAGCTGAGGTCAGGGAGTGGGAGGAGAACTGGTCTGCAGCTGTACTGGAGCATCAGTGTCCTGGGGCTGTGACAAAACTCGTGGGCTCTGTGTTTATTCGGGAGCCTGAAGTGGCTCCTTGTAGAGAAGCTGTGCTGGTCAGGATTCCTGGAAGGGCATCGAGGGATCGGGTGGTTTCTGTGGTGTGTGCCAGTCAAACTGGGTGAGAACTGGGTGAGAACTGCACAGAGAGCTCCTTCTCCCCCTGGTCAGGCTGGTGGGACAAGCGTGGCCTTACAGTGTGTGCCTGCAGAAAGAATTGGGGTTTGTAAGGAACAAATCTTCAGGGAATTCCATGCCAGCCAGCCCCTAACACACAAACCCCGGGCATCTGAGAGCCTCCTTGTCCAGCAGGAGCTCAGGAACTCGGGAATGGCTCTGAAAATCCAACGGGGGAGCTGTACGGTGAGGGAAGGGCCTTTTTAATCTCCCGAATCTCTGTTAAAGCATTGCTTTAACTGTGAAGGAATGAACAGGCATCAGCCCATGGGATGCTTCTCCTCTGGCCCTGTCCCTCCCAGGGAATATGGACTTCCCGCAGCCAGGGGCTGTGTGGGTGCTGATAGGAGCACGCGGGGGGAAGCAAACAAACAAACAAGTCTGGAGGAGGGAAGCGATTAGCCGAGCCTCAGCTGGTTGTTTCCCCTCCTGAATGGCCCTCTTTCATCAGGATGTGTTGGGACAAGAGCTTTTTCAAGCCGGGATATCAGTGGAAGACACAGTGTTCCCTAAAAGCCGTCCAGTTCCCGGGGAGCATCAGCAGCAGCCGCGATTCCTCGGCTCCGCACGGAAAATACGGTCGACCTTTTCTTTGCCTTCTGGTGGTTTTTATGGGTTTAGGAGCGAAAGGATGTGAGTTTTACAGCTGGTTATGAATCTTTTCGAATTCCCTGACTTCTGTCTGACGCTGGGGCCAGCACGATGCTGCCGCTGTGCAAAGAGAACCAGCCCGAATTAGTATGTATGAGGCACCGGGTTGTGCTGCTTCGGGGCATCTGTCAGCCCTGCCGAGGGGCAGAGGTTGGGGACGCTCTTTAGTGACAGGATTTGGGTTCCTTGGTAGAGTTGCTTTTTTAAAAAGGTCGGAGTTTTAGTTGTTTACTGGGATTGCAGGATTTAAAAAGAGGCTGTAACCTCGTGCCTTGCCTTTCTCCCAGAGCTGTGGCCGGGGCAGTGGTGTCAAGAGGCAGAGCGCAGAGAGTTCCCAGAGCGGAGATAAGGGCCGGGGCTGGGCGATGCTGTTGTTACAACGTGGTGTAAACTGTGAGCAGAGAGGTGTTTGGGTGTGTTCCCTGCGTCCAGCACCGCGCTGGGTACATGGAAACGGGAGCTGGGGAATGCTTGGGGGTACAGGGGGGTTGTGTGCAGGGCAGGAACGGGGATTTCGATGGAAATGGAAACCTTGCTCTCCGCAGGCTCCTGGCTTTGCTTTCCGGTTCATTTCCATGCACGTGGATACACAGGAACAAAAATTTTGCCATGTGGGTTGTCCTTTTCCTGGACCACTTGCTGCTCCAGCAGCACAGCTTTCCCTTCTGCCTGCAAGTGGGAATATTCTGCTTTATTGTCACAGATTTCCTGACTGCAGGAGAGGAGAACATCTGGCAAGATGTGCCCTCAGAGCAGGAGATCCTGATAACTTTGGGAAGGAGCTCTGTTTTTCCCAAGGTTTTTCCTGCTGTAGAAATCCTAGTCACTACTTTGAGATCAAAGATCCTTTGGAGTAAAAGACTGGGGAAAAATATCCCATTTCAGACTATTTTTTTGGCTTTCCCAAAGAAATTTCCCCCCAGATTCTCAGGCTGTGAATTATCTCCTTGTGCATGATCTAAGCATTCCCTGCCTCGAGAGAGCGGTGAATATCCCATACATTGTGTGGGGGTCGCTGCCTTTGTGTCGCTTCTGGCCTTTTTTAACGCTTTCCTGTGAGGTCTGGGGTGAGAAGGAAGCAGGGCTCTTCCTGGCTGCCTCCTGGAAGGAGCCACATTCCCGTTTGCAGCCGGGGGTGCCGTTACCCCGAGCCAGGCTGAGCTCGGATCGCAGCAAACCCCGCACGGCTCCTGCTCGGACACAGCGAGGTGAGGGGGGAGCGCTGGAATCCTGTGGGAATGGACGTGGAGAATTGTTGGAATTAGAGTGCGCTTCTCCTGCTGCGTTTTATTGATCTTGTGGAGCCTGGAATTCAGGCGAAAATTTTAGTTCATTTTTTTTAAAAGCAACTGAAATGTCGAATTTAAACCTGATCCAGATTTTCCTGGGGAGTTCTTGACATTCAGCTGAAAGAGGGGGAAGCTTTGCCTGGGATCTGGGGCTGTGTTCTTAAGAGATTGGAAAATCTGAAATGACATGAATTTCATGTCTGTACTCACAAAAATGCTGAGGTAGAGCAGCATTGGGAGCATTAACGCTCACTGCTGCCCCAAGGCAAAGACCACGGAGAAAATACGGAATAGATGAGTGCTGGGAGTAGTAACTCCAGTGGGATCATTTGCCGGAGCATAAGTACCTCCTGTGCAGCACAGTCTCGTCATGGAGCATTTCTCGTTAGTGGATGCAGGCAGTAATTAATGGTGATCTGCGGCTGCGAGTGTGGGGCGGCGGAAAATTGGGCTTGGGAGCAACAAATGGCTCTTGCGCTGTTTGGGGAGCGGAGGAAACGCAGCCTAAGCAATTCCTGTGCAGCTGAAAGGTGCCTCAGGAGACGGGGATTTTCAGCCATGTGGGAATTGCAGCTTCACTGCTTCTGGCCAAAGCTGCTCCGAACCATTTCCGAGGTTCTCGTGGGCGTCCAGGAGCGGTGAAATTCGCTGTGCCGGTGAGGTTCTGCCTCCTCTTCCGTTATATTCCGGCCCTGGGTGTCATTTCCCTCTGGAAATGTTGCTGTGCTTGCCCAGACTGTGTCCCAGGATGCTGCTCCAGCCACAGCAGAGCCAAACCTCTGCTCTTGGGCCGGTTGTTTTTCCCTGAGGGTCCATCCATGTCCTTTCCCTTGGGATGTGCAGGTTCCATCTCCCTTCCTCTTTAAATCTACGCAATTGCAGGTTCTTGTTTTTGCATTCCAAGGAAATGTCAAGGACTGGAATCAGTGGGAAGTGATGGGTTCAGAACCTGCTCTCCAGTCCACTGCAGGTCCCAGCCTGTAACGAGTCCAACCCTCTGCTGCTTTTAAGTTGCAGAATTCCGTAATCAAGTGATAAAGTCATTTCCAGCCCGTGACAGCTCAGGCAAGTATCTCCTGCAGGAGCCAAGTAACGAAACAGTGGTGGAAAATGACAGATGAATAATCCGTGAATAATCCCAGAGTCACGCTGTGCAAGTGGCTGTGGCAAAATCCTGCTATTTTAGTGAGGGAAGCCCTTCCTTCCCCAGATGTGCACAGTTTGCTGCTCTGTCCTTTCAGTTGACTCCTGTGTGGTTTGGTTTTTTTTTCCAGCCTCAGCGAGAGCTTTTTCATGGTGAAAGGTGCAGCCCTTTTCTTACAGCAAGGAAACAGCTCCCAGGGCCAGCGCAGCCTCCAGCATCCCCACAAACATGCAGGTAATGGACTCAGTCACCTCCGGAGATCCTTTTTCCCTCCCCTCCGAAGGGACAGGCTGGTGGCACGGGCGGGTGACTCCCCAGCTCGTCCTGGTGGGCCTTGTGCAACCTGCTGAGCAAACCCAGGGTTTCAGCCCACATTCAATTATTGAGTTTTTTATTGGGATCACTGAGTTTGGGTTTAAACTTTTATCATTCTCTTGGAACTGTGACTGGAGTAGAAACTTGCTCTCTGTGGAAACAATGGCATTTTGCATGGCTCTCTTTAGGCAGGGAAGCCTGCGGAGCCAGAAGGGCTGTGTGGAACATCTCTCCCTGTTTTCCCCGGCCACAGATGAGCAAATGTCACTTGTGCCTGAGTGATTTAATCTTTGCCTCCCCTTTGGCCATGGGGAGGAAAAGTGGCCGGGCTGAGTCACAGGGCTCAGCACCCCGTGGGCACTTGTGGATGTCCTGGACGTTTCTCCAGGGGCTCCCCCAGCCTCCAGTCATCTGAAGCTTGGGATTTTTTGCTCTGAAACCTCCTGTTGCTGGTTTTTTTTGGATGTTACTGGTCTGAGTAAAGGGTGTTTGATCAGGATTTGGTGTCTGGATGGATGTACATCTGTTAGTTCCTCATGTCCTGGTTTCAGGAAAACCCCCTTTCCTGTCAGCTCACCGCAGCCTGTGGGAGTTGATCCTGGTAAGAACAGACTGTCCTGCTTCCCCCAGTCCCTTCCAGCTGCCAGACTGGTGGGAAGAAGTGCTAGGGAGTGGTGTGGTGAGTGTACATACGGATTTGGAAGCAGATAAGGGCATTCAGGGAAGCGGATTCTGCCTCCCCAGTGTTTTATACCTTCCGCCTTTGGCAGTTTGGGGACAGGTGGTTACTGGGCAAGGAGAACTGGGATTTTGGGGCGTTCTGAGAGGAGGAGCTGTGGGGCAGGCACAGTGTGGTACTGTGTGGTGCTGCTTAGCAAACACTCCGAGCACAAAGGGGGTGTGTGAGTGCCAAGCTTGGCTTTGGGTTTCTTTAACTGTCAGCAATTCCTTATACCCAGCACACAGCCTACGGAAGGAATTTTATCTCGCATGGAAAGTTATGAGTGCATTACTGAGTTATTAGATGGGAACTTGGTTTGTTTTCCTGCAGATTCCTCGTTCCTTTCGTCTGCTTTCCCCAAACAGAAATGTCCCCACAGACCCAGAGCTGAAGGCTCTGGTGCATGGGCAGAACCTGGGGACAGCAGGGCTCCATCACCCAAACCAGGCCGTTCCTGCAGCTCATCCCCCTGGAGGTCACTCGTGCTCAGTCACACCCAGAGGGGCTGATCCCACCCTGCTGGGGGTGATTCACGGCTCAAACTTGTTCTTTTCTCCTTTGTTCCTGTTTCTTTAATCAGAGTTTTTCCTTCTCTTCCTCCTCACCTGTTCTCATGGCCAAACCTTCCTGTCCTCTCTAAGGTGCTGTGTGAGGAGGAGAATCCTCACCTGTGCCAGGCACAGGTGGGCTCAGGAGATTTGGTGGCTTCCAGGTCCCATAAGGTTGGGTTCTCACACGTCCAGGGAACGCCCATCCGAGAATCTCACTGCTGTGAGAGTTCTCTGGGACAGCAAAGTTAATTGACCTCCCTTAATCAGTATTTTTTGACTTAGAAACATCCAGTTTCTTTAAAGGTTGAGACTCTGCTGATTCCTAGTGCAGCAAGAGCCCCTTTCTGATCACTGCTCTGCTTTCTGTGCAGGTGACTTGCCCCAGCACCTCCAGGTGATGATCAACCTCCTGCGCTGCGAGGACAGGATCAAACTGGTAAGGACAGGTGCATTTTCCTGCTCTCATTTCTGTGGAAGTGTTTGCAACAGACCTGCGGAGGAACAGGAAAGGCATTGGCAAATCCTGGATTTCAGAGCTACCTTTGCTCTGTGCTGGTTTCCAGCCCTACCTCATTTTCCTGATCACTCAGTTTTCCCTGGTCCTTGTGTCCGGGTGATGAGTTGGGGCAGGGAACTGCTCTGCCTGAAATGTGTTGTTTTGTTAGGTTTAATTTTCCAGCCAGCTGACAAACACTAGTGCAGGAGGAGAGACAGGACCTTGCTGATGCTCTTGGACACTTTTAACTCAGCCTTGAAATTGCATCAGCCGGGCTGGGCTTTCTTTTGAAGAAATCTGCAGATAAAAATCTGCTGTAAAAGTCACTTCTGCGCAGAGAAGTCGATGCTGGTTGTGCTCCTGCAGGACTGACTTATCTCAGTGAAGGCTGGGGAGTGGGAGAATCCTCTGAGCCTGCCTGTTCTCAGTTCAGTGCATGACCAATGTTTTTGCACTTCCTGCTTGAAACTTCAGCCCAAACCTTTGGGTTACATCTTGTAGTGTTTCCCCAAACCGGAGTGGGTAATCTGGGCTAATCCTCCCCTCACCAAACTGGCAGCAAGCCTTGCTGGCTCTCCCACACTGCACTAAATAAAGATTTTGGGCATAAGCAAGGCTTGGAAAGCCTCGTGGCAGCACTAACGAGGCAGAGGTGGTTTGCAGGCCGTGCGTTTGGAGAGCGTGTGGAGCGACCGCGTGCGCTACATGGTGGTGGTGTACAGCAGCGGGCGGCAGGACACCGAGGAGAACATCCTGCTGGGAGTGGACTTCTCCAGCAAGGAGAGGTAGGTCTGAGCTGGGAACCAGGCAGGATGGGCTCTGTGGCAGCACCAAACCGTCCCCGAGCAGCTGGGTCGCCTGCATCTGCAGATTGCAGCAAGAGAGAGGACACGGGGCTGAGTTTCCTGACATTTTTATTCCAGAAAGTTTTCAGTCTCTGTGGAATCCGGGGCCATGGCGTCCACCTCACCAGTGGGAGGTTGCTGCCTGCTCCCTGCAAAGTGCTCTTGCAGACACATTTGCAGAACTGGAACTCATTCTCTCCCCAGCCTCCAGTGTGTTGATGGAATGATGCAATGGAGCTGCTTTTGGGGAGTAGCTCTGTTGCCAAATAACGTCAAAAAACAATACTGCAAAAGCAGCTCCAAAACCAACAAACAACTGTGTCAGCAACGAGCTGTTCCTTTTGTCTGACTGATAAGAGCACACGGTATTTGCAAAAGCCAGTGAAATATTTTGTTATCGCAGCCCCTCTCAGATTATTCCAGTTCTGGTGAGTAAACCAAGGCAGAAACGCTCTTGGCTCAGGGAGAAGGGGCTGCTTTGGCAGCGCTGGAGTCAGGGGCTGGAGCTGCCAGGCTCCTGTGTGTGTTCTCCCAGGATTTAACCAGCTGCCCCGTCCTGCTGGTGCAGCCACTGGGAGCTTTGTTTCATTCTGGAAAACCTTACTGGCGGTTTCCCTGGAAAGCGGGAAGGGGAGGCTTTGCACAGCAGAGGGATCTGCGGGGGAGCCCCCAGCCGTGCCTTCCTCGTAGGATTATTGTCCCTGGCTTTGCTGCTGCCTCTGCCCTGCTCTGAAATTCCCATGTGGCATTCCCTTGGTGTGCCACAGCAGTGGAAGTGTGCCGTGTCACCTCCGCTCTGAAACAACCTCGCATTAATCTGCTCCTGGTGATTATTGATGTGAGGCAAGAGGAAAGATGGATTTCTGTTACTGTCTGCATCCCAATTTCCTCTAAAACCTGAATATCTCAGTAGCTTAATTATTTACTGCTGGAAGTTCCTGGCCGTCATTATAGCAGGCTTTTCTTGCCAGATTGCCTGTCTGAACTGCAAGTGTTCTTCTGGGTCAGATAAACCCCTAAAATCCATTTTTATCTGTTCCACCAGCCAGAGTGAACCCGTGGAGCAATCACCATGAGTTATCACCTTGTCAGACCTTCAGACTCCAGCCTCCAGTTTTATTGGATGGCCTGCAATATTACGAGGGATTTCTAGAGCAAGGCTTGAGGATTTTAAAAATTAAAGAGTATTAATAATTTAGGCTATTGGCATGACCACATCGTGGCCTATATTTAACATCCTGTCTCCCCACCTCTCTTCCAGTAAAAGCTGCACTATAGGAATGGTTCTGCGCCTGTGGAGTGATACTAAAATCCATCTGGATGGGGATGGGTAAGAAACCACATTAAACGGATAAATGTGAATGTCCTTCCCTACCTGGGGGCTGCTCTGGGAGAGATTCTCCGTCACCTTGCAAATGAAGTGCCCATTTTGGATTCATGGCTGCAGAGTCCTCTGACTCAGACAGTGAGTTCTGGTCTTGCTGCCCTCACACTGCTCAGTGGGACCCGTGGTTCCAGGGAAGGCTCCGAAACCCCGCTGAGGGCTGGAGCTCCCCTTCCTGGCAGCCTCTTGCCATTCTTACCTGGGAGGTTGGAAAATCAGTGAGAGAAATTCTCATCCTGATTCTTTTGGCCTCTGAGGGCCCCAGTGCAGTAGCTGTTTGTAGAGGGCAGGTCGGGGTGCAGAGAAAAGCAGTTTTTGACTGGATTTTCCTTCTCTCCATCAGTGGCTTCAGCGTGAGCACTGCAGGGAGGATGCACATCTTCAAGCCTGTGTCGGTGCAAGCCATGTGGTACGTGAGGGGCTGGGCTCAGGGAGAGACTCTTCTTTCTGTCAGTAAATTAAAAAAAATAATAATCAGTGGCATTTTAGCCTTCTCTGCTCCCTGTGTCAGCAGAGGGGCTCTGGGAATCCTGATCCGAATCCAGGATCTGCTGCTTCAGTTCAGAGCAGCTCCGTGTCCTTCAGCACGGGGGAAGTGGCTCCAGGGAGATGAATAAATATGAAAGATGAACTTGAATTCCTGGAGCTGCAAACCAAGAATTTCCTCTCTTTGCATGTTTCTTTCACTGGTTGGAAAGAGGAGATTCAGGGCCCACTGCCAGCCTGTGGCATTCCCTGTGTCCTGCCCCATTCCTGGGGTTCCTGCAGCCCCAGGTGCCCGTTCAGCTTTCAGCTCCTGCCACCCCTAACTGCCAGAGGATTCCAAACCCCTGGGCAGAGGGGGCTGAGCCAGCAAATTCCTCCCTGAAGAGGCTGCTCCACATGGAGCTGCCTCTCCTGCTCCTGGGCAATGCTGGCTCCTCTTGGAGCTGCAGAGATCCCTGTCCCTGCAGCACCTCACAGGGAAGAGATCCAGGCGTGGAGAAGGATGTTGTGCTGGGGATGATACAGAAACAAACAAAACTCCCGTTCCTGTCAGTTTTGAGTTTGGCCCCTCGTGTTGCCAGCCTTGGATGTGGCTGATGTGTTCAGTGCAACAGCTTCGGAGCAGAGCCTTAAAGAAAGGAAAAATTGAGGAGGGAGGGAAGGAAAAAGTAATGTTAGGATTTGCAAAAACAAATGACCCAATCTGGGCCTTGTCCCTGGAGCCTGTCAGGGGCCAGGAATGCTGGTAAATATGCATCAGGCTCCTTGCTGGAGGTGGTTGGAAAATTGTCCCTGTTCTTTATCTTCCTTGGGCTGGTTAATGATTAGATCCCTGAGGGACTTGTGCCTCCTTCTTCCCTGTTAATTAGGAGATTTCAGCCCCTGCCTGGGCCCTGCTGTGAGGAGCCCCCGAGGTGCAGTTTGTGCTTCTTTGAGCTCCGACACCATAAATCTGCTGCTCTCAAAGAGCAAACTGCAGCAACAAATGCTGAAAATCACTTTTTCTCCGTGCAATTCTCTCAGGTGCTGCTCTGTGTGCTCACAGCTGCCCAAATCTCTTCTCCCACCCTGCAGGTCTGCTTTACAGATCCTCCACAAAGCCTGCGAGGTTGCCAGGAGGTACAACTACTTCCCAGGGGGGGTGGCCCTGGTGTGGGCCACCTACTACGAGAGCTGCATCAGCTCGGACCAGAGCTGCATCAACGAGTGGAACGCCATGCAGGACCTGGAGTCCACCCGCCCCGACTCCCCGGCCCTCTTCGTTGACAAGTCAGTGCTGGGTTTATTTGGGAAACTGCTGGGCTCACGAAGGAAATCTCCCCTTTCTCCCTGTTCTTCCTGCCCTGGTTCATTCCCAGGGTTGCAAAAGCAACAAAAGAGAATTTGTGTGAAATAATCAGACCTGAAACTTTAGCTTGTGGTTAGGTGTATGAGCACCAACAAGCTGCTTTTTTCCAGTTATTCTATAAAAATTCCCTTTCCCCCACTCCTCAGTGCTGTGCACGTGCTGCCAGCCTGGAATGATCCCCCCCTGTTCCTGTTCCTTGCAGGCCCACGGAGAGGGAGCGAACCGAGCGGCTCATTAAAGCCAAGCTCCGCAGCATCATGACCAGCAAGGACCTGGAAAATGTGACTTCCAAGGAGGTGAATAGAAAAATCCTCACTCTTATTCCTCCTGCCAGACTCCCTCTCCAGAGAGTGGCGAGCAGGCACCGTGTGCCTGGCTGTCCCTGGCTCTGGAATGTGCGTTCCAGCCGTTCTGCAAAGGCTCTGCTCTGGCTTTGCTGCACCTCCCTCCTGAGAAATCAGGATAATCCCAGCTTCAGGACTGACTTTCAGGACCTCAGTCACAGCTGTGTGACTTTCAAGTCAAATGTTAAGGTTTTATTTCCTTTTTTTTCCTCTGGACAAATGTCAGAGGACCTTGCAGTGAGTTTTGCTGGTGAGTTCAGGGATGGAAAATCACAAATCAAGGCTAGAGCTCATTTGGATCCCTCCCTCAGGCTGGTGTAATCCATCCACCCACAGTGCAGACGTGATCAGAGTGGAAATAGTTCTTTTTGGGGTGGGTTTTTGGTTTTTGAGGGAGGTTATTAACATGCAAGTGGTAGGAGGAAGCTGAGAACTTCTGTCTGTGGACGTGTTCCTCACTCCTGCTGCAGACAAGCTCTTGTTTTTTCTCTCTCAAATTATTATTTTTAAGGAGCAGGCACCCCAAAATACTTTTTTTCCCCTCTCAGATGTTATCTGGAGCTTTATTTACAGCTTCTGAGTTTGGGGGTTTAGGATACCAGGACGCCAGGACAAGGGACAGTGGTTTTAAACTGCCAGAGGGCAGGGATCAATGGGATATTGGGAAGGAGTCCTTCCCTGGGAGAGTGGTGAGGGGCTGGGATGGAATTCCCAGGGAAGCTGGGGCTGCCCCTGGATCCCTGGAAGTGTCCAAGGCCAGGCTGGATGGGCTTGGAGGAACCTGGGATAGTGGAAGGTGTGGAATGGGATGAGCTTTAGGGTTCCTTCCCACACAAACCATTCTGGGGTAATTGGAGGGGTGCCACGTAGCGAAATTCCTGCTCTCCAGGAGCCTGAGTCCCTGTTGCTGTTTCTAAGGAAGGACAGAAGGGTTCTGCAGGGAAGTGTCCCCAGATTTCTGTTGGACACCAAGATTCCAGTGCCACCCTTTGCCTTTGCTCTGCAGATCCGAAACGAGCTGGAGAAACACATGAACTGCAACTTGAAGGAATTCAAGGAATTTATAGACAATGAAATGCTGCTGATCCTGGGTCAGATGGACAAGCCATCCCTGATTTTTGATCATTTATACCTGGTGAGTGCCGGGAGCTCCGGCGGAGCTGGGCTGTGCTGTGTCCAACCCTTTGCCACTAGATGGTACTCCAGGCAAAACCAGGCTCTGCCTCTGGAACAAAGACTTCCCAGAGATGAGCACTTTGGGTCTTTTTGTTGCTGCTCTGGAGAGAGTCAGAGGAAGTGCTGTGTTTGAGGGCAAACCCTGCTTTTTAACAGCTTTAAGCTTTCCCTTGTGAAGGTCTGGGGGGAATCCAAAGAGCTTTCAGGATGTGCCTCACTTCTCACGTGTGGCGTGTCTGGGATCACAGGTGTATTCACTTCATTTCCCTGTACAATTTCTCCCTGTGTTTAAAAATCCAGAGTGGCCGGGGCAGTGATTTGGGATGAGCTCAGCCACATCCTGGCCTAGAACCCACTCTGTGGGTGAGTTGTGCCCAGGTCCCTGCCTGCTCAGCCCAGGACATCTGTCCATGTTCCTGTCTCAGAGGCTGTTCCCAACATCCCAGCCAGCTCAGGAGGACGGCTGGGGCTGGGGGTGGCAGATCCTGAGGGCTCAGGGCTGCTGTGGGCCCCGTGGAAACTGTGGCTTGTGGCTGTTGCAGGGCTCCGAGTGGAACGCGTCCAACCTGGAGGAGCTGCAGGGCTCGGGGTGAGTACTGCTGCCCCCAGCCCCCAGATCCCCATGGTGTGCCTGCAGATCCCCCAGGGCTCTAGGGGTGATTTGGGGCCCGTTCTCAGCCATGGGATAACTTCCCACTGGCAGCTCCGTGGAGGAATCTCTCCAGCCTCACTTTGATCACGAGCACAGAGTGTAAATAACAAAACTCTGTCACTTGTGAGGTCTGTCAGGATCTCCATCCCCCCAGTGTGTGAATTCCTGCAGGGGGGCAGAGGAAAACTCTCCATGCAGATGGAGCAGAGCTGCCTGTGGATGAGCAGACCCCTCCTCACCTGCCTGGACAGGCAGCCCCAGGTGTCTCTCCCATCACCACGGTGCCGCTTGGCTCCATTCCCTGCCACACTTTTTTGGATCAGGGAGAATTCTGCCTGTAAATATTTGCTGCTCGCTCAGAGCCTGCACCAGCCTCGATGTGAGGAACTGAAATTATTGCTCAACAGCATGGCTGAAAATGTTCCATTTGGAGTCCTTGGGAGCAGATGTCTGCACATCTTGGGACACGGAAATCAAGCAGGGTGTTAATGATTATGTCCCACATTGGGACATGCAGCGTCCAAAGGCAAAGCTGGACAAATTCTGAGACAAATATCCTGTGTCCTTGATTTTTCCCAGTGATAGGAGGTGATAAATCAGTCTGGACATTCATTCTCAGGTACATTGTTATCCCTGCTGTGAAATTTGGCAGGAATTGAGAGAGAACACGTGACTCTCTCATGGCTGTGGTCAGAAGGAAGGGAAAGGGATGGGATTGCAGCTAAAATCTGGAGATGGTGATTCTGGCGTTCTGTTCCCAGATGATTTGTTTCTTTCCACATCCCCAGAGCTGTGTGGCACAGCAAGAAGTTCCTGGTTGGGTTACACAGACTCAGAGACAATAAATGGGATAAAATAAACTTCTCCCTCCTGTGCCCAGGGGGTTTGGACACTTCGGGATGTGCTGGCAGCGCGAGGTGGCTGAATGGCCTCTGTGTGCCCGGTGTCACTGGCTGTCCCAGGGGTTGGGGTTAGGGCAGTAGGTAAAACCTTACAGCTGCCCTTGGGTCGGATTCCATGGGGTCACAGTGTCCCTCCGTGCCTGTTTGGTGACTGTGGCAGCTCAGGGTGTCTCTCCTTGTCTCCCCAGCATTGACTACATCCTGAATGTCACCCGGGAGATCGATAACTTCTTCCCGGGCCTGTTCGCCTACCACAACATCCGCGTGTACGACGAGGAGACCACGGACCTGCTGGCGCACTGGAACGAGGCCTATCACTTCATCAACAAGGCCAAGTGAGTGCTGCGACTCCTGGCCCTGGGGGGCACATCCCAGCTCTCCGTGGCTCATCCGGAGCCCTCCATGAACTGCAGGGCCTTGGCATCACCATTCCGTGTCCCCAGAGCTCCCTCGTGCCCTGTCCCTTCCTGCACTGGCATTAACCTGGTCCTAGCCCAGCATTTTCATTACTACTTTGTTTTGCTTCCGAAAGGAAATGAGGATATTTCCTCCTCTGGAGAAGTTCTGGAGCTGCTCCAGCACGTGTTGGACCCACCCCAGCTGTCTCTGCAGACAGAGCCTGTCAGACCCTGCTGGGCCTTTGCACTCAGCCTTTTCCCAGTGATCCCAGCATCCAAACGCTTGGATGGAGGCAGGAGGCTTCATGGTGAAATGAAGGAGTCTGCCCATCTCTAACTCCCAGCTTTTCTGGAGAGGGATTCTTCTCCTGGCCCTCATAATCCAAAGTGTTCCTCCCCTCCGGAGCTGTGGTGCAGGGTGGGCAGGAGCCGGGAGCGCTGTCCCTCCTCCGGTGAAGCCATAACAGATCCATCACCTGGATCTCTCCTCCTGCAGGAAGAACCACTCCAAGTGCCTGGTGCACTGCAAGATGGGCGTGAGCCGCTCAGCCTCCACCGTCATCGCCTACGCCATGAAGGAGTTCGGCTGGTCCCTGGAGAAGGCCTACAACTACGTGAAGCAGAAGCGCAGCATCGCGCGGCCCAACGCCGGCTTCATGCGGCAGCTGCTGGAGTACGAGGGCATTCTGGATGCCAGGTGGGGCTCGGGATGAGTGGGAAGACAGGAGCTGGTTGTGGATAACGTCAAAGGATTGCTGGATCCCCGTGGGGCTCTGTCGGTGTCGTGCCCGCAGATGTGAGGGGCTGCAGCCTCAGGGTCCCTTTAGAAGGGCACAGGCAGAATCCTGGGCCAATCCTGCTTTTCCTAAACCTTCCCTGTGCCGGGCTCCCTGCATGGCAATTAGCTGGAGAGCTGCTCGGGTGTAATTCAGTGAGGCTTTCTCCGTGCTTGGGAAGCACGTTTGGATTTCTCAGCAGCCAGTGCTGCTCGGCACAGCATTGTTCTTGCTTTATGAGGCAGAACTGAGCTCGGGCTGTGCTGGAGGTGAAGCGTTCGTGGTTCTGTGCCAGTCCCAGGGCTCTGTCACTGCGAGGGCTGTAGTATTTATCTTCTAAGGATAGACGAGAGGATTGTGTCCCCTGGTTCAGCAGGAGCTGTGCCACGGGACGTGCAGAGGGGTCAGTTTGGGGTGTTCTGCTCTGAGGGGGCTTCTGTGCCCTGAGGGGTCTCCCAAGGGCTGATCCCACCACTCACGACACTGCCCTGGAATGGGCGGGTGGGAGGAAAAGTCCCGATGCTGAAGGTGATTTGTCCAAGTGGGGTCTCAGGTCTGGGCCCTTGGGTTCTGGGCTGTGGGGAGGGAGGGATGCTCCTGGCACTGGGCATCCTGCAGTTCCAGCGCAGTCACTCGTGTCCTTGTCCTGTCCCCAGCAAGCAGCGCCACAATAAACTGTGGAAGCAGCAGGCAGAGAGCAACCTGCCCCAGAGCACCGACGGCAGCACGGGAGCGGGAGACTTCTTACTGGAGAGCTTGGACATCGACCTGGAGAACCGCCTGGCTGACCTGGACATGCCTTCCCAGTCGGCCTACCTGGACAACCGCGCCGGCTCCGACGTGTCCGTGGGCTTCGATTACTGCTTCCGCCGCCTCTCGGACACGCTGCTGGAGAACAAGATCCCCGGCGACAGGGAGGGCTTCTTCCACATGGAGCAGCTGGAGCGGGATGCCCTGGTGGGACAGCCTCTGCCTGCACCGGCCCCGGGGAGGCTGCTGGACACGGGAAAGGCCCCGGAGAGAGCGGAGCCACCGGCAGAGCTGGGCGGCTTCTGCGAGAAGGAGGCGAAGAAGAAACCGGACTTCAGCCCCAGGAAGGGAAGGATGGTCCTTGGGGAGCCGGGGGAGGACGGTGTCAGGGAGGAAAATCCCGTGGAGAAGTGGAAGCGGCGCTTGTCCATGCACAAGGAGGAGAGCAGGCTCAATAGGGAGAACTTGAATAACAACAACAGCAAAAGGAGTTGCCCAGAGGATTTTGAGGTGCGTATGGAGGTGAGATGCAGGTGATTGGCATGGCTGACTCTGCTGCAAGTGAAACTGCTCTTCTCATCCTCATAGCCCAGTTTCATTTGACTTGGATAAAGCCTTTCATTCCATGATGAGCTTCTCCCCTTTCGAGGCGCTTCTGACCAGGGCTTTGCTTGCCCGAGCTGTGGATGTAGATGCCAGAGAGTGCCCAGTGAGTGCCCTGTAAAGTGCCGCGGGCAGCTCGCTTGCATGACCCTCGCTTGGCACGGTAGGTATTCCCGGGAGGCGCTGTCTGCTGGGGAAGCACGTGGCTGTAGTTCCTGCTGCAGGGCCTGAGGTGGGAATGGGTTCATTGCAGATCTCTTTGGCTGTCCCACACCCTGTGGGCTGTGCTGGTGTCTGATCTGTCCCCGTTTTCTGTCCCGCAGCACGACGCCGTGTTCGGGATCCTCAGCAAGGTGAAGCCTTCGTACCAGTCCTGCGGTGACTGCATGTTCTCCTCAGCCGGGCTGGGCCCCGACTCCTTCGGGGAGCAGTGCGAGCGGCTCGGTGCCGGCACCGCGCGGCGCAGCAGCACCATCTGCACCCAGCCCCCCCTCCTGTCCCACCTGCACTCCCACCTGATGGACCAGCTGCCCAGCAGGGCACACCCCCAGGAGCCAGGCAGAACTCAGCTCAACGAGGCTCCGCTTCCTCTGGCGCCGGGAGCCAGAGCTGTGGAGGTCGGCACGTGCAGGCCGCTGGATCAGCACTGCGGCCTTTTGGAGAGAGGGAAAGACGCACCAAAAACCCCCGAAAAAACCCTGCTGCCCAGGAGAAACTCCCACTGTGACAGGAGCCTCCTCCACACAGAGGTGGTGAGGGAAGAGTCTGTGGGCAGAAAGGACCCCAGACCTAGCAAGGACCCCAAGTACATGTTGTTCATCAAAGACTTGGAAAAGCCCAGCGCCAACAGTTACTTGATGCAGCACCAGGAGTCGCTGCTCCAGCTGCAGAAAGCGGGGTTGGTCAGGAAGCACACCAAAGAGCTGGAGCGCCTCAAGAGCCTGCCCCGGGACAGCCCCCTGGGCAGGGTCGACTCCAGCATCGTGGAGGAGAGCGAGGACCTGATGTCCCATCCCGGCCTTGTGCCTCTCCTGGCCCCGGCCCCGCTGGTGCCCGGAGAGGCCGAGAACGACGTGGAGAGGCTGGGGGTGAAGCGCGTCCTGGAGGGGATCTCCCAGAAAACCTCGACACCAGCCGGGTTCCGCCTGGAGCACACGAGCAGCTTCACCAAGGACTTCCTGAAGACCATCTGCTACACGCCCTCCTCCTCCCGCAGCTCCAACCTGACGCGCAGCTCCAGCAGCGACAGCATCCACAGCGTGCGGGGCAAGCCCGGCCTGGTGAAGCAGCGCACGCAGGAGATCGAGACCAGGCTGCGCCTGGCCGGCCTCACCGTGTCCTCACCCCTGAAAAGGTCCAATTCCCTCGCCAAGCTGGGATGTCTGAACCTGTCCTCCGAGGACTTGTCGAGCGACGTGGACGTGTCCACCATCACGGACTCCAAGGAGGCCGTGTCCAGCGAGTGCTCCGTGCTCTGCGAGCCCCCGCCGAGGAGCGCGGACGGCTCCTCCAAGGCGGGGCTGAAGCCGCTGCCTGGGAACTTGAAGAACACACTCTGGATGGGCAAGAGTTGATGCCTTGCGGGGGCAGGAGGGGGCTGGATCTGGGGGTTTGCAGCGTTCATTCATCGCACCAGTGCTGCTTCATCACCTGACTGCCAGCAGCTCAGCTGGTGCCTCCTCCTCGTCCCCTCCCTGAGCTCCGAGAGAGGAGGAAAGAACCACGGTGGGTCACGGTGAAGGGCACAAGGGAAATAAAATGTGTTGCATGGCTTAGAGGAGGACTTGGTGTGTGACTTGCCTGTTGTCCTGCAGGATGCTCTTCCTAGTACTGTTTGCCAAGTGTAATAACGTGGATTTGTGTGTGGTTATGGATACATATTCGTATCTCTATCTATCTACATCTAAAATGCTGAAATACTCTGTTTCAAAGACTCAAAATAATTATTCATGACTTTTTTTTACAGAACAAACACAAGCCTCTATTTAAACAGGGCGCTTGTGGAAAATCCTTAAAATGGTGACACGCACACTACCTCTGTTCTCGCTGGCTTTTCGTCCTGGTTTGTTGTTTAGGGCTTTTATCCAGAAGGCTTTTCCCAGAGTTCTTGCTGTTGTTTGAAGGAATTCCTGTAGCATTCGCTGTAAAGGCCTGGAGGAGCGTGGGCACAGAGCTGTGTCCATGGGGATGATGCCACCCTGGCCGTGTGGCTGTCACAGGTGTTGTGTTCTTGGGGTGTTTTGCTGTCGTCGTGGTCGGTGTTGTGCCAGTGCTGACAGAGCCTGGCTGGTGGTTGCCGTGGACCCTCGTGATGTGAAGCTGTGTCGGTGTCGTGGGTGCTGTGCCGGGGACCCTCTGTCCCTGGGCTGTGACGCGAGGTGGCCGAGGAGGGGTGGCTCTCCTGGAGCCCCCGTAGGTGCCCGAGTCTCTTTTGTGGCTGTGCTGTCGGTTTTGTGGGGCGGTCCCTGTGCCCTGCGTGTGCCGGGGAGCTGCTGGCAGAATCCTGGTGTTATTTATGGTGGGTGTCAGGAGCCTGGGTGGCCCCAGAGCCGGGCTGGCCTGTCCCAGACCTCACAGGGCTGTGAGAGCCCCGTGAATGCTGCTCTGGGGAGCAGTCGGACAGAAACACGGACACGCTCCGGGGAAAGGGGGGCTGTCCGTGCTCTCAGTCCGGTGCTACCCCTCCTGCCAGGGCTGGTGCTCGGATCACAGCAGTGCCCCATTCCATAGGGAATGTTTGCTTTCTGTGAATATTTTTGGCCACCAGCCTGGTCAAGAGCTGCTCCATGTGAGCCCTCGCCGAGTCCAGAGTTTGGGAAGTGAGCAGGGGATGCGCTCCAAACCTCGGTGCACCCCAGTCCCATCCGAGGCCGTGTGCCTTTGGGTGATGTTTTGAAGCAGATTTGGGGGCTCAGGTGGAGTTGCTCACCCTGGCTGTGAGTGTGAGTATTCCCACATTTAAAATGTCCATGGAAAAGCTTTCTTGCAACTCCCCTCTCTGAGGTGGGGCAGAGCCAGGCTGCAGCAGCTGCTCTGAACTGTACTGATAGAAAATCCGGTGTCTGGAGGAAGGGAGCTCTGTGTTTTCCCACCCTCAATGCCTGGAGTTCCCTTTTTCCCCTTAAGCATAAGATCCTGCATGTTTCATTTGAGTGAGGAATTGTAGGGACAGGCAATCAGTGAATAATTCGTCCCTCCTGAAAGAATCTGAATTTGATTTGCACTTGTTCCACCCGGGAGAGCTGGCGTGGAGCAGAAGCTGCTCCGGGAGGGAAGCTGTGCAGGAGCCTCCGCTTGGCTGGGCTGAGGCAGCGCTGGGTCGTGCTCAGGGCAGGATGAAACCCCGTGAGCCACGGCCGGGTCCATCCCTGTGTTTGGCTCATCTTTATTCTGCTCTGCACCCGGGTTCGGATTTGGGAAGGGACAGAGGGGAGGCCGCGGGGCTCCCGAGCAGCACCCGGGAGAGCCCGGGAACCTCCCGCAGTGACCCCAGCACCGCTCCGCCGTCACCCTCGGCTCGCCAGGGCCACCCCCGGGTTATTTTCCTCTGTGTGCTGCCGACCCTTCCCATCGCTGCCTGGCTGAGGGAAGAGGTGCTGGAGACGGATTTGAATGAATTCCGAAAAATCCGTGAACTGACACGGGCGAACATCTGATTTCCTTCCTGTTTCTCGAGTGCCTGCCGAGTTGTGCCGCGCCCGGCCCGCCGCGTCCCGGGGCTCAGCTCGGCACCCTCCGCCTTCCCCCGCCGCTGCTCCCGCCTGGCTCTGGCCGGATCAGCCCCAGGCTCCCTCCCTGCGTGCCCGGGATACAGACACGGCCTGGTGGGAGCTGCTCCCGAGGCTCCGCTGTGCCATTCCCGGGGGTTTGTAGCCAAACGTGCCCCGGCCCTCCCGTCGGGTTTGTTGCATGACAAGGTTGATGTGCTCGTGCTCCCCGCGTGTCGTTCGTGTCCTTCCGATGGAGTGCCTTACTCATGGTTTACAAACACTGTGTACCTGCTGAGCTCTTGGACTCTCTTTTTGCTGTTCTCCGGGGAGGTTTTGGTGCTTTTGGTGTTTCCGGTGGCAGTGAGGCCGTCCCTCCTCCCGTCCTGCCCGCCCGTCCCCGCCGAGCTCGGCGCTGGTCACCCGCTGCCGCTTCCCTGTGCTCCGGGCATGGCACAACCAAAGGGCTCCGGGCCAGCCGCGGTGCCGGTGCTGCTCCCGGGGTCCCCGTTTATCCCGTTGTCCCACTGATCTATGCATCGCTGCCGGAACGCGGGCGGGGTGTGCAGGGACACATCCCACCACCGACCACGCTTTGCTCGGCAGCTCCAAACCCCGTCCCGTCCTGCCGGAAATCCTGAAATGCACAAACCGGCACCTTATTCCCAGCCCGGGAGGGGTCGCTCCGTGCGGCAGCGGTGCCCGGCCCCCCGGGGACCCTTCCCGGGCCGCTGGGGTTCGGCTCGGCCGTGTCACCGGGTCCCGGCCGGAGCGGTGGGGACAGTCCCGGCCAGTCCGTGGGGAGGGCGGTGAGTGACGTGTAGCTGTTCCTGTGCATTGCTGTACTCCATAACAACGTTCCTTTATTCCATGGTATTTCTTATTCCCGGTTTTATATCGAAATCTGCAGGATTTTTGTACTGTACGCCCGCGGGAGGGGATGCATCATGCACTTTTTTTTTTTTACTTTTGTTTGTAAGAATGTCCTGGGTATTTTATGTGCTTCTTGTGAGAAAAATAAATAAACTTTTTTTTTTTCCTTTTACAAATGAGTTTTGGGGCTTGCTTTGGAGGTGGGGGAGGAGAACGGGCCCTGAAGGGGTGGAAAGAAAAGGAGGGAATGAGACACATCCCGTGTGTTGTCAATCCCTATCTGTCCTGGCTCTGCGTCCCTCATTTTTGGGTCCTGGCTGTTTTCTGATGCCCCTGAAGGCTGGATCCAGAGGAACAGGGTGGGAATCAGTCCTTCTCCACCTGGCCTCTTCCCAGACCCCAGACTGGGTTCTGGAGAAGCCGCTCACCTTCCCAAGAGGGTGCTGGCAGCAGAGCAGTGGCACATGGAAAAGTGACACCTGCACCCAGCCAAGCCTGGAAAATCCCGATTGGGAGAGGGGCTTGGTGCTGCCACGAGGGCTGTGGAATTCCCACAGGCCTGTGCTGGGCTCCTCAGAGCCACATGCCAGGTGTGGAAGCCCAGGAGCTCCCACAGGGCCTCGGCAGGAGCAGCAGCTCCCTGGCTGGGAAATCCTCAGGGACGGAGGGCACTGCCCTGGGCTGCCCAGGGGGTTTGGAGCGTTTGGGTCTCCTCCACCTGAGGGTATCCCCTGGGAGGGATGGAGCTCCAGGTGTGGGGGCAGCTCTGCACGGCCTGGGCAGGTGCTGCTGCGGGAGCTGAAACCGGACCTGTCCCTGCCCTGATCCAGGACCCCGGCTCGGAGCACTTGGCTGGGTGACAGACCCTCCCGGAGTCTCCCAGAGGTGCTGACACAGTGGCACAGGAAGGAAAACAGCGGGAGCAGGGGGTGTGTGGGGCTTGTACAGCCCGGGATTAACTCTGTCCAGCGTGGAGCCACAGCACAGCTGGGAAGCTCGTGCGGAGCTGAAAGCCCAGAGCTCTGGATTGGGAAGAACGGTTTCCTGCTGTTGTGTGAGGTCCTGGGGCACAGCCTGTCCCTCAGGCAATGCCGTTTTGGGGTCAATGTTTGCTGTTGGCTCATTTAACTCACACATCCCTTGGCTGGGTCGAGGGAGACATCACTCCCTGCCCAGCTCAGCTTCCCGAAGATGGAGCTTCCCCACTGAGGCATTCCCAGCTCCAGAGATGGGTGTGAGTTGGTGATGAGGAACCACGAGATGGGACCACAGAACGGCTGGAGCATGCCCGGGCTGCCGGTGAGTCCCTGGCTCTTTTTTTGTTCTTGTTAGGATTGGAAATTGGTCCTTTTCGGGGTGGTTCCTTACGGCCGAATGTTACATCCTGTTGTGATGTTGCCATGGCAAAACCAGGCAACATCTGGAGCAACACAAATTCTCTCCGGCGACTGGGGAGGGTTTATTTATAGCCTCACTGACCAGAGGAGCTGCCGGAGCCGGGAGCTGCCGAGGGCACTGGGAATGGGCTGGTGGGAAGGTGCAGGGTCTGGCTGGGCCCCTCATCTCTGCCCCATGGAGGAGCTGCAGGTGCTCCCGAGCTGAGCTCCTCCAGACCCTCTGACAGGAGGATGGTTCCCTGCCAGCGTTTCCGACTTCCGTGTGGGGTTGGGTGAGCTCAGGGGTGGTGAGCAGGTACTTTAATGGTGGTTTTGGGTAAAAAGACGAGGTCTGGCAGGTCGGTGAGGCTGATTGTAGCAGAGAAGGCACAGCAAGGTCTCCAAGGGCTGTGGCCACACTTCCACACCAGCAGAGGAGAAGCTGCTGCCCAGCTGAGTTCTCCAGCTGCCTGCAGCCCCAGGGTGATGCCTCCATGTCCGTTCCCACTGGGCTGCAGCTGGAGCAGCTGCGCTGGCCTCTGGAAAGGTGGAAATGTAAATATTTTTCTAAGCAGAAGCTGTGAGTTGGCGCTGCTGAGGAGGAGCCGGTTCCTGCAGTGGGCACAGGCCGGGCTGCGCTGCCGGTCAGGTTTGCTCCGGCCTCGGTGTGTATTCCCTAAAAGTCTCTTCCTCCCTCTGTTTGAAGGACAGCGCAGCAGCAATGCTGCAGCAGCTGCCATTTCCTTTTATGCAGAGGGTTCAGGAGCAGAACCGCATTGGTGCCGAGTCAGAGCTCCGAGCAGCTCCCCGGCACACGGGACACAATGCCCAGGGCAGGCCCAAGACACGGCTGTGCCCCTTCCACAGCAACCCTGGGCTCTGCGATCCCCACACAGGAAAACCCAAACCACCACGATATCCCCAAACTGTGAGGGTTTGTGAGAAACCCAGAAGGAATTTGGCTTTGCCACAAGGGCTTGAGGGGAATACCTGGAATTATCGATCAGGTCACAGTGCCAATGCTGAGTGAGCTGATCCCACGGGAGAGGTGACTTGGCTGTGACATTCCCCACTCCTGCACCTGCCAGCCCGTCTTGCTCGACATTTCTCTACCTGTTGGGACTGCTGCTGCCAGGTTGTCCCGCTGCCGGTGTTGGCAGGAGCAGCAGGAGCCCGGCCACCAGCCCTGATCCCGCTGGGAATTGGTTGTGTTTGCTCCGGGCAGCCTCGGCAGGGATTTAAGACTGGCAGTGGAAACAAATGGGGTTTTGTCTGCACAGAGCAGCTCTGCAATGTGCTCTGATAAAGAGCTGTCCCAGCAAGGGGCCTGGCTGGCTCCGGGCTGATAAGGGCTGGGATAACCCTCATCCCCCACTCCTTCCCCTCGGCAGTGGTTGGGATTCACTCCTGACACAGGACATGGAGTGAGGTGGTGGCATCGTGACATGGTCCAGGTGTTACCCACCCCGCCAGTGTCAGTGTGTGGATGGTGCTCAGAGGCTGCCTGGGTCCTTGAGGGATCTGGATGAGGTCCTGTGGGATTTTCCAGCCCCATGGAATATCAGGGGATGCCTCTGGGCTGGGGCCAGGTCCTGGGGGCTGTTTGCCAGCTCTTGGGGTGACACGGGGGTAACTCAGCCCCGACACCACCGAGGTTCCTGTGCAGGCGTCTCTTTTGGGATGATCTAGGTGTTTTCCTGCATCCTGCCTCAGGATGCTTCCCAGCTCGGGGAACCATAAAAGGCAAAGCGCTGGGGCAGCGGCTGGGCCGGGAGCTGGGCTGGGAGCTGCGGCTCGCTGCAATGCCAGGCATCCCAGCTGTGTACAAACGGATTAGAGCCCTCCAGCTCTCCGGCTCCAGCGCCTTCCGGAGCGTTATCCACAGGGAGCAACGTTCTGCTCGGAGGGTTATTTAGAGAAATGCCCGATGCGTTAATAGGGATTTTTGATAAGTTGTGTTTCGGAGTCTCCACAGGGAAAGTCGTATCTGAGGCTGCTGTCGGGCTCCCGTGTTTATCTCGGGCAGCCGCTCTCTGTCACAGCGATTCCCTTTGCCATAACGTATTCCCGCAGATCATTCCAGCCGCTCCGGCTCTGCCCCGCGCGCTCTGTGCCAGCGGCATCTCTCCCCCAAACTCTGGGACGCAGCCCAAGGCCGAGCGCTGCTTCCAAGGAAGGAGCGCCGGGGGAGCCGCTCCGCATCCAACGGGCTCGGGGCAGGGAGGAGGGAGCAGTGCCAGGGGCACGGATGCAGGTTCCCAGCTCTCCGTGAAACCCGGGAGCTGACGGAGGTGATCCTGCCCAGACAGCCTGGCACCAAATCCCCCTGGAAGCAGCGAAATCGGAGGGAGGCCAGGATTGCTGCACAGGACTGGGGGGAGCTGTTGCTGGAGCAGGTTGGGGAAAGAGGAGAATCCCTGGAGGAGGATGCACATGGGAAGCAAGTCCTGACTGATAAATGCCATGGACCAGCAAATTAACAGCTGGAGGGGGTTTTTCCAGCTACCCAGGTGGGATGTGCTTGGGTAGGGACCAGCGTGGCATCAGCTGTGCTGGGTGTGGTGTCAGGAGCGGCAGAGCACGGGCTCCGTGGTGCCAGCGGGATGTTCCCTCTCCGCTGGCCGTGAGGCCAAGGAACGCCGGTTCACATGACCCAGGCTGCGACGCTTCCAAGTGCCGCCGTCTCCCAGAGCAGAGCGAGGAGAAGGCGGTGCTGAAAGCCTGCCGAGACCCAAGGTGGGAAAAATCTTGGCTGGCCAGTCCCAAAGCACTTGGAAGCAGGAATTACGGTGACAGAGCTGCCGGCCATGGAAGCCTCCACCTGGCAGTACCGCGGATATTTACGGGATGACACAAGTAAGGCGAGGGGCAGAGACAGCCCAGCTTCCCGGGGAGACTCCGCAGGGACGTGTCAGGATTATCCACTGCTGCAGCTCAGCCAGGAGGGCCTGGGACACAGCCGGGAGCGGGGGGAGCTCCCCGACCTCCGGAGCGACACCGGAGGCCCCGCCAAGAGGTCAGAGATGAGCAGCAGCGGGCAGAGAGGGCAGCGGGGGCTTTCAGGGGACCTGTGTCTGGAAGAGCATCCCGGGTCCAAAGGGTGCAGGAGAGGGCAGGAGGGAGAAGCCCCTCCGAAGGTGTACGAGCTGGAGGTGGTGCCCCGGCGGGTGGGCACGGGCAGGACGGTGAGGCCGGTGGTTTACAGGCTGGAGGAGAGCGAGTACCGGCGCCTCATCCAGGAGGCAGAAACGGAACCTGAGGAGGAATGGGACGAGACAGAGGACACGGTACTCTTGATTCAGGAGGACTGCGCAGGGGATGGGAAGGTGGCAAGTCCGAGCCTCAGCAGGTTCAACTCCCTGGAAAGAGTCCTGAGGAGGCAGATGAGCCGCTCGGACTCGGAAAGCAGCGTGGAGAGCAGGCAAGTGACCAGACTGACCCCCAAGGGCCCCTCGGAGGGGAACAAACCGACCGTGCCCATCAGGTCCGACAGCATCGAGCTCATGGATTACATCCTGCAAAACAAACAGGAGGCAGGGACACCTGGCTCCTACATGCCCAGGGACAGCAGCAGGGCAGCCGAGAGCCTGAGGCAGGCGCGGAGCTTCACCCCCCAGCCCGACGGAACGCCGGAGCTGTGCCAGAACGGCCAGGCCGGCGAGGAGGATCTGGCCAGGAAGCCCGAGCCAGACCAGCAGGTAGCGAAAATCCTCGAGAGAATGGCCCCTGCGGTCACAAATTATCCCTCGGTGGCCAGAGACACCGGGAAGCTTTCGAGACAGAGCAGCAGCCAGCTGCCCGAGAGCCAGGAGCAGCTCGGAGGTGAAGCTGATGCGGGGATCCTCGATTCCTACATCCCGAAAAAAACCCCGCCGGCCCCTCCTGTGAGGACCCACAGCAAGGAGAGCCTGGCTCTGAGTATGAGCAAGGCGGTGGCGCTGACGGAGGCGCTGCTGGAGCCCCTCGGCGATGAGGCCAAGGCTGGCAGGGAGCAGTGGGCAGCGGCGGGCACGGAGCTGCTCCCTGGAGGCAGGACTGCGGGAGGAGGGGGCTCGGAGGAGCCGGAGCGGAAGGGGAGGAAGAGTCAGGAGGATGAGAATGTGCTTAAAGTCGCCGACGCCAAGAAAACCTTCGAAAAGCCCAAGGCGTCGGAGGGGACGGCAGCAGCACCAGCGCCCAGAAAAGGTGAGGGGTGAGGGGTTCCGGCGCTGCCGTGGGGCTGGGGGGTCCCGGAGGTCGCTGTTCCAGGGCTGCTGGGGAGGGGAGGTGGGGGCACGGCCGTGGTTGGGAAATCACTGCCGGGAACAGCCGGGTGACAGCCGGGATGTGCTCAGGGCTGAGGAGCCAGGACGGAAATCAGGTGCTGGTTCAAAGCCCGTCGCGCATGAAACTGTTTTGGAGAGAGATTTGTTTGGTCAGACTCCTGTGTAGGAATAAGCACAATTCACTGCTTCTCACAGCAGCTACGGCTCAGCAGTGTCCATGGATGCTTCCTCCCACCACCGTGTGGGATTGTTTGCCTCTGTCTCTCCAGGCACTGGGTGAGCCAATGTAATTTTATTTTAGCTATTAAAAAGCAGCATTATTTTCTCTTAAGTTCTTTTTCTCCTGCACTGTGACTTCACTGAATGAGCCTTTCAGGAGAATGACATCAACTTGGAAACCCTTTCACTGAAAAAAATATGGAGAAGTGAACTCTGTTAAAATTTTCCTGGTAAAACAGCAGTTCTGCAGAAATAGAGAGGGATAGAAATGAGTGTTTGTGCGAGAGTTTGGATCCCGCAAGGAGCCACCCGACCCACGCTGCTTAACTCCCATCTTCTGTTCGGTGACAAACTGCAATTGTGCATTTCCTTATAAGGGAAAATAAGTGTTTAAAGGCACAGGAAATCTGTGGTGGCTTTGAACTGAGTTTGCTTAAAAAATAGGTGTGATTATCCCACGTCGTGCTGTCGGTTGCTGTCGCGACAGAGCCAGAGCGCGAACGTGCCACAGTTTGTGCGTGTCAGGGATGACAAAATCCCCGCAGGGATGACAAGCAGCTCCTGTCCCCTCGGGAAGCAGCTGAGGACACGCTGCACGCTGTAAAGAAACAGAGATGGGAGATTTTTAGCAGTGCAGAGAGTGCCAGGCTGAGAGCACGGGGCAGGGATGGGGCTGGTGGTGTCTGAGTGGCTGGATCTCCGCGCTCCTCGAGGGGGAGGTTGTCTGGTGTCTCTGGTCCAGCCGAGCTGGAGCGCTCCCAACAGCCACACCGGGCACTGGGAGATTGGATCAGCACATCCTGCCCGGGATGGAAGGAGCAGGCGGATGGGACAGGTCTGGCAGAAGAAAGGGGTGAGAGGGGATGCGAGGAATCAGCTCTGCCCCCGAGGCAATACCAGCTGCAGCTCAGTCCCTCCTGACAGGAATTTACCTCCTTGCTCTCCTGAAGAAACGGGGAGGGAGGGCTGAGACAGTATTTCAGTGCTGTGAAAATGTTGCAATAAAAAATCACCGACTCACGGAACGGTTCGCGTTGGGAGGGACCTCCCAGCCCATCTGGTTCCACCCCCTGCACGGGCAGGGACACCTTCCACTGGAGCAGGAGGAAGAGCAGGAGCAGCTTCCCAGTTTTGCTCTGTCCACGACAGCCTGTTGGGGTGTTAAAAGCTGGGTTAAACACTGATCTGCCCAAATCTCAACCACGGACACCTCACCTGCATTTACCCTCATGTGTTTCCTTTCTTATACCTCTGATTTTTCCAGCACCTTTGGTCCAAGCTGAGCCTAGACAGCAGGGAGAGAAACAGAAGCAGATGGCAAAAGGATCCCAAAGTGCTTGAATGTTGAGGCTCTGTGATCATTCCCCAGGAACCCCAGCGCCCTGCCCCGGCTCCTTCCCTGCCCGCCTGATTTTTTTCCTGCTGTTCAGGATGCTAGGAATTGTCAATCCCAGGATATTCATGTTGTAAATAAAATACAACTTGCTTCTTTTCTTTCCTTTTTTTTTCTTTTTTTTTTTTTTTTTCAGTTCTGCTTTCTTGTCTCTCTCCTCCTCGTTAATCATCCGGAGACAGCAACAAAGGAAATCCCATCTGTTGCAAGCAATCGCTTTGGGTTTATTTGGTGGCCCAATATTTTAATTAGGTATTGGGACTCACCTCCCCTACACTGCAGAAATAGAAAAGAAATGAAAATATATTTCACAATCCTGTCTAACAGTGGGGAAAAATATGTAAGGAACCAGATTATCTTGAAATTAGAGGTTTCTTTTCACTGGAAAAGCTCATTTTTGGATGCCTTTCTTCTGGCTGAGTTGGGAGGGATGTGTCTGACATCGATATTGCTGCACAAAAGGTGTGAGAGTGGGGAGATGCAGCAATAGATGTGCTCGATGGCATCTCCTGTAAATCATTAATAACAATAGCATCAATTATTAACGCACATCCTGGCCTAATGTTCACCCATTCCTTATCCATCTCCAGCATCTTCCAGCCATTCCAAGCAGCACAGGAGCGATGACAGCACAGGGCCTGGCTCATCACAGGGATTTTACTGCCCTTTGGGGAGGGGGGCTGTGATATGACCCCAATTCTGGGGTCTGGAAGGAGCACAGTGACGGTTCTGTGTCACCAGACCTGGGAATAAAGCTCAGGGGTGCTGGCTTCTCACCCCGGCCTTTAATCCACGATTTCCTCTTCCCTCTTCCTTCCTGGCTGTTGTTCCAAAACATCTGATGGAGCATTTTGCTCTCCTTATCTTCATTCCCTAATTCTACAGCTCCCCTTTCTGGCCAAGGATTGAAAAAGGCCGCTCCGAAGGGATTTTGCTCTCCCTCTCTCTCCAGACAAGCCCTCTGCAGGAGCTGGGAACCCTTCCCTGGGCAGGGCACATCCTCCCAGCCCACAGACAGAATCGATTTCCCATTATCCAGAGCCGTGGCTCTGAGAACAATTTCACCCTGGCAGCTGCTCAACAGTTGATGATCACGGAAATGTCTCTTAAAAACCAGGATTGGGAGCAGTTTCATGAAGCTGCCCCTGGCTCTCACTCCGTGCCCACGGACACGGAGGAATCAAGGCAGAAAAAGTAAATTAATGCTGAGAGTAAATCTAATTCCACGCACAAGAATGGTGGTGGGGTTTGTCACTGCAATCAGTCCACATTTCAGAGAATCCCAGAATCCCAGAACGGTTTGGGTTGGGAGGGACTTTAAAGATCATCTCATCCCAACCTCCTGTCATGAGCAGGGAACATTTCCCTGCACCAAAAATCCCTAAATTCCAATGATGTTAAATGAAAGGTAAGATCCCATTCCTGATTTCAGCCGGAGCAGCTCTTCCCTGTGCTGCTGGGTCTGGCCTTGATGGGATCCCTAAATTATGGAAGCCGGAGAAGGAGAAATCTAAAAATATTCAAATTTCATGTGCGGGAGCCTAGTACTTCCTAGCAAAAAAAAAGTAAATATAATAATAAATCAAAAGGCTTCTGGAAATAAATAGGGATGTAAAAATCCTTGAAAAGCTGTATAACTCAGATACCTGCAAACGCAGGCTCCAAGACTGTCCTGTCTTGCATATTTTGCTTGATTTAGAAGTCAAGCTGCAAAATAACAGGACTTTAAATTGCTGATCTCTCTAAACCCTCCCTAAGCCGTTTCCCTCCTTTCAGAATATATTTAGCAGTGAGGATTTCAGCAAAATGAAATGTTCGAGACAAATTCATCCCTCCAGCGACCTTACTGGCTCCTAAAACGGGGTTTGTCACCCTTTGGGCTGGCTCAGAGACACCAAACTGAAGAATACAATCAAAATTTCTCCCAAAAAAAGGTGCCTCAGGTGTTTCTTTACCTCCTTTAACCACAGACGTGGCCTGGGTGGGGAAGGCTGTGGGACACACCCAGCGTGGTCCTCAGGAAGCACATCAGGCTCACCCCAGGAGCAAAGCAGGGGGATTTATTGCAGGGATGGAACTGATGCATATTTGCAGGAGGCTAAATTTAGCAGCTGACATAAGTTTCAGAGGTGGAGTCTGTAGCCACGGTGCTGTTTCCGTATAAAGGCTGTGAGATAGTTTGCAGCGATCCTGCAGCGATGTAGCCGAGGGGAAAATATGTGGGATGGCTAAAAGTGGTGAAATGGAGCTTTTAATAAACCCTGAATTTCTGCAAAATGTGCTAATCAGGCGTGTCGGTGCTGATAAAACGGGGTAAACTTCGTTGTGTGGCTCCTTGTGGCTGTAAGGATTTGGTGATTTTCCTTAAAATAATTAGGAGTTGTGGCATATTTTGACAAGTTGGTGGGCTTGCAGCACTCTGGATAGCATTTAAATTGTTTGTTAGGGTGGTTTTACTCAGCTGAAGTGATAAAAATTGGTGGTTACAGCAGAACCAAAGAGCCCATATAAAACCTGAGCTGTTCCTTCTGTTTGTTGGAGACTTCAGCCTAAAATTCCTGTAATTTCTTCATCACCTTGTGATCCAAACAGCTCATTAATCCCGGTCAGCATCTGGGTGTTCTTTGGGGGGTTTCCACCCAGCTGTTTTAGGAAGCTCTAGCACAAATTCCACAGGTGTCCTTTCCACCTGAGCCCATCCTTAGCGACTCTCCCAGCACCGTGTGGAGCAAGGAATGCCCATCCCTGCAGGATCCACCCTTCCCGTGGCAGTTGTTGAGAGGATTAGGCTTCAATCAGATTTCTCAGGACGAATTTCACTTGGTGTCCTCTGTGTCACTTTCTTTTTAGTTGGAGGCCAAAAAAATCTTCCTTGGTTCCCTTTCAGAGCTGTTGGGCAGTGCTGGGTGCTGCTGCCTTCGCTCTTGTTTGCCAGTCCAGACTAAAGCATTGCTCGGTAATGATTAAAGTATCAGTTTTATAAAATTTTAAACCCCCCCACATGGGTTTGAAACTCTTAATAAATTAAGGATGGGCAGGCAGGACTCTCAGCTCTATCACTGACTCATTCTGTGACCTTCAACACGTCACGTATGTACGTGGAAAATGTGAATCACAACCTAAACTCCGGGTTACCTGCAGCTCTGTTCCAAGGTTGCTTTCGTTTTCTTCTCTTTTGGCTTTAATGTGATTGTTTGAAGGAGCAGGGGGTGTAAGTGTGCTGGGCTGGCCTTCAGAGGGAAGCTGTTAATTATTTTCAGGGTAATTGTTGTCATGGGCAGGGCTTCAGCCTTACCACTCCAACCTCTGGGTGTATCATTTTTTTATCAAGGTGTTGCTCAGCAGGTAAGAGAGGCTTTCCTGTTTGTTAGATCCGTGATTACATTTAGTGTCAAAGTTTAATAAATGCAGTATAACATTTGTTTAATCTGTAGCTGCTGATGTTTCCATCAGCTGTGACAGTCAGACCAGGACAAATGTATCTCCCCGAGGTTTTCCATGTGTTTTAACACCAGCTATCACTCACAGTGGGTAATTCATGGTCCTGTCACTGCTTCTTGGGGGAAGAGGAGGGCTCTCAGCTCAGCTCATCACGACTTGTATTCCTCCAAATTCTGAAGGATTAGAAGGGGAGTTAGCAGGGTGTTGCTCTCCTGAAACATCACCCCCCTTAAGCAGCAAACCGCATGCAAATGAACGAGCAAACGTCGGCACAAACGGATGAGGAAAGCCACTGAGTTTTGGTTTTTGGCCATGTATGGTAACACTGAGGGCTGTGGGCTCTGCTCGGGTGTTGTTCGCCCGCCCCTCGGGCTCCCTGAGGCCGCAGTGGGCCCGGGTGTGGTGGTGGCACCTGTGTGCAGCCCGGTGTGTGTGCAAAGTGCTCGCCTGGCCTGTCAGAACGGCACGGATACAAACCTAACACCTCAAAGCGCAGCATCCCCAAATTGTCTTTACCATGAGTGCAGTGGGGAGAACCTCTGGTTTCAAACCTCTGCCCTGGGTGTCTCATTGAAGTGTGGCTCCTAGCGGGGGTTGAGCTCTGCAGCCTTTAGCGGGGGCTTTTGTCACCGTCCTTTTTTCACAGCCACTGTGCTTTGGTGTGACAACGTGAGGTGACGTGGTTGTTTTCTCGTGGAGCTGCTGCTGCTCCTCAGCGTCGCCTCTGAGGACACCAGGCTCCTCTCATCCCTGAGGGCAGACACGGCTGAACCCTCAGGGAGGACACGATCGCTCCCTCAGGGATGACATGATCGATCATTCAGGGAGGACACGACCGGTCCCTCAGGGATGAGACGATCCTCCCTTAGGGATGATACGATCGATCCCTCAGGATAGACACGGCCGATCCCTCAGGTGTGAGATGACTGATCCCGAGAGCGGATCGGTCCCTCAGGGAGGACACGATCTGTCCCTCAGGGAGGACACGATCGGTCCCTTAGGGATGATATGATCGATCCCTCAGGGTAGACACGGCCGACCCCTCAGGCGTGAGATGACTGATCCCCAGGGATAACATGCCCGGTCCCTCAGAGCGGACACGATCGGTCCCGCAGGTCCCCCACGATCTCCCACTCCCCACCGGCCGCTGAGGGGCGACGGGGCGGGGCCTCAGAGCGCGCGACAGCGCGTGGTGGCGAGTGCCGCGCGGCCATTGGCTGGACGGGCCG
>VYZT01063294.1:70340-81796 GCA_013400735.1 Pomatostomus ruficeps
TTTTTTTTTTTCCCCTTCCTATCCACCCGGCAATGCTGCAGCCTCTCGGTGCCACCGGCGTGTGCCGCCCCCGGAGCGCCCGTCCCCGCCGTGCACCATGGCAGAGGACAAAAGATGAGCGCCCTGATGGGGGTTTAGTTTGGGTTTATTTTCCGGAGGCTCCCGCGGAGCAGGTCCTTGTCACGCCGTTATTAGGGGCTCTTTGGAGGCTCTGCAGGAGATGGGTGCAGTCCCGGGCTGTGTGACATGTCATGGAATCACCGGGGGATCCCAGAATGGTTTGGGTTGGAAAGGACCTTAAGGACCATCTCATCCAAAAGGCTTGCCGTGGGCAGATGTTTCCCTGGGCTTTGTTTTCCTATGCAGGAAGCCACGTTGTTTAACAGTGATATGCCAAGGGCTGGAATTTAAAGGTTAGTCCTTACCTGTGCTTTATGAAATTCCCACTAATTCCGCTCACAGCACGAGGGAAGGTCTTGGACATGCCAGAAGGTGTCCGGCACCACCACACAGAGCTTCAGCTGTAGGAGCCCCAGCCAGACAATGTGATGCCATAACTGACTGACTGCACAGGAGACAGGTCTGGAAAAAAAAAGAAAATAAAAAAAGGCAGTGAAAGGTGCCAGGAAACAAAAGTAAGCCCGATGGAAGCAGTTTTATTGTTGAAGATAAGTGATATGCGTTAGGGTTGGGGTTTTTTTAGCAGCTGGAGTTGCTCTGAGCACGTCTGCTCGTGCAGATGTGCGTGGGGATTACTGGGAGCGAGACCAAGGATGGTGGCAAAATCCGAGAGGGATGTTCTGAACGCACCAGGCTGCGGCTGATTTTTCAGTTCGCTGCCGAATTTCCTGATTTTGTTTTAATTTTAGGCCAGGCTGTTCCCAAATTACCTGGCGCCATCCCCTCCCTCCGTGTGCCTCCGTGGCATGCACGAGGGAAGCTGTGGAGTGTGGGAAAATGGTGTGAACTGGCACAGCGTGTCCTGGGAGAAGCGTGTTTGGATGTGGGGAAAGCAGCGGGTGCCGTGTGCGGGAGGCAGGAGAGCGTTTATTCCATTTTCATTTGAATAACGAGCATTGAATCATCTTTTCTGCTCAAGGGGGGTGAAAAACCAGATGGCTGTGTACTTGCAGGAAGGTTTTATTGTGGCTAATAGTGGTGTTTGCTAAGGACTGTGTACACAAAGGTAGAAGATCAAATACTTTTGTGGCAAACTCTGCCTGTTTATTTTGGGTATATGTGTTTCTCTGTATTTTTGGTAACCCCAGAAAGACCTGACACACTCAGGCAGCGTTTGCTCGGTGTTTGTTTTATTGCAGCACTTCATAATAGTAATTTTTCAATGGTCACTTGTAGCCTTTTATCCAGATTGCTTTAATCAGCATTTGTGTTCTCTGTTGGCATTGCTCTGTCTTCTCCCGAGCTGTCTTTTCAAACATCATTGGATTTTTTCAAGTGAGATCTTCATGCTTATTGCATCTGTCACTTCTGGGATTCTCTCCAAGCGAGAGGCAGGGATTCAGTTTAATGGCAGTGAGGAGGAATGCGCAGGAGGGGGAAATATCAGCTTTTCCCCGGGTGATGCAGCGCAGGGTGCCGAGCTCTGCCCTCGGTGACATCGCTGTGGCCACGGCCAACATCAGCCTTTAACTTCGGCTTCGTGAAGTGGCTCATTAACCCCAAATGTTGTGTTGTGACGGGGAGGGAATTTATTTATGTTCCTGGGTTTCATTTGGTGATGGATTCCGAGGAATATTCCTGGGATGCCAGCTTCCCATTCTGAAGACACGAGCAAAACACTTCCTGGCCTGAGTTCGCAGCTCGGTGAGGTCATCAGTGCATCACTCCCAGGGCCAGGAATGTCCTCTTGGGCAAGCTCACAGGCACATTTTCACTTGACTTTTAAAGTCTGGGTTTGTTTGTTTTGATTTTGTTTTACTGAGGCTTTTGCTATAATCTCAGCCCTTCTCCGAGGATGTGTTGGAACAGAAACTCACTGAGGATTTGAAGTGCCCCAGTTTAAGCCTTTGCAGGGCATAGGAACAAGAATTAGATGTCTGAGCTCTCTTCTAGCTCGCTCCCTGTAGTCTCCCCCGCTTTATATTTTTGGGCTGGTGCATTCTGGTGGGTAACTCTGGAATTGGTCTGATTAGAAACTGCTTAGAGCTTCAGTTTAGGCAGCTCCTGGAGCTGCGTGTGAGAAGTCAGGCTGCTGGTGGCTTTGGGCTGACAGGATGTGAAGTGCTGCGTTTTTGTCATGTTGTGCACAGTTGCAGGTGGTGAACACCAAGTTAAAATGGAGCAGAAAAAGGTTTTAGGCTGAGCTGAGTGACTCAGGAAAGCAGCAGTGAAAGTCCATTTTTCTGGATGTGTTGGCTACACCAGCATGGTTGGGAATTGTTTACTGGGCCCTTTCTTTTTATCTGCTAATGGGATTGCTTTGTTCTGCTTTTCCTCCTGTGAGTAACTGTGCAAAAAAAAAAAAAAAAAAAAAAGGATTATTTGTTTCTTTTTGAGGTTATAATTGTTCAGAACATGACTTTTTGTGGCTTTTCTCATCTCAAACCACGCATAGGCATGTGAAATACCAGCGTGACACAGAACTGCTCAGCTGCTCCCAGGTCCCACCGGCAGCTTTGCGGGGCTGGTCCTTGGAGAAACAAACAGTCTGGAGAGGATCCTAATGGAATGTACCAGCCATTAGTTGTATCACCAGCCATTAGTTGTGCTCGTGGGTTTGTGCAGGGAATATAAATCCAATCAGGATTAATGGCTGGAGGGAATGATGTAGCTGGAAAGTAAAAGCTGGCTGTTGGGCGAGTGGATAATTTTACTTTACCCCCCCTCCCATGGAATTCCCAATGCCGGTAAGACAGGGGTGATCCCTTGGAGCAGACACCTTCACAAAGTGCTCCTCAAATGGAAGAGGATTTTGTGATGGAACATCCTGAAAACTTTAGAATCCTCCTCTGTAGGGCAGGAACTTGACAGAGAAATACTGAAAATGGCATCTGCTGCTGCCTCCAGAGGGGAAAACCTGTGTTTTCTGAAGGCTGCCGATGTGCTCATGGTGGGTAGAAGAGATCTCCTTCTAATGTGTGACAAAACAGGGCCTTTTTGACCATTTCTCCTCTGTGCTGATGACTGAGAGGGAGAATCGAGGCAGAATCACCTGCTGTGGAGCAAGGACAATTTCTTCAGCATGAGCACTTTGCTTCTTCGCCATCGCTGGCTTTGTCTCAGTCCGTGTTTTGTTGGTGATAACAATAAGTGATCTCTAATCTGCTTTTTGCTGAGCCTGTGATGACGTTGGAGGTCTGGCTCTCGGCGGGAGAAGTTGCAGTGGCTCTCACATTGAGCTGGGCCTCTCAGCCCAGCATAATTAGGTTTGTCTTGTTTTCCTTTTTTAATAATTGAATTTGAAAGAGCAATGGAAATAAACCAGTGGTGGGATCTGACTTAAAGTGATTAAGGCTCAGGCTGATGCTGAGATGAGCTCACAGCTCTCCTTGGAGTGTTGCTGAGCTGTGCTGAGGCCAAGTGTTCCCTTTAGGAAGGACCAGGGTTTCCCTGTGGTTTTCCAGATTTTGGCTGCCATCTATGTAGGAACGAGCACACAGGTAATAATTCTTCTGAGCTGAATAGTACGGCAGCCATTCCTGCATTTTTGTCAGATGTGTCTGAGCGGGATTTCATAAAACTCCATGGGAATGGTGTGCCTGAAACTGCTCCTTGTTTGCATCCCTGCATGAACCTGGCAGAGCATTGCACCTGCAGCTCCTGGTGTAAGCAATCCCTGGGAAATGGATTCAAATCACTCTGTTCTGAGTATTTGGAAATACGGGAACCTCCCCTCCCTCCCCCTGGTTCTGCATATAGTTGCCATAGAGACCGTGTTCCGGAGTCCTTGAAAATCCATTGTTTCTCCCAAATAAACACAAAAATCTGCAGTATTGAAGCAGCACATTTTGCAGCGTCCCATTCCCAAGCATTCCTGTTGTGACAGGACAAGGATCACTGGACTCAGGCTGAAAGAGGGGAAATTTGAGTTAGATATAAGGAAGGAATCCTTCCCTGTGAGGGTGGGGAGGCCCCGGCTCAGGTTGCCCATCCCTGGAAGTGTCCAAGGCCAGGTTGGACGGGGCTTGGAGCACCCTGGGATAGTGGAAGCTGTCCCTGCCCGTGGCAGGGGGTGGGATGGGATGAGCTTTAAGGTCCCTGCTCACCTAAACCGATCTGTAACCCTGGCGGGGACTTGACGTCCTACAGAGTGCCAGATCTGGGTGCTGGACAAACTGATAATGGGTGTAATTAGCAGCTCCAGGGATTAGCAGGCAGTAACAAATTCAATCCAGTGGTAAACAGCGTGTCCCTTGGGAACTGGGCAGACTGGCCGTGCTGGGCAGATGATGGCTTGATAGGGAAGATTGTCATCGGCAAAGGCTCGGCACCCGCTCGGGGCTCAAATCACCTCCTGGAGTTGCCTTTCCCCCCCCCTTTTCACTTCAAATACTTAAAAAGCCCTCATGGTTTGATGCTTCCTGCTGGAATCTTGACCCTGCAGCTGCCTCAGGGTGTCTGCCTGGCATTTCCTCGGCGTTTTTCACCATACCTGTGTGGAACAGGTTGGAATCCTTCTTTCCAAGCCCGGAATGTGAGGTCACACGTTTTTCTCAGGGTCTGGCAGGTACTAGGCTGAGGATACTTCTAGCATGTACTACTTGTAGCATGTGCTACTAAGGGGAGCTGCTGTTTTACTCATGGTTCAGGTATTTGCCCCAGCACACCTGGAGGGATGTGTACCTGTGGATAAATGACAATTGCTACACTTTTAAATTCTTAATTTCTTACTTCATTCCTTTCTGCAGTACTGGTATTTAATGACACCGTATCTCAGAGGCTCAAAGCTGTCTCATTCAGAACAGGAGGTGTATTACATTTTCCTTTAAGTTTTCAGTGGTATTTTTTAAGGTTTATTTGAATTTTTGGATCTGCTGAGATCGATTTGCAAGGCAGGAGAGGATCCTGAGCCAGCCTAGGCAAACACGAGTTGCCAGACATTCCTCTGCAATCTATTCTGCTTTAGCATAGCCCGGAGGGTGGGCACAGAACTCCCCTGGCTCAGAGTTGCTGTGCTTCCAGCATCTTTTTCCTGGCCGCTGCCAGGAAAATTGCTCCTTTCTGGAACAGTTTGTTCTGTGTGGTGTTTTAAGGTGCTGCTGTTAAAGGTGGGCGCCCCTGGTTAGGGTCAGGCTGCCCTGGGGTTATCTCCCCGCTCTCCCCTTGGCTCCCTGATGTTTCTTTGGGGGTAAAGGTTATCTTTTTGTGCTTTGTATCCTCACTTTGCCACATCGATCTTCTGCCCTACTCAGGGAATTCTTAAGTGCTCTGAAAGCTCCCATAAAAACCAGCTGGGCTTATCTGGGCGTAATCCTGCCTGTTGTTTTGGCTGGGCTCCTCCGGAGCTGCTGGAAATGCCACAGGGATTCCCAAAGGACTGGAAGTGTGGGTTGCACGTGCAGCAACGTGACTGTCAAGCCGACAGGTAGGTAAAGCTTAAAGGTCATCAAGGCTCAGGCTGTAATTGTCCACTGCAAACCAGCTCTCCAGCTGAGAGCAGCCAGCTGCAGGCCCAAGAATTCCCCAAGGAATCAGCCTTTGCCCAGTGTCGGGGTGGGTGTGATTCCCCCTGCCACGGAAGCTCGGAGGTGGAGGTGGTGCTGTGGAGGTGTCAAGGACAGGGGTAGGAAGATGTTTTTCCTTCTTGGATCTGAAATGTTTCTTCACAGCATAGCAGGAATGTTTATTAAAGTGCCGTAATAGGCTGAATCTACTTCCCTAAGTTAATTTTTGGTTTCTTGCCTGCCCAGAGAGGTGAGAATGGTGCTTTGTGTCACCCTCATTGTTTGACCCCAGGTTGTGCCCTCTCAGCGTCCTCCCATGACAGGTCAGTGACAAAGAACATCTGTAGGACAGAGGAAATGTGTTTGAACTTGGAAGTCTCTGCTGAAACAGATGTCTGGGGAGCTGTAATTGGCACCAGGAGATAGGGATTTAAAATCAAGTTAGCAGATTGAACTATCTGGATTTGAGTTTCAGCCTCCTCCAGCCCCGGCCTCCCTCCCCCAGCCCTGATTTCAAATTGCACATTACGGAAACAGGACGGAATGACAATGGTGCTCTTGGAATTACAGGCTGCTTGGCCAGAAGAGCTGGCAGGACAGCAAATGGAAATGTGGAGAAACACACGCCAGTTCCAACTGGGAGCACTGAGATTCATTTTGCAGCTTGTTTGTACTGCATTAAAATCCGAGATGTTGGCGTTGTCCGGCCCAAACCTCCCACGTCCTGGGGCGAGGATGTTGTCTTGTCTTTGACAATTAACCGTTGTTGGGGTTATTTTGGGGACACTAAAAGCAGCTCCGTGTGGGTGCCTCACCTGTTGGGTGGGTGTTGTTGAGGAGTAGAAGGTTTTACTCAGGATGTGCCAGGCAAGCTCATTGTCACTTTTTGGAGCAGAGTGTGTCCACTCAGAATTCCAGGGTGGAGGACCACGCTGCTCTGTGCTGCAGCTCCCGTCTGCCTGAGATGCTCTCCAGGTCTCCAGCCCATCCCGTTCGCTGGTACAGCAGGAGATGTGTGGCTGTGCTGTTGCTCCATGAGGTGCTGCCCTTGCACTTGGCCATCCCGCTGCTCCCGGGTCACATTTCGGCTTCTCCGCAGGCTCCCGGCAGCTCTGGGAGCTGTGCTGGGTCCAGCAGGGCTTGGAGCCGCTGTGGTCAGGCCGGGTCATGTGGAGAGCGCTGCTCCTCGCTTGGTCAGTCTGACTCACTCTTGGCCAGGCTCTTCAGGAGCCTTTGGTTGTGCTGATCTGTTGTTTCTGCCTTATTCCGGACTTGGGGGAATTTTGTCCCTGTTAATTTGGTGTTTGGAGTGGGGGGTTCTGGTTCCCTGATGGTGCAGTGCTCTGGGAGAACTGGGACCTGCAACCTTTTATCTGGGAGACTGTTTATCTCCTAAAACACCTTTAATGTTTGGAGTTTCTTCCTGTGCATGCCATGGGATGTTGTAATTGAGGAACGGAAAGCAGCTTGTCAGTTCCTGTGGGGATTGGGCTGGAGCGCCTCTGCCATGGAGCCAGGCTGGGAGAGCTGGAGGTGCTCACCTGGAGAAGAGAAGGCTCCAGGGACACCTCAGAGCCCCTTGCAGGGCCTAAAGGGGCTCCAGGAGAGCTGGAGAGGGACTGGGGACAAGGGTGGGAGTGACACAGGGAATGGCTTCCCACTGCCAGAGGGCAGGGTTAGGTGGGATATTGGGAGAAATTTCTTTCCTGGGAGAGCGGTGAGGCCCAGGCACGGGTTTCCCAGAGAAGCTGCGGCTGCCCCATCCCTGGAAGTGTCCAAGGTCGGGCTGGATGGGGCTTGGAGCACCCTGGGATAATGGAAGGTGTCCCCGCCATGGCAGAGCGTGGAACGGGATGAGCTTTAAGGTCCCTTCTAATCCAAGCCATTCTGGGATTTCTATTCTCACTAAACCTTCTGGTCATTTTTAAAGGAATGATCCAATCAAGTGAGTGAGGAGAAGCAGGATAACGTTTCCAGGAATGTCCACTGGCGCTTACCAGGAACTGTGCTTAGAAAACACCCTGTTAATGGAGTTCCCTTTATGTCTGCATCTCTTCTCGACTCCAGCAGAGTGGGAAATCCTGCAGGGGTTGTTCTTCCCATGCTTTAGGCTCCCAGCACCCAGGAGCTGCTCTCTGCTTGACTTCTTAAACCCACCATGGGAGAGAACAGATACACCCTGGAATGGGCTGAGCGTCAGGTCTAGTGCTATTGGTGAGGTCCTCCATCACACGCATACAAACTCATTAAATAAATTACTTCATTTCGGCAGATTTGATTACTTTGAGCTGTGGGAGAAAATAGAGATGAAAAGACAGCATTTTTCTGCTGTGAGTGCTCTGTTAGAAAAAGGTGCTTGGTTGGTTGGGAATGCTGGGATCTGGTGGTGATTTGGTGAGAATTTCATGAAGCTGTGCTGGGGAACAGCTCTTTTTCTGTTCGTAACCACCAACCTTTACCCAAGAAAAAGAAAAGCTCCCAGTGTATCTCAGGAATATGGCCTGGAAAACGCTGGCATGTAACCTTCGAGCAAGAGAGGAATCCAGCGGGTTGGGGCAGCAGCTCTGACCAGATTGCTACTTCCCTGTTAGCTCTGATAAGAGAACTAGGTCAGTGCTGGGGAGAAGCATTTTATCACTGACTTCCCTCAGCTGGAATCCTGGGAGAGCCGTGCGCTCCTGCCCGTGTTTCCCTCGGGATCACAGCGTGGTCTGGAGCCCTGTTCTTCCCTGCTCCCCATGGCTGCCCGGATGGGAGTCAGGAGCATCCCTGGGGCTGCTCTGGTGTCTCTGGCTGCAGCTCCCAGGGCTGCTGCTCAGGATATTGCTCTGTGTCTTGGGATACCCTGTGCAAAGAAGCTTCTCTGGAGTTCATTCCAGTGGAAAAGAAAATGAAGGGTTTTGGGAGGGGATCATGTGAAGGGCCGCGGCCTCCTGTGGTCGGCTGCCGGAACGGCGGTGTCGGAGGTGGGAGTGTGTGGGAGGATTCCCTTTCCTTATCCAGTAAAACGCTTCTGTGGTGTCCAACCACTGTGTAACTGTCTCTGCTGGCAGCAGAAGTGGAAGCTGAAGTGCAGGCATCACAGAATCCCAGGATGGTTTGGGTTGGAAGGGACCTTAAAGCTCATCTCATTCCACCCCCTGCCATGGGCAGGGACACCTTCCATGCTCCAACCTGGATTTGAGTGCACTGAGGCACCTGGAATGTTCCATCCCTGCTCTCCTAGCCCTGTATTTTGTATGTTATTTGCCTTTAGGAGGTTTTGTCCTGGGTTTCAGTCCTTTTATCTCCACTTGGTTCTCCCCTTTTCGTTTTAATAACGTTTTTTGCCCAGCCTGTGCTAACATCCCCCTCCGCATTTGAGGTGGGCAGCTTTAATTCCAGCTGACAGAGGATGCTCTGAAAGAAATAAACCCAAAAGAAGAGGTTGTTTGGAGGCTGCTGCTCCAGTGCAGCCTGAGAGCTCCCGTTCCTGCTGGTGTCTCCCTTTGCTGGTTACCCATCCCGCTGTGGCTCCTGCTGAATTATTTCGTGTAATGATTTTTGTGTGCATTCATTGCTCTGCCATTTTGGTAGATGACACAGATTAAATGAAGCCAGACAACGCGCTCAGTTCGGGGTAATGACTTTAACTGCGGCGTCCTTTTGTCACTGCAAATTATGGTCAATGATGTAATGCTGGATGTGGAGATACAGTGACAACGTGTGGGAGTGGTAAGATCATCCCGGAAGGGTTTGGCTCGGAAGGGAGCATCCAGCTCATCTCATTCCACCTCCCTGCCACGGGCAGGGACACCTTCGACGAGCAGGTGATTCCCCAGGAAGGTGAATTGTATCCCTGGAAATCTTGAAGTGAAAACAGCCCCGAGGTGGGGAGATGGGAGACAAGCTCACACAGGTGAACCCTCAGGAAATAATGAGTGCTTCTCGGTGATCCTGGGAGATTTGAGCTCTACAGGCACTTCTGACCTGGAATTCCTCATAAGCTAAAGGTTTTCATACAATCATTTCAGGTTACAGCTCTGAAATCCAGAGCTGTATCAAGTGTTTCGCAGGTTGCAGCCAACACCTTGCGCGTCGTCCAGAATAGAAATTTCAGTTTATTCAAACTTTGGGTTGTGTTACATTTTTGAATGTGCTGGGCTCCCCAGTTGAGATATAATCGAATTCCCTGGTAGTTTGTGGTTTAGGTTCCCATCCCAAAATAGAATCTTGCCAGTGGTCGAACAGCTGGAAATTTCAGTATTAAGTTCATATTCCAGCTTTTTGTCTTTAAAATGAAGTGAAATCAGATGGCAGGGTCTTGCTCAACCTAGGCTCAAGTAACCAAAGACTGAAAATAATCTGCACACAAATATGATGTGTTTTGGAATTGTGACCATCTGTAGTAGCGTTCACCTTTGTTTTAAATAACTCTGAGCAGCTGAAAACAACAGTTCTGTCAGCAATGGGCTGGGTATGGATTGATTGGAAAAGGGATACACAGAGGGAACAGCATTGTGATTCAAAGCACAGAAACTGCATCAAGGCCTTCGTGGCCGTTCCCTTTTTCTGCTGCGCTTTCATGTGAAGTTGTGGGGTGAACTGAACTTTTTGTGGCCACATGACATTTTCCGCTCCCCCCCCCCTTCCTTCCTTGCCCAAATCTTGCAAGACTTCTTCTCACGAGACTGAGTTCTCTGATTCCGTGGATACCTGAAGAGGGAGATGAAGTTTTCCAAGAGCCTGGAGTGGCAGGACAAGGGGGAATGGGTTCAAACTGAGAGAGGGTAGGTTTAGATAGGAATTAGGAGAAATTTCTTCCCTGTGAAGGTGGTGAGGCCCTGGCACAGGTTCCCAGAGAAGCTGTGGCTGCCCTTGGATCCCTGGCAGTGTCCAAGGCCAGGTTGGACAGGGCTTGGAGCCACCTGGGATAGTGGGAGGTGTCCCGGCCCATGGCAGGGGGTGGGACAGGATGAGCTTTAAGGTCCCTTCCAACCCAAACCATTCTGGGATTCTGTGATGCTAATTCCTCCTCCAGCCTTGCTGGTGACATACTGGTGACAGTGGTGGCGATATTTCCCTGGAACAGGCGTGCAGCTGGACTGAGCCCAGGGCAGTGTGTGTCCCTGTCCCTGGGGCTGGGCATGGCCCTGGGTCACTGAGAACCCGGAGCTTGCACAACCAAGGCTCTGGAGTGAAGAAATGCCAGAGGGAATTAGGAAATACCCTGGTGGTCTCTGTGCCCTTTCAGGTGTGGGCTCAGTCCCTGCTCCGTGGGCCCACAGCGGTGGGACAGGGCCATCCTTGCCGTGAGGAGTGGGAATGTGAGGGAATGGTGGTGTTTTAATGGCTTCAGACCCTCTGAATGCCTCTGCCCTCCCTCCCCTCTGTGGCTCTGTACCTCATCTTCCACAGGATGGTCAAAGTGCTCCGAGGAGGGAATTAGCAGATTCCCTGGGGGCTTTTCTCTGGTGCTGATCTCCAGGATGGCCAGCTGCTCCCAGGGAGGGCGTTCTCTCCGTGCCAGGGGCAGGCTGGAACATCCACGGCCTGGTTTGGGTTTAGGATTATAACCTACTTCCTGTATTTCGTTATAAAACCAGCTCTGAGCACATGTTGGTTTTGCAGATGAGGCCCAAGTGGCCCAGCCCAGGTGTTCAGGAAGACCTTGGGCCTCACAGTTGGTACCTGGGAATCCTCTGGGCTTTCCCACATTGCAGTTTCACCGAGGGGACCATCCCCTGTCCCTGCTGACCCCAGCACCCCGTCCACCCCATAACACCGTTCATGGTGCTGGTGCATTGCCTGTAGAACCATTGACTTACTGAGGTTGGAAAAGACTTTGAAGAT
>VYZT01063298.1:0-16115 GCA_013400735.1 Pomatostomus ruficeps
ATTTTTGCAGGTCCAGCTTAAAACTATGCATGGTACTTCCCATAGAAAGCAAAGAGGATCACAAATGGACTTGCAATTTTCAGCTCTAAGTAGGGAAAAAAAAATACCCAACCCCCAAAAAAGGCCCTTTGACATTCTGAACTTGCCTTCAGCAATATTAACACATATGTATGAATGCAAGCATTATATATATTGCAGATGCATATGAATATATGATACAAAACCATTAAAAATAGCCTTGATATTAAGTGTCAGAATGCATTAAACATGCAATAAAATATCAGAAGATGCTAAAAATATGATGCAGCTGGCATAGGAATTATCATATAAAGTGTAAATCAAGATAAGAGCTTAATTTTACTGAAAGTTTATTACAAGGGTAAATTGTTCAATATAATTTTGACTGTATCTGAAAATTAAAGTAGGCTAATACTTTTCTCATAATTTTTCTTCTGCTTGTTTATACAGAAACTGCTGCCATAAGTCATGCTGCCTGCGTTATAAAAATATAGCTGTTTTTTTCTACATTATCACTATTTGATATTAACACCATATTAAGGAGGAAAAAAAAGAAGTTTTTTATTTATTATTTCTTAAAAAAATTAAAAGAGAGAAATTAAACAGTATATTCTCTTTAAAAGACATGCTTTTATTTTTAAATTACCTGTCTTATTCTAATAAACATAAACATAAACAAATAATCTTAGTTCATACATATGAATATCAGTCCCTATATTTTACATGTATCACAATGGAAATTTCTTTTCCATATGAAAATGTTTCTTTTTTTCAGTAAAAACAAAGTGTATCACAACTAATTTTTTTATGATACCTGAGTACCTCATTCTCCTATTTAGTCGATTAAAAGACGTTTAGAGACAGAATTTGCCTCCCTTGCTGCACAAACAACGATATATAATGGTATCTGAGTAACTATGAGTTATTCCAGGGTCTGACATACATCTGGAGAGCCTTAAAACAGATGGATCAGAGATGCTGTAGAGCATCAGTTCCTGAAGAATGTAGAAAATTGACAGGATGAGACCCTGAACAACCTGATGTAGCTTTGAAGCTGGCCTTGCTTGGAGACAGCAATTGAATTTGACAGTCTCAAGGTTCCTTCCAACCCTTTGTTCACACAGTAATCATCCTCTCTTCAACAGATTAGCAACTTTCTGGTTTGGTTCTCACTCATCCTGAATTTATGATTTGGGACTTCTGGGTGAACATATGCTCTAAAAAGCAGGGGTTAAAGCAAGTGGCTACAGCTGTATATGAGTTCTCAACCCATCTAATGGTTTTGAAAAAATATACCGAGGTTCAGAAACAGCAAGGTAAGACAATTTCTGCCTAGGTTGTACATTGTGTCCAGAAAACAATTCTGTTAAGCACTGGTTTCGGCCCTCAGATATATGGACAAAGACCTAAGAAATTTCTTTCTATCTTAGCAAATAGTGATTTGGAAAAAAATAAGCATATCACTGTATGAGTACTTCTCTGCAGCCCAGCAGGAATTTTGATCATGGCAATACTGCATACTAGCCAGACAAACAGTGCTCTGATTCCACATTTGCAATCCACACCTGAGAAGCATGCACAAAAAGAACTGTGAGAAGAACTGTGAGAAGTTATTACTTAAGCTTTAATACAGCTTTGTCCTGTCAGACCAGTGATGGATACGTTCATTTTTAAGAGAACTAGGATAGCCTTTCAGATGAAATGTATTAAGTCTTCTTATGGTATCCGTAACATTAATTTATAATTACAGGGTTCTGAAACAGGACTGAGACAACTAATACTGTAAGAAATTGCTTTCATATCACTGCTGCACTGGTTTGGAAGGATAAAAAAGTACTAAACAAAAGAGGAAGATAGTTATTGGCAGTTGTCCCTGCTAAAAACTCTGTGTGCCAAAGAATCCATGTCTACACCACTAACTTAACCAGGGCTCAAACTCTGTAATACAGCCATCCCTGCTTTTAAATCTCTAGCACATTCTCTGGCACAGATGTGGCTTAGGTCAACTAGAAGAACCTTCAGTCCAGAGTCCAGAGCAAGGTTTGAGAACCCCCTGGGATAAGGTTCATTTCCAACAGGCAGTTTGGATGTGACCGCTCTGTTTTGGGTGGTAAAACCAACTGCAGAGATTTGAGCTGTGCTTTACCAGCCAGTCAGAGAATGGTCTCTTGCCCATTTCATTTACTAGCTCACACATAGTCAAGGAAATGAAAATACTTAAAAACACTCTATTCTTAGGTCAGTTATTTTTCTTAATGAAATTAGCAACCAATAAAGAGGACAATAACAAAATACTTTCTATTGTCTACTTAAAATATATATTTGATTAGTTATTTTCTCCAAATAGATCTTAAAATTCGCTGGAATTTCTTGCTGGATCAAAAAATGTGGGCTTTTTCGTTTATTATGTTTTGTTTCATTTTGTTTGGTTCTTTAATTACTGAGAAAATCTCAACAGATATAAATGTGTTGTTATTTTAAGATACAAATTAAGCAAACAATCAAAATGCCCCCCCCGAAATAAATTTTTTTCCTGAGTTAGAGGTCAGTTGCTGCAATTTCATTAAGAAGCCTGAGGGTACTGCTACCATGTCAGCTCCAGGAGGACCATGAAGGAAAGGTTAAGGAAGCAGAAGAAACTCGCAATTTGCTGGCAGATCAGGCTGAGATAAATAAATAGCTATCAGTTTCAAAATTTAGAAAATCACCTAATGAATCAAGCATTTGAAATAAAAAATACATGAGAGGTTTGGAGAAATAGTTACATCCTTGGAGAGCAGAAATTCTAGTACAGATTAGCAATGGCATTTATAAATCAAAAACATATTAAATGAAATTTCTCAGAATTTGTCATTGACATTCCTGAGTGGGCCTTCAATAAATCTGACCAGGTTTATAGTATATAATACACAATTTACTCCATCTGGTTACAGCCCTTCCCCTTCTCTCTCTCCTCAGTCCCATCACTTTTTAAATTCTAAAATCAGAGAATTCATATTTTGGCACCTAAGAAATGGCAACACAGAGAATAAAGTGCTCAGAAACCTGAATGTTAAGAATTGCATTAGAGCAGATAAGAGGTCCTTGTAAATTGATAGTTTGCAGCTGACAGTAGCCATTATCAGATAAGCTTTTAGAGGAGTATCCAACTTTTGTGAAGAAAAATACTTGCACTTACAGACTGCAGGCAACATCATACTTTCCTTTTCCTGTCAACCTCAGTTTTAACTTTCTCATCTCCAGCAGCCACAAGCAAATGTCTGTGATTTTATACTCTTCTCTAAACCCTCCTCTTAACACTGCAGAAAATAACTTAAAACTCTATTAGCCCTTTTCTTGACCCCATGTCCCTCGGCTTCACTTTTACCAGTATGACTTCAATCTTGGTTTAAAAAAAAGCATTTTGGAAGAAGTTGTTTCATTAAAAAAATATTGAGGACGAGTGCTACACATAAGTTTAACAATGCAGACTGCTGTCTGCAAAGCATGAGTTTCAGCAGTAACAGTGGAAGGCAACAGGCAATGGGAATAGAGGAAGAGCAGCCACAGAGGAACTAGCTGAAAGTGTGGAAACATTTATTGAAAATAAAGAGTTATTCAAAAAATATATGAAAGTGATAGAAAACATACAGAATAAAGGGACTGAAAAGGAAAGAAAAACATCATAGGACTTCTGCCAGAGCTTTAAAGATTTTTTTTTCTTTTTCAAATGGGGGTAATTATCAGAGAGCAAAGATACATTTTTGTATTAATTGAAAAATTGGCTTATACATATTCCAAATATTTTGCTTATATTTTAGTCTTTCATGTAACTACAGGGTGGTATTTCTGTCACATTTCACTCGGATCTGATCCTACTTTCCATGAATTACAGCTGCTTAATTTCAGCTACCACATTATAATCTGGCTACCGTAAAATGATGAAAAAAATTGTCAAATTTCACAGCTGCTGCAATAATAAAATGGTTTCTATATTTTTCTAAACAATTTATTGACTACAACTTGAAGAATGATACTCAGAATTTAATTACTACTTTATTTCAAAGTTCTTGCCATAATCAATTTTTTTTGGTTCATTAAAATTACCAGGATATTTAAAAAGTATAGGGTTTTTTCCTATACAAGTCTATGAGCATAGGCCTCAGAGGAAACAACTGGACAAGAGAACTGAGTTCAGCACTTCAGTTATGCCTCTGTGCAATAGCATTTTAAACTAGAAATAGGCCATAGAGCATCTATCCTGCAATTTGCGACTCATTGCAGGTCTCAAATCTCCTCCAAACATTTTCAAACTATTTTTAGATTTGCAGGGTAAAATAATGCCAAGTAACACAACAACTATCTTAGAGGAGGTAAGCAAAAGAAATAACAAACTTTGGCAAGGACAAAAGATGAATGCAGTCCAGAAAAACAAAAGGGCATATCATACAGCATACCAGCCAGAAAAAAAATTAATTAGTGGCCAAACACACCCTGTGCCAGCACCACTAAGAACAGTGCAAAATAAAGTTATCTTTGAAACAACATTCAGCTTGATAACCTAAGTACCAAAAGAGGTCCACCCAATGCAATACAATGTCTGTTCTAAATTTTTATGCTCTGGTCAGAGGTGAGACCACTTGCAGAACTTGAACTAGTCAAAATTACCTCAAATACAGCTACTCTGGATCTGGCACCACCACCAGTGGGGTTCTGACACATCAACTATATACAAACATAAAAACAAGAATACAAACATAAAAATTAAAAACTATGTAAAGGACAGATGTGAATGGTTGCACTCAACTCAAAAGATGTTATGTGAAGAAACAGCCTTCCATTTAACAATTACTGTGCTAAAATTTAGCTTTACTCCAGATGACACAAATCACATATGATTGAGGTTGGAAAAGAGCCCTGGAGGTCAGCTTGGTCCAACCTCACAGATCAAGCAAGATCTCCAGATGGCTCCCAAGGAGGGAGAATCCACAGCCTCTTTAGACAATCTGCTAGTGCTCAGTCACCCTCCCAGTGAAAAAGTGTTTCCTGATTTTCAGAGGGAACCTCCTGTGTTTCAGACCAGTGACCATTGCCTCTGGGCCTGTTACTGGTCACCACCGAAAAATCCTGACTCTGTCTTCTTTGCAGCCCCCCCTTATGCAGATATATATATATATATTGGTAAGATGCTCCATGAGACTTCTCATCTTCAGTTTCAGAAGTCTTAGCCTTCCCTCATAGGAGAGGTGCTTCAGGCCGTAAGTTACCTTTGTGGGCTCTCCCTGGACTAGGTGCTCATCTGTAATCTAGAGCAAATCTGTTCTCTGGAGGTGATGCAGTTGTCAGGTACTTCAGATGGGCAGCACAGTGCGGGGTTCCTGGGCAAGAGAAGGGCTTTTTCTGTACCCTCTGAACACTCAGAATACCTTTCTGCTCTGCTCCCAACTTCTACCTTTATACATAGAGAGAACCTTCATCTACATATATGTGTTCTCACACAGAGATGTGTATGAAATGTACACACATTTATATCCGTGCATGCTTATGTCTGTCTCACTCCCAACCTCATTAATAGATCATGCAATGCAATGTCACGCAAGCAGCAATTCTGCTAATGGAGGAATAAATGAGGATTCGATTATGGAAAGCAATTATTCTTTTCAAGAGTTGTATCTAGCATCTAAAAACTTTACCTTTGGGGACATAGAAATGCACTACATTAGCTGGTTCAAGCTGTTGTAGCTTATGCAGTCAGCAAACTGTTATCAGTAAACTTGACAAAGCTGTACTCTGAGAACTCCCTGCTGTAGGCTACTATGGATAGCTCATACCCAATCTTGTTCAGAATGTATGACATCTGTAAATGACAAATGCTACCACCCTTCTTTTGAGGTATACTTTGAAGTGTGGGATGCAAGGTATGCTAAAAGTGGCCAAAAGTAAACAACTTTGCTACCCGCTACTACCATTGTGTTTGAGACAGTTGTGTGATTTTCTAACTGGGTGTGATCAGCTTGGAAATGAAAGTACCCTTAAGAAAAAGGGAAATATCGTTGTACATTAGAAACAATTTCTTAAAAGTACCAAGGATGAAGTTCTCCATAAGAAGAGCTGAAGCCAGCAGGCTAGAAACATATTCAAAAGCTCATGAAAAGACATGACACAAAAATCACACTTTACCTGGCCTACTCCACTTTTCCTGGGCTTCCTTATTCTTGCTCAACAATTTGCATTAAAACTAGATTTAACGGCTACCTCTTCTACAGAAGCAAGTGAGCCAAGCAGCCTGGGACTATGGAGACAGTAGGTTTAAATCTCAGGGGCTTTCAGAAAAAAAATGGACAAAGTGTTTCTAAGCAGCCAAAATTAGCCTGAGGCAGCTGTATCTCAGTACAAAGCTGTGGAGCCTGGAAACAACTCCTCTGTTTCCTATCAAGGTAAGCAGAGACGAAGAAAACATCTGATCTGTACACCTCTCGAACACAGATGTGTGAAAAAAAAGTCTGCTGCCAAATAGCAAAGAAACAGAGAGAGGATTCATGCTTAGATATCAGAAGTGTGTTTCAAATTTAAACAAAAATGTTGTTTATTTGAGAGGGAAATCTTTCATGCGAGGATTACACCTAACTTTGTACTTGAAGAGCAACTTATTCCAGTGAGGGCCTGTGAAGATTAGGCTTTTGTGCACTGTAGTAATTTTTACAGGAAAGACTGTGTTGAAATGACTTAAGTTAATGAATAGGTGTTAAAACATATTTTACAAAATTAAGTGTATGCAAATTAATCATAGGGCAAAGACCTTGGAACGTTCTACAAATACCTTCCCTGTAGAGCTGGAACTAAGCAACCCTAAAGTGAGAATTTGTCAGTGGTCCTGAAAGACAACAAGGGCATCTGTGCACATCCCTTGAAATTCATGGGGCCTGAGAAAAACTATATAAGCTAATAAGGGACTTAAAAAACATAGCGGTGTCTTGAAGTGCCTCTTAACTCTCTATCCTCTTCTGTGTGCTGTGATCCCTCCAGTTGCAGCTAAGGGGGTATGACAACACCAATTAAGCCCTTTCCTAATCCACAGAAATGGAGAACTTTCCCACTCCTTTCTCAAATGTTCTTTCTTCAACCCTTATGGAAAATTTGGCAAACAGGTAGGGCTTTGCAGCATATCCTGAAGGTCAGCACTGAAGAGGGAAAAAAAAGTAAATCTTGGCATTAAAACAGCTAAATAAAGGACTGACATCTTGCCACTATTATCTATTTCTATGAGAGGTAAATGAGGTCATGCCTAACTGCATTTATATCAAGCTAAGTAGCCCAAAAGAACAGCTCAAAAAACCCTTTAGGCTTGCCAAGGTCCTAAACGGTCATTAGCTTACAGAGGACAAATTAAGGGACATTTATTGAGGGACTAGGAGAATCTTTAATTAAGGTGAAGAATAAATCCTGACTTGCAATCCTTATACTTGTTTGGTTCCAAATTGGAACATAAGTGAAATGGGTAGGTTAAAAGAAGAATAATTTAATTTTTTACATAGGAACCTGCCTGTCTGTGAAGCTCAAAAAGACAAAAACAGTGAAACCGTCCAAAATAACTACATTGATTCCTTAAACCAAACAAATAGAAAAGAAAAATGTCTTCTATTTAATATTGTTCTAATTAATTCTGCAAGCATTATTCTTGTGCTCCTGTGGAGTTAATTACAAATCAGTTTAGTATAATTAGATATTAATATCCTCAGCAATATTTTCTAATAACTCTTAACAGTATCATTGCTCGATAGAGATGTTTTATAAGTGTAAGCCAGGTCCTACAATCCTGCAATAACCAGCTGATTGCTTGCTGAAGACATATTAGACAGAATTGCAGAGTCCGGCCTTAACATTTAAAATTTTAAAATTACAACTGGATTCATCACGTTGTTTGGAAGCTATCTGAAGAATTCAGGTGCATAGTATTCATGCAGAATAATGACAATCTTTTCTTTCAAAATTCAGAGCACAGTGTGAATTTTCAACTCAGCATTTACAAACACATTGGAAAAGATAAACTGTAGACTGATGTTATCTGAAGCAAGATTACTGACCAGTAACTAGAGTTCTTTGGGATATGTGATTGACAGGTAGCTTTGTCCCAGCCCTTATGGCCCTCTCTGGAGACATACAGACACTTGAAAAGTATGGCCACTACCACTTCCGTTACATCTCAAATGCAAGATGTAAGACAGAAATTCTAACTAGAACTCTAAAAGAATGGGAGGAAGATTATGAGAAATTAATCAACACATGAACAATGTATCTTGAAGTCTAGCAGGTGAATACAATGTCTTTTCTGTCTTTTGGCCACCACCATTCCATAGCTCTTTGAAATTCCCAGCAGTATGTCACATATGTTCAGTAACTATGAAGCTTCTTACTCCATAATTACTCCTTTCTTCTAATTCTTTATGTAAGTCACTACAGGATCAATTCATGAAGCGCTGCATCAGCTCTGTGTACCATAGACAGACATAACTCAAGGCTGAGATATAGAGAGAGCTCTGAGTATCTACTAGACAAATATCAGTCTTCAAAACAATTCTAGGAAAGCCATAGCCATAGCTGGAGCTAAAAAGAGATAATTAAACTATTTTCTTACTATATACATTTCATTACAGACTTCAGTCCATAATTGGTCTATAAATGTCATATAGACATCAAGAATCACTTTACTTTGAAGATATGAACGACCGTCTTAGCTGAAGAAATTTAATGAAAGAAACAGGTAAGTTGACATCTTGCTTAATGTAGAATTCTTCTGCGGTGCATTCCGTGGGGGTACCAAGTGTCCGCCCACGGTTTCAGGGGCTGCCGGGCTGCTCCAAGGCATGAGTGGGCTGACGAAGTTCCTGTAGGGGTTCACCCAATCCACTGATGGTCCAGGCGCACCGAAGGAGAGGCAAGCGGAGGGGCTTCCCAGATGGTTTATTCGGCCCCAGGGTCATACCGTGGAAGCACCGGCACGGGGGGGCGGGGGGAGGGTACAACATCCAATAGGGGAGCACTGCAGGGTTTGAATTTGGCGGGCTTTGTGTAGGATTACACAATGCAGAGCCCTCCATGGGGTTTAGAACCGATGCTGAGGGGAAGGGAGGGTACATAGCAGAGCCTGGCCATGAGATAGACCGAAACTGGCCAGAGTACACCTCAAGAGAATTCAAAAATTCCCCTTGTGAAAAATTTTAGATGATTTTTTAAGAATTTCCTATCTTTAGATAACTGTTTTCAGCAAGGTTCAGGCCTAGGATTGGTATTTCTGTCATCTTTTTGGCAGCAGTAACTGCGATCAGAAAGGACACCATCAGTGGGAAGACTAACAAGCACCAAGTACCAGCAACCCAAAAAGAGAGATACTGAGCCCTGGAGGCAGATGCTGCCCGAAAAGAGAGTTGCTATTGGGATAACAAGTTAGCAAGACCTTTTGGCACTTCAGGATAGAAATTATAACTACAGGCTCATGACAGGTGGATATATGGAAAAAAATCCACATTACTTTAGTGGAGAATACCAATAACTTAAGGTTGGTGGGGAAACTGTGTGTGGGAAGATAAGGCAAAGAACACGGCGTATTTAGCTCAGCAAATGTGTGACTCTTGCTGAGACTATTAGGCACCTTTCAGCACGAGATGGATATTCTCTCTTGGTAAGATCCATCTATATATCTACATCTGTCCTGTGCAATAGAACAAGATTAATTTGGACAATGAAGTAGCCTGCATTAGGAAATATGGGAAATTGATCTCAGTCCCTTGACTCCTCATTGATTGTCAATGGCTCAGATAGAAAACCTCTTTCAGCTGTGTAGGACTGTCTGTGCCATTTGCAGACATATTGTGACCTGGGCCTTCCAACTCAGAGGTGTCAGAGGGAAATTAGAATTGTTTGCTTCATCACAAAGCCAGGATCACGTCTGACAGGGGCTCTCAGCACTATTTTGTGTTTGGATGGCCACTAGGGTCTGAAAAAATCTCAGGTTATTTTCAAGTGCTATTTTTTAGGGCTCTGCAGCTTTATCTTATGATTCTCTTATTTGAAGACAGGGCACACTGCAGAGGAGAAATCTGGACCAAAAAAAAAAAAAAGACTGTAGCAGTGGAAAATAAAAGAACAGAAGAACAAAAGAAAAACAGGAGGAAAGAAGAATAGCAAAGGACCATGTAACAAGATGCTTTTTTATGAAAAAGCAACTCTACCATGAAATATTTTTGGGTGCCCACAAGGACTGATCATGCAGAACTCTGCTTCAACCAAGTGGTTGATAGGATCTGTCACTGCACTTTGTGTGCTTGGCTTAAGTTGTTCAGTCTGCAAGCTTGAGGAAGTAAAGGATCTTCTAATTGTATCAGAGTTAAAATATAAAATTTTGCATTTGCATGACAAGGCAAATAAGCAGCCTCTCTGTGAATATGTATGTGAACTTACATGACAGAAAAATAACAGAATTTGGTACAGTTCTAAGCTGAAAAAAATATCTGGGTTGAAATATGGGAAAACAGCAATATCTTAAATTTTTATTCTAAATCATACAGAAAGTTGCCGGATTCCTTCATGGAGTGTAAATAGTGTTATCCATGACCCAATAAAATCATAAAACATTAATCTAATTTAAAAAACATGAAAAATTGAGTCATACTCCAAAGCAAGCACAAATTTTAGTTATGCCAGGAAGACAGAGATATCATTGATCTGAAACACAAGAAAAGAGCAAAGAATATATGGACACAGAAACGGTAAGTACACCAGTGAAATGACTTACTGTCTGTACAAACAGTCATAAGAATGTAAGCAATGAATATAATCATCATGGAAAAACACTATATATAAATCATGCAATATATAAAACAATAAAATACTTGAGTGTTCATAAGTGTAATTAAAAAAAAAAACAACCTCAAATAAGTGATAACCAACCCTCCCCCAGATTTTTATCTTTATCTTAATATCAGACAAAACCGCTCAGAATAAGCGAATTGAAATGGAAATTTCCTAGAGTCATTTAGACTTACCTCTTACACAACACATTTCTAGTTCATAAATTTTGCATAGGTGGGAAATGCTCTACTACATAAGTAAATACTATCAAGCTCAGCATCTTGGAGGATAGTTTCAGAAATAAATTGTGTTATTGGTAAAGACTCCAAGTGATGAATTTACTGCTTTATTCAATAAACCATTACAATGATTAATTACTCTCACTCTAAGAGGGTGTGATTTATTACTAATTTTGCTTCAACTAAACTCTATCATCAGACATTAGAACTCATACTTCATTCATGCAGCTCCATCCACCATGACCAAATTTCTACTCTTTCTCTGTAGTTTTCCATAAAGGTTTTCCATTTGCTATACATTATTTTTAATGTGTCCTGTAGCACCTATCAAAATTTGAAATAGCCATCATCAGCTCCCTTCTCACAATATAATTTAAATATTTACACTTCATATTGCTTTACATAGCTGCGTATTCTTGAAAAATATTTTGCTTCACCATCAGCTTATCTCTAAAGTAAGTGATGTGGTCCTTTCGTGTGCAGGCAGCATATAAAGTATTCAGAGAAGCACAAAAGTAAGTAGCAATTTGGAATATTATTTTATTTTATATACTATATTTGAAAACTAAGTAAGAGTAAAATTTCTGCAAAATCTAACAAAAATATTTATCCTCTAAATTAAAAAAAATGTTCTGCTTTTTCTTCACTCTTTTGACACTGATTTATGTCTACTGCTCTCTGTGGAATCTCTTCTGATTTACATCAGACAGAGAGCTACAATAGACTTCAGCATTTTAATCTTTTTACGGGTTTGTACATAATTTACTCTTTTATATTTAATATCATTAAGTGTGGACTCAAAGTACTGTCTGAGATCCTACCTTGAAGGTATTTTACTACATCAATGTTTAAGCAGGAAATTTGCTCGGGGCATTTTTTCTGCCACTAAGTTCAATATAAATATTAATATCCTACTAGCTTTATTTTTAGATTTTAATTTTTAGCTTGCAGATATACAGTTTTAAACTTTACTACTTTAGCCTAGTAAAATCCACTGTGCAATTTATCATAATGTACTTTATGATGTTTTTATCACAATTGCAGAAACTTGAATTTTAAGGATCTAAATACTGCATTATTTTTACTTCAATCTTTTTATGCCTCAGCCACAGATATATTGGTATAGTCTTATGTATGTTTATGAAATTACATTTAATCTGCTCCTACTTTAAAAAACATACTCTGGAACCCAAAAGGGAATTCAATTCAAAATAAAGACATAATCTTTGTAACTTTTTAATAAAAAGTCACAAAATTAAGCATCATTTTTCAGTGAAGGGTAGAGATTCTTCATTTGTCAATTATTTTTCAGCCAAGCTTTTAATTATCTCTTTGTCTAGGAAGAAACAGAAATATTGCTCAGTTTGTAAAATATTTTGAGTTTATACAATGGGAGTGACACCTAATCTATAAATTGTGGATTTAGGGGGTTTTACAATACAATTCCATTGTAGCATGTGTACCTAGAACCTGTAACTCATAATTTCTAGCTCTATAATATGCTATACTGTCACCTCAGTCCTTAAAGTAAAGGTACATGAGCTTGGAAATGGACCCAGGAAAGAGAAAGAGTGGGACATTATCAGACACTTTGTCAAGAAGACAGCAGTGATTTATCCAACGCTTTAGATGTTGGCATGCAAATGCAGAATCATTAAGGTGATGACTTAATGAAATAACAGATGCTCATAAAAAAAAAGTGTCTATAGAATATGAATAAATGAAAGTTTAATAGGGAAGAGACAAAAATAAGGTAGCTATATGGGTGGGTATAAAGCTGACAAGATGACTATATTCAGTGAGTATCACTGGTCTATTATGGATGTGGAAGGATATAACATAGGCTTGCTGACACACTTTGGTCTCAATTTAGACCTACTTTTCAAAATATTTCCATTAACAACATTTATGATAGGAAATTGGAAGTTCTTATTAAGACAGCAGATGGAAACGAGGTGCAGAGATTTCAGATATGCTGGAAGACAGGATTAGACCTCAAGAGTATACTGAAAATTGGAGGAATTTTAAAAAAGAGAGAAATACATTCAAAAGAGAGAAATACAAGATGATCTATATGGAAAAAAAAATCAACTGTCACTACAAGACACAGTAAAAGAAATGGCTAAGTAAGTCTTCTGCTGGGTAAAAAATATCACAAGAATGCATACACCGTACTGGGTTGGTTAGAGAGGAATGCATCTTGCACACCACACGAATTCATCTTGTTGATAGTCTCAAGATGGGTGAGACCTCAAATGCAGCACAGTTTTAGGCACGGCAATTCAAGAAAGAGATAGGCACCAGCAAAAGGATGATAATAAGAATGATCAGACCAAATGTCTTATCTGCTAACCAAGTCTGAAACAACTGAATTTGCCCAGCTGCAGAAAGAGGAGGATAGGATAGTAATGCTCAAGAATGTAAAAAATTCCTGTCAAAAGTAAAGAAAGATTTTTCCTATGTCCACAGCTGATAGAAGAAGGAACAGCTACAATAATAAGAAATTGAGTGGCAGTAAGGATTCAAACAAAAATTAGTAAAACCTTGCTGATGACAAAAGTTCTGTATCATTGGAATATATTGCCCATGAACACTTAAAAGGGATTGTGGTAGTGATGATGTCATTAAGGACAGGTTCAGGAACCCCCTGTCATGCATAAGTGTCATAGCAGACTCTAGCCTGGAGTACAGGAGTAGACTAGATGACTTTGTATCATCTGTTCCAGGCCTCATATTAGGCATATATGAGGTTAATTTGTTAATTGTTTTGGTTTGGGAGGATTTTTTTTCCTTATGTACAAAACTTCAAAGACTTCAAGGATTTCTTCTCCCCAAAGCTTTATTTTTAAAGTTTGCTTGTAGGCTAAAATTGTCAATTGAATTCTTCAGCTGTAATTAAAAATAACTTCCCACATAAAAGTATCTAAAAAAGTTTAGAATTTCAAAACTTACTTCTGTAAGTTTTCTCTACTTATGTAGAGAAAATAAAAATGTACTTTTTAGTCTTATATTTTTTTAATAAAGAAAGAAGTTGGAATATGGCTAAGACTGTTTCCTGAGGGAAACAATAGAAAGGACAGACATTTTCTCTCCAATTCTTCAGTGATCCTCTCCTTCAGTCTTCTCCTTCTCTTCTTCCAGAAAGACTTACAGTGTTTTTACAACAGACTTCAAAATTTCGGAACAATTTAAAAACACTTTAAAATGTAATTGCCAATACACTTGGTTGATGTAAGTTGCAAGAAGACAGTATATGAATATTGACAGAGGATAATGGAAGAAAAGTTGTGTTACTAAAAACACCCATGTTGAATGGCAAAAGTCTTGAAACCAATGTCTGGAAGGAAGTGAAATCTCCTATGGCGTGTGTTAATGATGACCAGACAAAATGCCCATATTCAAATGCTTCAGGCACACTACTATAAAAGAACTGAACTTTTCACTAAATAATTTATGCTAAAATATGTATTTTCTGACATTAGTTTTCACTGCTTGGAAAGAATTGACCTGATTTACATATTATTCTTATGCTGAGGATCTGACTTTTTTAAAGTCCTAGCTTAATAAAATATTTTTTAACACAATTTGCCATTGCATATGTCAAGTTAAGTTTTATCCTAGAGTATCCTTCATCAACCAGTAACTATGGACATAAGTAGTAAATGATGTAAGTCTAGACAAATTACAGAATTATAACAGTCATTTGAGATAATTAATACTAATATAATAATAAAAAATTCTTTTCCAAATGAATTTGTCAAGATTTCAAATAAGGGATCAGGAGAACAGGTTGGATTTTTACTACCACACTTTCAGAAACCCAGCAGCAATTATTGTTCAACTAAGTAAGATAGGAAAGAGCAAGGGCAAAAAAAACTCTATCCAAGTGACCAAAACCATTCCTACATTTCAGAAATCTGCATTGCAGCACTTTACTTAAAACAAAATTCTTAGTAAGTGTTTGCCCCAGTCTCATTTTCAGGAGGTGAAATCATGCTTAATATCTAGCACTTCTATGGCAGATCCAGTCCACAGACACTAAATTACTGTAGTAAATGTTTTCCAAAATTATTCTCATTTTTTAAAGATGGGAAGCTGAAATATTCAGTAGTTCAGTTCTATATCTAAAGTACCCATGTGAATCAGAGATGAGGGCAGAAATAGAAATAGAGCTTCCTAGATATTAATCCAGTACATAGGATGACATGCACTAAACACTGCTTGGAAGCTGGACAATCCACATACTATTCAAATATATTTTTAAAGTATATAGAAAGTGTCAATACAGGTTATGTGATATCATAAAAGCAAGGGCTTTATCTGACTCATTAATATAGGGTATGGAGGCACTGGACTGACAACAGACAAGCTAGCAGCACATAAAATAGATTATGCTTCCGCTTGGTATCCACTGACAAGTTGATGGATGAGAGTATCTGGCGGTTCTCTGGTTCACAAATTAATTATGCTTTTGATATTTAGAATATCTGAAAACCTGAGAAAGAAATCTAGGGAATAAGAAACACTACTATTTAGCCATTTCCATACAGACCTTAAAAAAGAAAATCAGATCAACTTCCAATTTCAAAGTTGTGCATAAACCTTGATAAACCTATTATATTTATGCCCATTTTTGAAAAAAAAAAAAAACCTGTTGAGAAGAACAATTGGAATAAAACCACAGCAGTATAAAAATCTTAGAAGTCTGTCAGTATTCTCTAAAGTGCCTTTCTTTGTTGATCTTCAAAGGGAGCTTCTAACATCTTCTGCCAGCTGCCTGTGTATTTTGTCTGGGCTGAAAAGGTCTGATTGCCAAGGTGTCGAAGTATACAACTTTTTCAAGTATAAAAGTCAGAAATCAGTTCTGTTGAATGAAATCTTTATCAATACAGATAAAAAGTCAGTGCAATTTTATCTACAATATAGGCTGAGGTTGACCCATGAAGAAATGCTTTGTGGCTTTATGGGCTGCAAAACATAGTTTTTTGACACATTAATTCTTTTCTCAGCCTTTTATCTGAAAAGACATTG
>VYZT01063300.1:0-31900 GCA_013400735.1 Pomatostomus ruficeps
ATCATGCTCAGTATATAAAGTAGAGGAGAGAAGGAGGAAGTGGAAGGATGTTTGGAGAGATGGTGTTTTTCTTCACAAGTCACTGTCACACATGATGGGGCCCTGCTCTCCTGGGGATGGCTGAATACCTACCTGCCCACAGGAAGTAGTGAATTAATTCCTTGTTTTCCTTTGCTTGTATGCACAGCTTTTGCTTTCCCTGTTAAACTGTCTTTATCTCAATCCATGAGTTTTCTCGCTTTTACCCTACCTATTCTCTCCCTGATCCTACAGGTGGGGAAGTGACCATGTGGCTGCGTGGGGTTTGGCGGCTGGCTGGGGTTAAGCCCCAACACTGAAGCACAAGACTTGGATGAATTCAATACTGTGCTGGTGTGTCTTGAAGTAACAGATTGCAAATGAAAACTCTCACCTCACATCACTACATAGATTTGACATAACAAACTAAGCAAGTAAATTGTTTTTCAAAAGCTTCTACTATAAACAACAGTTTAGCTAAACGGCAACAAGCCACAGTAACTCCACAGTCTGCTTCTTCTCTAGATGCTCGATTTGTACAACAATGTACCACTCAATAAATTGAAGCATCTTATTCTTTTATCCCTTGAGGGTTTGGATTCCAAAAATGACCAATTTTTTGCAAAGCCTTGAACTTTGTTCACTATGGCATTTCTTCTAACACATTAAACAAGAAAATAATCAGGAGTCATAAGAAGCAAAAAGTGGAGCCACACCACACACAAATGGATGGAATATAAACTTCTACAAAAAGTGCTTTAGAACTCATGAGAAACCACTGTCATAGACAAACAGCAGATTAATTCCTTCATTTTAAGGAACCTGAACAAACATAAACACCCTTGAAATTACTTGTCTGCAAGCCCTACTCTCCAACAGCTCCTTCTTTTACTCTGTGCTACTTCTGAAGCAGGAATGTGAGCTGAAACTTTAGGAAACACGTCAAAGACCTTACAACTCCATATTTTGGTCCAGAAACACAAAAAGCATCTCTACTGAGAAGCTGTACTCAAGGCTATTCTTTCCAACTAATTCAGTAAATGTTCTGTAAGTAGGTGTACACCTTCCCCAGCTCATTATTTAATGTAAAATAATTTGTTCAATCACAGGGTTTTTTTTTCAATTTGAATACTAAACACAGAAAGGTGCACCAAGAATACATGCCAACCTGATTTATGAAACTACAGTCTGATAATCCCTTAACTACATGCATTTATCACCAAGAGACCAGTAAGCAAGAAGAGACTTTTTAAAAGGCTAACTAAGTGCTGGCAGTAAAACGGAATATGAGATAAACAATGTTTTTTAGTTTTAACATAAAGTCTAGCACTCATTGCAAGGGCTTACATGAGTGGGGCCTGGATTTACAAGTTCATTTGTAAAGCAGAAAAGCTACAGTCATCCAACACTTTTGTCAACATAATAAAAATTCATCAGAAATTATCACACCTTGTTGTGGTATGAGAAAATTTTTTGCCCTGGGCTTTCAGACTGAAAAATAAGTCTTTGAAGAAAGAATACAATTAATCAATCTAAATACTGATGAATACAGACATTGTCAGGTAGATTTCAAAAAAATTTCTTTCCCTTATTCATGAGTTAAGATAATATTAAAATTATGTACCTGCCCTGATCAGTAAAGAGTGATTTAAAAAAGGAATGCAGCATTAAAACTAAGGCCCCAGTATTTAAGAAAATCGCTATCAGTCATACTAAATCTGGGCTTTGTTGAATCCAAAACATTCATATTTTCATTTGTCAGTGTCGTATCTGTATAGAAGAATATTACAATTATGCAGATAAAGGTAGAACGGTACTCATTATGTACTTTCTACTGTTAAAGGACAATAAACCCAGTTGATACTAAAAAGGATGCATGCTTTATAAACCACAGGACTGAGCAAGGCCTATTGCTCTGCAGTCATGGAGAATCATTAAGTAGAACTGATTAACATTTGACTAAATATTACTGTTGCATGCGTTTCTAACATTCTTTATGAGCTTCTCACCAATTTGCTCTCTGGGTTAAAAAAAATTTAAAATCTACTAGGCAAATGACATAATGACTCTTTAAACCCCTTTGGCCATGAGGCTGCTGATAAACATTCATGTCACTTCTTTAATGACGTTTTCCACATCAGTGTGTTTTCAGTGTAAGGCAGACATTTACCAGGGCTCTGGTTTGGTGCTGCACGTACACCTGAACAGGCTGCTTATCCTATCTGCTCAGAAATTGTTACTGACATCACGACAGCACTTATTTACATATACAGAATTAACAGTTTGCTCTGTTATTACTAACTCCCAATTTCAAAAAGAAAAAAAAAAGATAGGCCATTTACTTTCCTTTTGAGAGTACAAATGATTGTACATGAAGATAACAGCATAGTAAAGTACCTCACACATCCCTGTAAATGTTAAATGGAAGTTTATTAGATGCTGAATAAAACCTAATTTAACTGAAGCATCAGACATATATATCTTTTGCAACTCAATTGCATTTTATTGTCCACTGCAGACAAGCTCAGTTTTCTTGTATGTATTCAGAATGGAGACTTAATGAAGCAAAAAAGCTATACCTAGTATCAAATTCTTTTTCAATTGCTTTATATTGCCATCTTAGATTTCTCATTTTCTTCACTTGTACTCTTTTTCTAGTCTCGTAATAGCTTGAGAAAAAGCCATATTTCAAAATCAAATATTAGCTTCAGGCATAAGTTGATCCTTTTGAACAGCTATTTTACTGTGGTTTGCGATTCTGTTTGGTTTTCTGGTTTCAGTGTTCACTAAATAGCTACATGGAAATTAAACTTCTGCTGGATTCTATGGAGATCCAAATAAAGGCAGAAAAATGGATGGGCTGTGGCATGCAAAATGTTTATAAACCTTTTATCCCTTTGCCTACTTCCTTTAAAAGAAAAAAAAAAAGAAGAGTGCATTGCTTTACTTAGATTTAGTTTAACCAGAAGTATTTAAAGACCGACATTTTTTCCCATCTGTGGTTTACAACATATCTAACTTATTTTACTAATACATGCAGAATTGAAGATGCTGCAATGTGAAACAGTTCATTTCTCAAGCATTAAAACAATACTATTAAGGTAGTAGTAAGTGCATGGTTGTGAGTAGGTATGTGTGAGGTGGGATGAGAGAAAGGGGACAGGTGGGGCAAAAGAGAGAAGAAGACACAGACACACACAGAGGCACCCTACAATCCCAAAGCAGTACAGACTCCTTCAAGAAAGGAATGTTTCAATAATCTTCAACAACAACATCCAAAAAAGCTATTGTTTTAAAAAGTGAAAAAAACCAAGGGAGATGAAAGGAAGTACAAAAAGTTTCCCTCCAAACACATTTTTGGTTACTAATTTTCAAGACAGCAAAAAGTTGCAAAATAAGAGACAACAGAACTGCAGGTCAACCTTTTCAGCAAGTGCATCCCAAAGAAGGGAACAGCTCTAAATTTGACACAGCACCATCACATTGAGATTCAAGTTTCTCTCCAGCTCCAACTTTAGCTCAATAGATGATGAATCATCAGTGAAATTTAGCTTTCTGTCCCATGATTTTCTGTCATCTTTATAAAGTATGCAGATCATAGCAAGTTTTAAATGAGGACAACCAGCCTCTTTGAACAGTTCCACTTTACTTTCATCACAGACCTTGACTGACAGAGTAGAATGTCATTAAGCACTAAACAATAAACTCTCTAAACATCAACTGTGTGATATACCTTTTATACAATAACGAAATGGCATTTATACACAGAGCCAGAGGGTCATGAGTCTTCCTACTATCCACAGTCCTGCTGACCAAAGAAATGACTGCCAATATGTATTTTTGTAGTGAAACAATCCAATTGAACCACAGGAAAATTTCAGTGTAAACAATGCAAACACAGAAACCTTTTCCACATCAGCATGTCATGATTTCTGTGCTCTTTCATCTAGAAGCATACTGGACACTTTATTTTGGAAACTGTAAGAAAGTTCACCATCATTCTGAAGACTTCTTTTTCTCTTACCTAATGATTTTACAGCCAGAGTTACAGCATCAGTGTAGCAGATAGCAGATTTTTATTTCACACCTGAGTAGTACTTAGAGAAGAAAAATATTGTTTCCATTGTGCATGTTGTTTCTCCATCAGTCAGTGAAAACTGACTGCAATTAGCTTTAGGCTCCAGTAGCATAATAGTCCCTTTCAAGCATCAAAGTAAAAATTCACACAAGAATAGGAATTCTGTAGTGTTTTAGTCAAAACTTCCAACAGCTGCAACCACTGAGTCACTCAAAGAACAGATCAATTGTTGTACCCAATTTAGGTACCACGACATACAGCATCTAACAATCAGTGTTTCCCAAAATTGTTCAAGTGGCAATGTATTAGAAGAGAGTTTGGCTTCATATCCTAGAGGTTCAAATTTGAAATAATTAGCTGTATCAGCTAAGCCCTTTTGTTCATCTATACTGCCAGAAATTTTGTATGAGTAGCACTACCACAGACAGGAGGGTTCTAAGCAGGACTTAAAAAGAACATTCCTTAGAACTTGGAAAAACACTAAGCACTTAACCTTGACCAAATGGTATTTAGCCAGTGTTCTGTAGCATATAGATAGCTGCTTTTCAGTAGAACTGTTCATACAGTGTACAGGACTAATTCCTGTAAGTTTCTGCACGTCCTGTCAGACAGGTACTCACCACATAGGGTAGAAACATCTGTGCTCCATCATCTGGCTTTCAAGCACTACTATGTTAGAACAAATAAACGTTACTTGTTAGTCATTCTAGCTAAACTCTGCAGGCAATATCAGATGGAAATAGCCAGACTGAAATTTTATGGAACCAGCCAGACTGAAATGTTATGAAAGTCACAGGTGCTTTTTCATCTGACTTCTCACAAAATAGGGAAGACCAGTATCTGTGTGTACACACTGTCTACCTTCAGTAACAAGAAAACATAGTTATACCCTCTTACCCTCTTGATATAAGAGCCAAACAATTTCTATTTAAATCAGTACAGAACTACAACAGATTTGAAATCTGAGAAATTTAGGCCACTGAAGTTAATCTATCAATATTTGTATTAAGACCATGCCTTACAGCCCTTCTTTTCCCTAGGCAAACTCTGTGGCTCACAGCACCTCTCAGCCCCTTAATCATCAGCTGGGCTCCAGGTATCACTCCAGAACTCCCCTTGTGCCTCTGAAGCAGGAGCAGTGTTTGGAAATCACTGCTACCTCACCTCTCTTTGCCTCTGGGTACACCCAACTCAGTTACAATTGTATTTACCAGCAAGACCCATAGCACTGGCCAAAACAGAAAAGTAAAATTATGACCTTTCCTAGGGAACAAGGCATGTAGATCTACAGAAGTACTTAAAAAAGCTCAGTGGGAACTGACCACATTTCTCACAAAGTTAATAGTCTACTGACACTTGAGATAATTTGAACAAAAACATAGGCCAAAACACAAAATAAAGCATATAATATCATTTAGTGGTCAATAACGAGTGAGAGTAATAGGAGAGAGCTATATAAAATAACAGAAAAACATGCAACAAGGTCACTGCTAGAAAACTGCTGATCCTTGTTTAAATGGCCAAGAGGATGATCTACTGATTGTAACAGAACTACAAATTCAGCTGCAGCGATACATTTACCTTTCCTTGTTCCATTTTTATGGAACAAGTGTGTATGACATACACCACCATCTGCTGGACAAAATACTGAACTAATCCAGTAACACTGAAGGTGGCTTTTGGGGTTTTGTTGTGGGAACCTCTTTACCATCACACTTACCTGAGGCAGATGCAAAACAACCTGGGATGTGTGGAGACCATATAGTGCTGTAAATGACCCCTTCATGGCCTTTAAAAGTGCATAATGACTTCCCCACAGCTGGATCCCACTGAATAAAGAAAAAAAGAAAACTGTTGAGTTACACATTCAATAAAAAAGGAAAAGGTTTCATACATGGAGAAAAAAAAGCTTTTATATATACAGAAAGAACTAAAGGAACTTCTTTAAAAAAAAATTTGTATGCTTAAAATGGTATCAACTGAGAGTTTAAGCAACATCTCAGTTAAAGCAGAATTTCAGCCGCAGGGTAAAAATAAAGAGGAAAAGCGAATCCATGTTGCTTCTTAACACAAAGAACTATCAGATCCAAAAGAAATTACACTTTTCACCTTGAGCAGAAAACCTACATACCAGCTTGGCTGTTTGATCCCATGAACCAGACACCACTAGCTGCTCTCCTCTAGTTTGGCTCCAGTCAACACTATATGCCTATAAATTACATAAGAGCATAGTTTAGAAGGAGCATTAGAATACGTGTTTGAGACTGTAGTTAGACAGAGTTTCACAATATAGACTTGGATTTGCAGATTATATCCTAGTCAGCTAAAAAACCATAGCAGTCAAGCACAACAAAACTACCAACAATGCCATTTACCTGAACAAAAATTAAATTTAGCATCTCAGTCAGACATTAAAAGTACATACAGGCTAAGAAAAGTATCCATAAAAGCAAAGATGGGCCAAATCGGAGGAAAAAAAGTTGTAACAAAATCCACATACATCCACCCTCAATAGATGTCTACCACTTTAAATGCCATAATTCAGACTTGAATTCTTATCACTGATTCAATTTAATTCAAAGATCTACAGTTTCCAATTGCTAGCCATCTCTCATTGTAAATGCCATCTCTCTTCAGAGCTGACTTTGAGATTTTAGCTGCTTTTTTATTATATCTAATTCTCCTAAGAAATATATGTCATAAAATACTCCTGGTTTTCATCTTTTCCAGGTTCTATGGCACTCTTTTTTTTACCATCCAAATCCTCAAACAATAAAATAAAATAAATTAAAAACTCAACTCCCCTCATAACTACTCATTTCAGCTATTAAGAAATTACTTTACAGTGTGTAGTTTAAATAAACTCCCTCTTGCCTGACAGCACATTCTAATGCTGGTCCCTGCTTTGACAGAGGATACCTTCACTCCAGCCTTTACTGCTGATTTTTCAGCTCTGCTGCCTCACAAAAACCAATGCACGAAGGTAGTTCTTCAAATAATTTAAAATTCTCAAGTCTCAAGAATACATGCAACTTCCATCTTCAAATACACATTTTTATCTACTTGATGGAGGGTTCATTCTGTTTTGTCTGGTTTTACCTTACACTGAAGAGATTCCATAAACTGCAGCAGGGCATGAACCATTTCAGTGTGAAGTGGATAAACATTAGATAAAACAGTTCAGCCACTTCACCTCCTGACCCAGTCAGAGCTCCCAGGACACTTCTCAGAAATGTGGTCACTACCTACGAGTAGTAGGTGGCACTGCTCTCAACAGCTGGGCCACTAACCACCAAGGGTTTGTACTCCACCTGGGATAACCTAGTTCTAGCACAGCACTGGATATGGTCTGTAAGACAACATGCTAGATGTTGTGTTTGTCTTGGATAGATGGAACTGTGCATTTCATTATAGCAACCCTGTTTCGAAGGTGAAAATGCTTGGACCTGTGTCTCCAGATTAAAAAAGTAGAGAAGCTGAAAAGGAAAGAAATTCAGCAAATGTCAAAGTCTCCTATAAAAGTGTCCTGTGTGAGAAAGGAAATCAAGGTAATATTTAGCTGTTTCTGAGCATTTTCCTTCCTAAGAAATATTTCAGTCTATGTAGATGCAGCTTAAATGAACTGGTTTTCATCTATTTGATTATTTTCCATTAGTGGAAGACAAGCACTGCCCAGAGAAAAACAAGGTGCTTTATCTGCATCTCTGCTTTTTTATTTTACAAAGTCCTGCTTCCCATATACGGAAAACCATACTGCTCTAGAACCATTTTGTACTAACTCCCTTTCTTGAGGAGGTTATAGTCAAAATATATAAGACACAGGGACAGTACGTGACAAAAGCCATATAACCAACTGAGAGGTAATTCTTTTGGGTTTTTTGCCTAACCATACCTTTGCCTCTTGACTTTTCTAATTTTGTTAGCTAACTGTATTTCAGCTCATTAAAACACGCTCCCTCTTCCAACCTGACTCTCCCTACTAAAATAGTAACAAAGGAGATACACAGGTACCTCTCCATATATTCTAAGAATGGAAGACATGACAGTTCTCCAAAGTGGCTCCCAAGCTCCTCACAAACATTAGCCTCTCTCTTTACCCCTGAATCTGTGTGATGGCCTGAGTTCAACTTCTAAGTCGCTGCTGTTTGGAAATGCCCCTAACTGTACCACTAAACAGTATGCCTCTTTCACACAACAGCTCAGTAAGTGTATGGCTCTCATATTCTTATTCAAGACTTTCCAGAGAGAAATAGATCTTTGGGAAACATGCACCTGTGTCGTACAACTCACAGACCATATTCAGTACATTGTACTTGGGATGTACCAGACCTACTGCACAGATAAGGCAGCGCACACACGGGGCTCCCTTCTAGCTCATTTCCCAGCTATCAGCATGCAGATCTGTGGGGCACGTGCTGTGACATGGACCTGGGCACATATGGCACACAGGGCTGGGGCTGCTCAGCACTCTGCAGCTGCAGCGGGACCAGGGCAAACTCTCCTTCAGGCAAGAATTACAAATGGAACAGACATTAACCACAGGCTCGGGAAAACAGATACTCTCCATTTGGCATGCGACAGGTCTAGGCAATAGGAAGAGGATAAAATGAAGACAGTGTGAAGAACCAAGTAAGGTTCACTTTTATTCTTCTTTCCTTTTCATGCTATCCTCCAACATAAATTTACAGACACTTCAATGTGAGCTGAGTTGAGCAACTGGGAAAGACTAATAACACAGCATAAACCTTAGCTGTTAATCTTTTAGTGCTTTATCTTCAATCATAAAATAAATGAACCCTATCTTATGCCTAAACAGCAGCAAGAAATGCCTCAGGCAAGATGAAAAGATGAGGGAAAAAAAGATGTAAAAACATAGAAAATAGCTTAAAATAAATGTTCAGTCTCACTTTACATGACAAATTTAATTCAAGCATTCTATTATCTCACAATCCAGTGAGATTTTGTCAAAACCAAAGTAAATTAGACTAATTTATTCATGAGATTCAGCAGTTGGTTAGTGCTGGAATAAAACTCATTGTCCTTTGGTAATACAAATTCACTTTTAAATTCAAAATGCACATTCTTTTTGAGAAGGAACAATGATCTCATTTAGAAAAAAAAAGAAACAGATTCCTGTCAATCATGCCTTAGAAATAATATCAAATGCACTGACAAAACTGCCATTAAAAATGTCAGACAGGGATTAAGGATTAGGAAGGTAGTAAGAACACTATCTGCCAGTGTTTACCACAAACTACTAGGTAAATTCCTTCTAAGATCTATCCTCTTAACACAAGTTTATAAAGAATCAATGCAAACCTTTCATACCTCACAATAAACACTTAGCTCATGTTTCCCATACTGTCTTTGTAAGCACAGTTGAATATGTCCACCTCCCCCTGCTACCGGCTCAACTAAGACATGGGCACAGAAATGGTTATTGCACAAACAACAGATGGTGTAGCAGAACCAAAATAAACTTACTGACAGAACTTCAATGAGAAAATGGCAGAAACAAACTAACAAAAAAAAAAAATTGGTACTATGTTTCACCTACTTCTTTCTGTAACTACTATCAGCCTTTGAACACCATCATAAAATCCTGATCACAACTACAAACTCTTCTCAAAATTCTCAGTTTACACAGTATATGTATTAAACCAAAGTAGAAAAACTACAAAAAAATAAGGTACAGAAGATGGACTCTTGTGTAACTGCAGTCACTCAGCTTTTAGCTTTGTGCTTCATATCTGAAAAAATCTTCAAGTTTTTGGGAACAAAACTGAATTTCCTCCATCCATTTTTTGACAACATATTTACTAGATTCATTTATTGAGATTGATGTCATTTAGATAAAGTAACAGTAATCCAGGCTAAAACTCATTGCATCTTAAGTTCAAAGACTTGATAGAAGTGAGTGGAGGGTTAGAAGGAAAGCTTAAAAAAAAGGGAAGAAAAATCACTTAAGGGAAGATAAATGTACTACAGTATAAATATCCTTAAAACTATGCAAATATATTTATGAACCTGAATATAACAGTCTTCTCTATCCATACAGCACTGCATAAAGAAACAGAGATTTTAAGAAAATCAAATGCAACAGTATCAAACCAAGGTTAAATAAACATACACACTGTCCCAACATTTGACTACTGTTATTTGGGTAGGATCTCACAGATGCTAGGAGGAAAAAGGGTAAGCAGTTTCAATTCCACCCAAGTGCTAAGGATCTGCACAATGTATATCACTCCAGAACTGCAAGAATACAACTGATATATCAGCTGTCTGATTTAGACCTATCTAATAAGGCTCTCTAAAAATCGCAGCATGACTGCAGTAATTTCATACATCGCAATGATTACTTAGCCTGTAAGGAACCACAAACGCTATTTCTGCATATATTAGATTTGTGTAATCAAGCAATACCTACTACAGTATACAAATATGCACAAGAATATGTACATTCACTTTACATTCAAGTTATTAATTCAAACCACAGACCCAAAAAAGTTAAAAAACAAAAAAGAATAAGCTGCTTTTGATTATAAGACCACAAACAAATCTTTTAGTTATTCAAACATAAGATCATCCATTAAATTTTTTCGGTTTGCCTGATTTACCTCCAGAGTGTGCTCTTTATAGACTTGCAACGGACCTTTGGTTTTAGCCATATCCCAGATTTGCAGAGATCCATCTCCACTACAAGTGATCAACATGTTTTCATTATTCTCACTCCAGGTCACATCAAACAGGCCATCATTCCAGTCAAAACTAAATTGGAAAAATGAGGATATTCCTCTGTAAGAAAGCATGACATAAAAGTCTGGACTAGTTACATGCAAAGAAAGTATTTTAATTGCCCTTTTTACCATTCTAAACAGCATTTTTATATATTCGAGTTTCAAGTGAATCTCTTCACAATTAACTTGTTTGAATGTCAGTTTCCACAACCATATGCCAGAATAGATTGATTAGTTAAAGTACAAATGAGCCAAGGACTTTCCACACACAGAGAAGGAACTCTGATTGCAATCTAAAACTTGTCATGCAAACAGAAGTACAACCTGGCTCAGTCTGATCTATGGTTTCTCCAGGTTTCTCCAAGAGCACTTTGCTTCTAACAACCATGGTAAAGAAAGAAATAAAACAGTGTTGGGAGAGCTCTATCCAATTCACAACACCATTATGAATCTGAGTCACAATGAAAACCCAACAGAAACACAGTCATGAATTTACTGAAGAACTCTACACTCGCTTGAAAATGCTTTCAACACACCAACAATTCATCACATAGGATCTGATGCCGTACATTAGTTACTCTGTGACAACTATCAATGACTGTAGTATTATCTGATGACAAACACGAATTTATTTACTCCCTTTTCACTGACGGTTCAGCTAAGCATAGGTCAAATTTCATGGCACTCTGCAGTAACGATAATAGAAAGGCATGCACGAAACACTTTGACAGAGAAAACAACACAGTCTGTGGGTCAGGAACTTAAGAGGACTTTCTATTACAAAATAAGTGGAGTCACTGGAAACCAAAATGAACAGTACTAAACCAGAGTACTTAGCAGAAGTAACAGAGTGGAACATCTTCAAAGAGTCTTGTTTCATCATTATGAATGAAAAACAGTTTCCCTGAATATGACTTAAGTATTTTTTAAGCATTTCTATGTCAGCTGCCTTAATCTAAATATTTGCTGTTTCAAGGCTTTCCTTAAAACATTTTAGGTTAATAATAGTCAAGTATTAAACCTGTCCTTTCTAACCTTTCTCCTCTTTCCACCCACAACAAAATCAAATTCTCTAAAACCCTTAGAAAGTTGTATTTCCTAGGAAGGACCTCCATGACTTGAAGTAGCTTCCTGCTCTAGTTTCAGTATAAGTCATTCATAAAGGCAGAAATCCAGGTTTCAAGGCACTGTGCCTAAAAAGCTAAAACTTATCATTTCAAGCTCAGGCAGAGAAGCTGCTCTTAATTGACATTGCCAGTTTTCTATAAAATGGTTTATACAATGGAAATGGTGCAAGCCAGATGACTTCCCATATCAAAATCAATGCAACATAAACATATTTTTTGTATTCAATGTAAATACAAATACATTAATTTATATGTAAATACAAAGACCTGTATTCAGTAGCTACTTCAGCACAGAAAAAACACTTTGTATCCATAACAATAACCTGAAATATTTCAGTTGTGCCTTGTACTCACAAGTGCACAGTAAGTTTTTCTCTTACAAAAATAAAAGATAAACCTATATTACCTCCTGAGAAGAACAATCCCAGCTTCCTTTTGTTCCAGCACCACCAGAGTTCCAGAACCTAAACCAGCAAAATGAAACAAAACATCACAACTAGTTCCCCAATGCCAAAGGAAACTGGGGTGGTTCTGAGGCAGCTTCAGTGTGCAAACACAAAGGGCACCTGAACTTTAAGTGGCCAAACAATTATCTGCATAATTAAATATCTTGTGGTCTCATGTTCTCTGAAACAGTAATTCATTTACATTAGATTGTTCTGGTTTGATTTTGGTTTTGTTTTTGGTTTTTTACTCCAGTGTATCTGTAGGTGAGGTTGAAAAATCTTGCTTATAAAGCATAGAAGTGCATTTTCTCCCATGGGCCTCACATGACAGACATACCAACACGGGGTTTCCTTTTGTCTTTTTGATAACATAGCAGACAGAAAACTTCCCCCCCACCCCCCACCCCTGCTTCCTGAATACAGCAATACAAACACAGCTCAACAGAAACGAAACAAATAAATCAGTTCTGATAAAACACACATCGATTCTGTTTTCTCATCTGACAGGGATATTGTAAAGTAATTCTACACTTAGAATTTTTTTTAAGTTAATGTTTTGGGGAGCAATACTCCCACTGGAAATAAGAAAGGTGCCAGTATTGAGGAATGCTTAGCTTGGCTCTTTTCAGAGATGAGAGGGTCACCAGAGCCTGCCTGGACACTCAGGGACGGAGACAAGAACAGCTGAAGCCACAGAATGGCAGAATAAGCTGAGCTGAAAGGGACCCGTCAGGATCGAGTCCAACTCCCAGCCCTGTACAGCACCATCCCCAAGTCACGCCCCAGAACATCATCCAACCACTTCTTGAGCTGTCAGGTTGGCGCTGTGACCACTTCCCTGGGGAGCCTTGTTCCAGTGCCCAACCACCCCCTGGGTGAAGAACCTTTTCCTCATATCCAACCGAAACTTCCCCTGGCACAAATTCAGGCCATTCCCTCGGGTCCTGTCACCCGAGAAAGTTATATTCAGACATTTTATTCACACTGTGTATGTCTTTACTACCGTATTTATTCTCGATCCCATCAAACGAGCGCTCCTCCCGAGGGCGTCGTGAGAAGCACCAGGGCAGCAGCGGGCTGGTACGCGGGAACAGGCAGATCCCGGCGGGCTGGGGAGGGCAGGGGCAGCTCCCGCGCCACCCCCGGCCCGGCCGCGGGGCACAGGCGCTATCCCGCAGCCAAACAAACGCAGCGGAAAGGGAAAGCGTCCCCAAATGCTTTGGCAGACACCGTCTGTCCTTCTGCACACCCATGTTTCTAGCCCCCTCCTCCTCCTCCCGTGAGGAGCCGCGTTCCCGGTCACCCCCGCCNCCGCCCGCCGGGCGGTGCCGCTGTCGCAGCGCCGCCACCGCCATCTTTGGCGATGGCAAGGGCGGCCCGGGGCGCTGATGGTGCGGCGGCTCGTGGGACGCGAGTCCTCACAGCCACCTTCCTGCGCAACGGAATGACTTCCAAATTCCAGGGACAATGCGCTCTTTTACACGCCGCGTAGGACACAGGTCTGCTCGTTGTGTGTACGTCAGCTTGAATACATGTGATGTTTCCATCAGAAGTATGCACGTTAGCTTTCATTTTCCCTTTTAAACGGACTTTCTAAGCTTTTCATTCTCCTAATTTCTTGAATAGAGCCCCGTATTTTATCATTCTTCTCATTATGCAATTGTGCTTTAAGGAAGTCCTTTTATGAATAAACTTCTTACACATGTGACAACTTCTGTTTAAGTCGGTGGGAATTTTGCCTTTGAAAGGAAGAGGTGGGGAGGGGGTGTTCAGGCTTAGAAAATTAATAGCAGACCAGCAGCTGCTTTTGCTGTATTATATCCTATATACACATACACATATATATATGTCCCTTAAAATACAGTCACACAGATTATTCCAGTTGGACACAGACCACCCTAATTAGTCACAAATGACTCATCTATGTGTTTAAAGATAAAAATGCAAAAGTATAATTTTACATTTTCAGAAGTTACAGCAAAGGCAAATTAGGTTATTTAGTCATGGTTACCTCATGGAACTTGGACCAGAGTTATGTACTCCTGCTACCTGGCCTTGCATTTAAAACTAAACCTTGACTACAAAATCCATTGTAAAGCCAAAAAAATGTCCAGTTGCTTAAACTGGCACTCAGATGCGGAATTAGGCACTTCTACTCATTCTTTGATCTCATAGTAAAGATGAAAACAAATTATCAAATAGCCTCCAGGACTTCAGAATAAAATCAGTTCAAATTCAGTGCAAGTGAAGCTCAATTTAATGTACCCTTTGGATTATCACAGCAGTTCCCAAAGCCTCATAACTGGCAATTTATAGGCCTCATTTATGGACATCATATGAGATCAGACTTTTTAACCATGGGGCAAAGGAATACCTTACAGAATTGGCTGCTCCAGGCCAAATTCAACCCATTTTAGCTTCTGTGGAATCTTTTTACACCAATTTATCTTTTCAATATGCAAGTTACAAGACAGTTTTCTGAGCAAGTGTTTTTAGAATAACTGCCCTTTGTGATTGGGATGTCAATAATGACTTTTGAAAAGACACAAGGCCACCACAGTGGTACAGTAACTAAATTTGGATGCTACCACTTGTGAGGTTTTAGGGAGTCAGGTGCTTGATGGTGTAAAGTCCAGTTACGCTATGCACAATTTATCACTGAATTGGAAAGTTTTCATCAAGTGCATTTTTTTCAAGCTGGTTGATCTTTTGTAATGAGTGAAATTCCACAAAGAGGTTATGCAAACAGGAACCAGGTCTTATCAGTGGCCCAGCTTTGTTTTAAAGACACGATTAAAAGAATTTTCATAGACGTAAAGATCAAGAAATGGATAAAAGGTTACAAGGAAGTCCTGAGAGAACGACTAGTTTCCAAACATTTTTTTCACAGACAAACTTGTGAATTCAGGTTTAGAGGATCCGTGGAAGTAGAAAGCAAAATACAGACAGTGAAAGTATTTGAATAGGATGGTTTCAAGGTAGAGTAACAACCAAAGAAACAAAAGCTATTTTACATGCAAAGCGAGAAGGGTCCAACAAACGAAGTTGCTAAACATGACTCTATTTCCTCCTCAGTCTCTGGGCAAATTCAAGAAACATGAAGGACCACCAATCATAGCAACATTTTATATGCAGCTATTGCAACCAAATGGTCTACCAGTCAGCTCCTTCCAGCTAACACCAAATCACAGAATCACAGAATTAATTAAGTTGGAAAAGACCTTTAAGATCACAGAGTCCAACCTATGACTGAACACCACTATGTCAACTAGACCATGACACTCAGTGCCACATCCAATCTCTCCTTATACATCTCCAGGGACAGTGATGCCACCACCTCCCCAGGCAACCCATTTCAATGTCTAATCACCCTTTCTGTGAAAAAATTCCTGCTAATGTCCAACATAAACCTCCCCTGGCTCAGCTTGAGGCCATTTCCTCTCATGCTGTCAATAATTGCTTGGGAGAAGAGGCCGACCCCCATCTGGCTACATCCTCCTTTCAGGGCATTGTAGAGATCAATAAGGTCTCCCCTGAGACTCCTCATTTGAAGGCCGAACACCTCCGGCTACCTCAGCCGCTCCTCATCAGACTTGTGTTTCAGAGCTTTCACCACCTTTGTTGCCCTTCTCTGGACTTGCTCCACACCTCAATGTCTTTCCTGAATTGAGGGGCCCAGAACTGGACACAGGACTCGAAGTGTGGACTCACCAGTGCAGGGGAAGAATCCAGACGGATTCTTCCAAACAGACAGATCCTGCGTGCAGCAGTAGATGGCAGCCATGTTCCACGCAAAAAAGGAGAGCCCGCAGTTGAAGGAAAAAAATCCCTAACTGCACTGAAATTGCTGTTTTCCTAACACAACATAATTTCAATAAAAAAGGGGAAAGTTGCTTAGTACGTAGTTTTAGGCTATCTTTATGCAGCTGTCACTTCTCTATGCTCAGCTCGAAGCCATACCCCTCATTAGCATTAGAATAGGTGGTTGAGATGTTTACTGCAGCATCTCCACCCTTTCGGGCCCAAGAGCTCTGCGCTGTTACAGACACATATCCCTCATTTCCTCAGCTTGCTAGCTGACAGCTAGCTTGGTGTGAGTTGGGCTGGTAACCATCGCTGCTGTGTGCACAAATCCTTCCAAAATCCTTGCTGGTCAGCAGAAACAGTAATGAGAAAGGCTCGAGTCCAAGTATTTGAACAACCCTAAAAAGATCTTTCCTACCAGAGAAAGTAGAGTGCGAGGTATTTCCTCATGTGCAAGGGCAGGTAGTTTAAAACACTGAAAATATTCAAGGACTGCAGTTAATTTTTGTCTATCTTTTAACTATTGAACCATTCAGTAAGCTCCATGTCATCAAGGTTTTCTTCTACAAGTGAATGCTTATTGACTAATAGAAACATAGAGATGTTTCCAGCTGAAATCCCAGTATCATCATAAAGGTGAATGTGTTGCAGCTTTAGAAAAAGCATTCAGAATCCCAAGGTTCATTTAAGATTGAAAAACTGGCAACATTGAAAATAAACAAATAAAAGTAACCAAGGAGGTTGCAGGAATGAATGCAAAGAGAAAACGCTCCCCTCATATAGCAAAACTCAGGGTTATGGCATTTGGAAGGATGAGGCAGTTAGCATGGAGACTTTTGTGGAAGTTTAAAAGAATAAAAGAAGCAAGAGGAGGGAAAGAGAAATACACTGGAGCAAAGGAAGATTTAGACATGGAGATTTAGAAAGAAATGTGAGAATTATGGGGAAAGAGTGTATGATGCAAGAAGACACAGTCTTCACCACACTCACAATTAAAGGGCTACAAGGACAGTGCTGACTGGTGAAATATCCATCCCTAATGATGTATCCTCATTGTTCAGTCAGGTTTTCCTGGCTGCCACCCATGTGTACCATGCTGTAATTTGGTAAGTAGATTCTCCATGTTACTATAATTCCATGATCGGCTGCATCCATACACAATGGCCACCAGTCTTTATTTACCTCCCCCCTTCTACTTAAATATTGTTTTAAATGTTCAGTGTAATCATGTGTATCTTTTCTCAAAGACTGGCAGCTTGCTGCCTGAAAATACTGCCTTCACCCTATTGAACTTAAAAGCTACTTCTCATTGTCTACAGTCATATACTTAGTCTAACCTTTTAGGATAGCTTTTAGAAACAAGGTTTTTTTATTTCAGTTTAACTGTTTTCTATTGCTTGTGAGAGTTCTGGCCTAAAGGTTACAAAAATGCATTAACTTATGTACTTTTAATATCTCATTCAAATTTTTGGATCCTGAAGTTTCTTTAAATTCTTTTGGGTTTTTTTAAACACTCATAAGTGAAACATGCTGGACTCCTGAAAACTTCTTTTTCCTGTTCATCAGTGAAGAATTTACAGTGAATCTCCAATCTCTCACTCCTATATATTTATCCTATAGTTAAATAAGAGGGTCTTAAATGATGAGTGAAATTTCACATCCATTTTAAACCCAGTGTTTTTGGAGATAGATTTCAGTTTATTCTATGAATTCCATCCCCATTACCATAAACAAAATTCAAAATGCAGGTTAGTCTAAAATAATTTTTCTCCTTCTACTGGGCATGGATGGCCACAATACATGAAAAATATAAATTGGACAGAGTTCTGTTTTAAATTTAATCTCTATAAATCAGGATACATTTGAATTGTCTTTTTTTGGTCTTGGACCTTGTTTGCACTAGTTGGATAAGCTAAACCAAGCCTGTGGCATTTGTCATGTGCTGGTTTTAACTCATCAAAAATTGCATTTATATTTGCAACTAATAAAGTTGGCAAACCCTTGGATGTTAAAGTTATAATTATGATTAAAAACAGGCAAATGATTTACCACTGTAGAAATATATAATGAAGAGAGGGTCATTATTTCAACAAGTCTACAGCCAACTGCTTGTTCCAAGTTTTTGTCTGTTTTGTCTCTGAAATAAATAGAGCTGGAACAGGATGGTACTAAATCGTGATTATATACAAACCATCTGGTGTTAAAGATGTTAATTTCACAGCCCTTGAGAAACAAGTGAACAAGGTAAGAGTACTTCTGATAACAAATGGGGTGTTATTTCAGTTTTTTAAAAGTCCTTGGAATTATCTCCTAATCAAACATGAAAATGCAGGAGCTCCTAAATGCCTGATTGTTCGCTTCAGAGAGCTAACAGATTAAAAGATGTATTTTCACTTTATAAAAGCATCAGTGATTTGTGTTTGTTATTCAATAGTATTTTGATTTTTTTTCCCAGTTTAGCGCTCAACCTCACTCACAGCCAAATCAGTAGAAAAACTAACTTGCATTTGGAATGGACATGGCACTAATAGTGAAGCAAGCCTCACAAGTCAGTAATGCTAAGTGGAATAGCATGCTTCTTCCGTGTCCTTTCAGTCTGTGACTTCCTTCTGCACTTGACAAACACGGGCTGTTCTAGAGAACAACAGAGACATATTGTTCTTGCTTCCTGTAAGGTGATGTAACTGCAATGCTGAATGGATTAACACCAATTCTGCATTTTGTGGAAAAAAACATAATTTAGAAAAACACTTTGCCATTCAGACTGTAGCAAGAAACAATAACCTACTGTATCTGGAAGATGAGCAAATATTAACTTTTCCCTGTAAATTAGTCTTTAGTTTGCTTGTCATCTTCCCACCCCATTTACCGATTTCTTATCAGCAGAAGCAAATGCCAGGCATATCTTGTTGGAAAATGGGACTGCTCAACGCAAAAGCAAACAGAGCTACTGAAGCTACTGCAGTGACTAATTTTTCTAATTATTCCAGAATTGATCCTCTGTCTACAGAAGTAATGGAAAACAATGATACAAGAGGAGGCTTTATGCCAACAAGTGGATTAGTCTTAACATCAATTTTAACAGGATGGAACCTATTGATATAACATATAAACATAACTAATAAGCACTATTTTTCCTTCTTTCTTATATCTGTATAATATAAGCCCCTAAAAATAAGAAACATTGAATAAATCACCCAGTTTCACAGTATCTAAATCCAAAAACAGACTGCAGAAGTCTCCACATACTTTACTTTTCCAATCCCTTTTGATTTCCCCCGAGATTCACTCTTCGGCTGCAAATAATCTGAAATTTTGGGGCATCTTTTCTTCATATGATGCATTATTTCAAATGCCAAAGGATCTTTTCCTCTACTGAGTGCTATACCATACGAAGTTAGCACGGTTTTTGGCTATATGCTAGTTATTCCTACTAGTTTCCTTCTCTGTGAAGTAATATTTTTGGCAATTATCAAGCTTTCAAGTATTCTTGACAAGTAAATTGCAGTTGAATGCAAGAAACCGACATATTTAATCAACATACAGGGGTAGTTTTCCAGTTTCCAAGTGCAGCACTTGTAAAGCGTGAGGCTGATCCTGCTCAAAGCAGCCATAAACCCTTCAGTGAACTTGAAGCCGTTCGGGAACACAGAGCGAGTCAAGTTTAGGTGGTGGATAATAGTAGAAGGCAAAGGCTAATGATTACTCAGTCCTGACACTGCTCTCAACTCACTGCAAACACTCAAAGCATTTACTCCTGACAAGCTAGTTAGAATACGTGTGCCATTAAAAACAAACAAGAAAAGCAGTAAATCATAGAAATCCCTTTAGCAGAAGGTTCAGCGCACAGGACCTGGCTTCTTACAAACCCAGGCTCCTTCAGGTGAACCCCATGCCCCTCTGAAGGCTGCGGGGCGAGGCAGGGCCGCCGTGGTTTCAGCGGCGGGGAGGCGCAGCCTGACCAAACAGATCTGAAACGCGACCGTGGGCTCGTGTTAGGGGAGAGGATCTTACAAAATAAAGCCCCGCAGGAGACGGCAGGGAAGGGCCGCCCTCGGTCCTCTCCAACAGGCAGTACCGCCGTCCCCTCCCGAGGCGCCCCAGGGAGCGGGGAATGGCCGGGCCGGGACTTCTCAAGGGGAGCGGCGCCCTTCCAGGCTGGCAAGCCCGTGAGGACACGATGTGACTCCCCCTCGTCGAGAGCTCCCACTCCGAACGCGGCCAGAACGCCGAGCACGAGGGCGGAAAAGGTTATTTCTGCCCGGAGGCGGGGCCGGAGGAGGTGCCCGGTGCCGGGGCCGCCCCAGCCCGCGCTGCCAGTGGCTCCGCAGCTGTCGCTCGGCTGGAGCTGGGGCGCCGGAGAGCGATCCCACAAGTGGTTCCTCCTCCACGGCCGAGGAATTTCGCCCAAGGAGTGAAGCGGACGGAGGAAGAGCGGGGTGTCGGGGGTGGCAGTAAAAGGAGGCCGGGCTGCAGGCGGTCGGCGCGCCGGGTAGTCCCTGCAGGTGCGGGGGAGAAAGGAGCGGCGCGTCATGGTGCCGGCGGCAGGCACGGAGGGAGGCTGTGCTCGTCTCCCCGTCTCTGCCAGCCTTCGCTAGCGCCCGAGTGGGAATTCCTCTCTTCAGCCCGGCCGCCTCTCCCGTCCAGCAGCTCAGCGGGACCGCTCCGGGGCGGGCGGCGCAGTATGGCATCCGCCTAACCCCGGCCAGCGCAACAGAGCCCGGGGCTGCTCCTTCGCCGCCGGGATGAGCGACAACAGCGAGGGGATCGTCAGCCTGCCGGTGCCCGGCCCGCCCGGGACCCCGTGCGAGGAGGTGCTCGGCAGGCGAGCGCCCGGGGCCGACCCCGGCGCCCGCAGNACGAGGCGAGCCAGGGGCCGCTGCTGGCGGCGGAGAGCGGAGCCCTGCAGAGCCTGCGGGAGGCGTGCGAGGCGGTGGGGGCCGCGCTGGAGACCTTGCACTTCGGCAAGCTGGACTTCGGCGAGACGGCCGTGCTGGACCGCTTCTACAACGCAGGTGAGAGGGGCTTCCCGGCCGGGGCTGATCATCGCCGCCGCGGGACCGGCTCCGCCCCCGCTCGTCGCCCCCGCCCCGGGTTCACCGCGGGGGCGGCGGGAGCGGCTCCGGCCGCCGACCCCTCCCGGGGCTGATCCTCTGGTGCCCCGGGCTGCAGTGACTCCCCCCCGGGTGGCCACAGCGGGTGCGTGGGGAGGCAAAAGTGCGCCAGAGCACTAGTGAAAAAGAAACTCTTACTGTCAGCAATCCTGCTGTGAACCGGCGCTTGTGACTGCTACCAGCGGGTTAAACGTGCCCTGGCTGTTTTCTCTCGGTGTCCTAACAGAGGGCAGGGATGCAAATTTGTGCTAGTACGGTGAGTGCGGGCTGAAACAGGCAGGAGCTGCGAAGCCACGGGAGCTTTGAAAAGCAGATTTGACACCAGACGTGTAGCTGGACAATTAGTGCTGACATAGTATCTGGGACGCTCCATGTGTTTGTGCTTGGAAGTTTGTGCTTTTGGTATTGGTTGCATAAAACATACGATGGATAAGCTTAAACATTGAGCTGCGCACACTGATCTAGTTAGTTGGCAAGAGTACCCGGGGCTGCATCCTCTCACCCCAGTTTGCCAGCTGCACGGCGATAAAAGTACAGCACCTTCATTTGAAGATGTGCTGGCCTGAGGTTCTGTGTTATGGTATACTTGGCCCCGTTTATAAAAATAATAACAAAAATTTTTCCCCATCTATTTCTCTTACTGACAGATACACGGTGTGAATGCAGAATAAAAAATACCTCTGCTTGCTAGATTTTCTAAGACTTCATACAACTAAGGTTATTGTACTGAATTAATGTTTTTTTACTTTAAAAATATCAGAAGCAGGAGATTGACCTGACCTGCAATTTTAAACTTATTGTGGGTTGTAGCTTTGGTGTATAATACATGCTAAAAATAAGCTTTTAACAAGTTTTGTCACATACTATAGTTTCCTTCTCTCCTGGGGAGGAGTGAAGAAAAAGGGAAAAAACCCCAAACAAACAAACAAAAACCTCCTGACAGTATTGTAACCAGTTCCCACAAAAGACTCTTCATCACCTGTGTGCATATGCCTGTCGTCTCTTTGAAACTTTGCAAGCTTTGCCTCATGGACTGCTTTCAGTTCAGTGAGGTGGGCAATTCTGAAGCGGGCACTCACAGCTTATTGCTTCTGCCCCATGCAGAGTCATGTCCTTAGAAATAATAATTCTCAGAAGTCAGGGGAGCAGTCCTCACGGGTGGAAATAGGAAGGCCATAGAGTTTCAATATAGACCTTACATTCTCTACATTCAGCTCAGAGAGATTTCAAACACCCTGACATCTCTTCATTCCAGGACAGGTGAAACCTGAGAGTCTCTTTTGGTTCTGTTGTGGACGCTGTCATGCAGTGAGGTTCACAAAGTTGAATTATACCTGGTGTTTTTGTGCCTCTTATGCTGGTTAATTTTTAGACTCTGAGCTGTTCAACAGGTGGGATCTTGATAGTTCGTGGACACTTTTCTTGTAACGGGAGATTTGACTTGAGGTGGGCCCCTTTTAATTCTGGCAGTAAGCGTTTGGCATATAGTGCTACATAACTGCACACTTATGTAATATAATTTGCTTATTTCAATGGCTTTTCAGCAAACTGTACACGTGAAAACATTACTTTTTCTTTTGTCTTGTTTGGCTGGAATTTAATGGAAGCATTGCAAACCAGAAAAAATACTTTGTGATTCTGCTTTAGTAGCAAGGTCCATAAACATGTAAGGAACCAGGAGAGTTGATCAGCTCCAGTGCTTGGACTGAAGAGAGCTAGATGTAGAAGTTTGTGTCTGCTCCACATATACTCTGTACTGTCTGAGCTGACTACTGATAAACAAGCTGCAATCCCAAAAACTGTTATGCTGCTGATCTTAGGTCTAGAGGGGTCTGTGGATTTTCATACTTGTTTCTTTATCCCTGTTGCACACTCTCTCTGTTTTGAAGAATTAGCTGTTCTCCAGAAACTTTAAAATAGTGGAAAAAATCTCTCTCAGATTAGGAACAACATTAAAGAGTAGAAGCTGTGTAGTAGAAGAATGCAAATGGGGAACAGTGTAGGGAACAAAACCGAAACGACCATGGAGGGTGTAGCTATTGCACAGATTTTTTACTTTTTAGCTGCTTTAACAGGGTGGTGGGACAGATCATTTGTGGGTGACCTAAACTCCTTCTCTCTTACCTTTCTTGTCCTCTTTTGCTGTGTGCTTTCAGTGATCAAAGGTGATATTAGTAATACAATAAAGAATATCTGCACACTAAGTTATTTTTAAAAAATAGTGTATGAAAATAGCACACAGGACTAAATAGGAAATAAAAATTCAGCAGTGTAAGTGTTTTCAAATTACGTGATCGTTAACTGGTCATATTCAGGGTATGAAGGCTTCTTGGATTCATTGTAAGGGCCAGCTAAGTTACAGGACTAAGGAATAATGTGATTCCATGAAGGTTTGGAAAATCAAACTTATAATTGGGTTTGTATGAAACAAAACAAAACATTAAACCTCTCAGCTCTCATAATGCATGTAAATTAGCTATGATTTATGGGGATAGACTTACAGTATAACATACCTGTGCATCATTAAGGCTTCCCTTTTTAATGCCTTGTTTATTGCTTTGTATAACATAGTCTGAAGTCTTGGTGATTTCTGATGTATGTTTGCTTCATGCCTTTCACTGCTTCAAAGAGAACCTGGAGGAGTATTAAGTAAAATATCTTAGATGAAAATACTCATCATCCGCTCTAAATGTAGATTAGCCTACTAATAATCTCCTTCTGCCAGCTTCAGTCAACTATGGCCCTTAAATGCTGAGACATAATTAGCTGTGCATATTTAGTGAGTAGGTGTCAGCTATGTATAATTGAACCATGCATGCACCAAATATTAAGAAAGAGCCTAGTCTAGCATTTCTGATTGCATGGCTTAAATTCCACTTGATTTCAGCAAAAAAATTTAAAATTGTTTTGTAAGAAGCAAATGTCAAATGAGCCCTGGAAACTGTTGTAGAAGTGTCTGACAAAACCAGAGACTTCATATTTATCACATCTTCTTCCACTTGAAGAGGAAGGTGAGGAGAGGAAATGTTTTCAATTTCTTGCAAAATTTGATGTATGTGGGTTTGATCAGCTGTCTTAAGGGCTCTTTTCCTTTGTAAAGAGGATACTTAGTTTTTCTTATCTTCTTTTTTTTTTGCCTCCAGTAATTTTAAGGTGGTGGAGGTGAATTACAGGTATCTGTTACGTTCAACTTAATTTCTAAACACTTCAGGAATATTTTAAGAATTGGGCAATTAGAGATATGCCAAAATGTATATGAGACACCATTCTACAGTGCAGTAGATAATCATGGTATTTTTAAAGTCACTGAAACCATTGATATTTGTAATTAAATGGTATTTTCTCTATAGTTTAATGACCAGATCTGCATATCCTGTTGATTTTTCTTTAATTGCTCAGTTTCTTTTGGAAACAGCCATAAATGAGTGTGAAGTACTTAGTTTGTTTAGCTTAGGTAAGCATTCTTCGGGGTTTTTTTTCTTTTCTATCTTTTTTTGGCAATTGAAATTAGAATGATTTTTTTCCGTGCAGATCTTTACACAGTTACTTTGTATTACATAAGTGCATCAAGGACTGGCTGAACAGAGTGTTTGAGAGAAACAAAATAGGCAAAAGTATGGTAAAAGGGAAAAAGGTCGCATGAATCAGTAATCTGAGTCAGCTCTTCATGGGAGGGAGGTGCTCTAAGTCAAGGTAATTTCTTCACACATGTTTTTAGAGTTAGACAGGGATTTGTATGGTAATTTTATAGATGTGTAGTATCTGGCATTCTGACTTTTAAATATAGTCTCAGAGGGACTGGCGGAAGATAAAGATCACACTGACTGAGGAAGATATGGGTTTTCTGCTCTGTGTAGTCTCTTGTTTTAGGTTGGTTCTCAAGCTAAACAGTTTGACTGATGTGCTTTTCATATAAAACTGTCCTTTTAACTTTAATGTTGTTTTATAATGGGGAATTTCCCTTTCATAAGCTTCTAATGCTCAAATTTCATCAATCAATGGCCCTTAGGATAAATAGCATTTTCTACTAACACTGCTGTGTGGGGCTATTGAGATAATTCTCCAGAACAGCATTGATTGACTAAAATACAGTTCATCAAATAAGAGATGATACAATAGGTTTAATATCTTTATTTCTGAAATTCAGCATTATTGCTTTCAGAATTTGTGCGGGCTTGGGCTCAAGATTGGCAGTGTTGGCTTACTGGGCTTAGAAACATAGTGCAATGTTCTTGGGAAGACTCTTGGTATAAAAAATGACAAAAAGTTCAGAGAATTAGTGCAGTCACTTGTGTGAAGGTGAACTTTACTTCAAAGATGTTCTACACCTAAGTTGTTTCTGCAGATTCTACCGAACATTTGCAGATTGTGCATTTGGAAACATTTACAGGCACACAGAAATGCAGTAAAGCAGTACCAGGGCTCAATGGCATTCTTGTGGTTTCTTCCTCTAAATATGATAAATTCTATTATGCTTTTTTTTTTTTTAAGTGGGATTTATGCCCTTATATAAGTTCCCTGAGGTTTGTGATTGTGACACACTAATGCACACTTTCCTCTTAAACCCAAAGAAGGTCATACTCTGTTCAGAACTGATGTTCTTGATTCTAGAAGTTGGTGTAAGTATTTTCTGTGGTAAAAAGTAACACGTGTACTTAAATATTAGCTGTTTGTAGGAGCAAAAAATCACTAACAGAGAGAGTAATCACAAGCTTTATTCTATTCTACATTGTCTCTCAGAACAATTGGGTGTTTTTCATCACCTTTTTCTCTGTGCCTCCTGATTAATATCTTCTAATTTCACTGACAAAGTTTTGTCAAACACTTGAAATACTGCACATACTTTCTGTGATTATGCAGCACTTATATTTATATCTTGTTTTACTTCTTTTTGACACCCCGCTTATTCCCCAGGTGCTGCTGTATCCCCACTACTGTTTCTATAGCATCATGACTGGAGAATCATATGATAGTTCTTATTAGTGTAGCAGGAGAAATTATCCTGATGCATTATTCTTGCCCATTTTCAGAGTTCAGGATAACTTTTTAATAAAAAGAAGTTTAGTCTCACTGTCAGTGGAACTCATGTTGAAAAATTCTGTATTTCAGCAGCAATATGATGCAAGTGATGAGTTGGAGCAAGAGATGCCAAGTTAATAATGGTGTGCAGACTTGAGCTGATGGCTTTCTTGAGAGTATGACTACAGTCATGTCAGGGATTCGAAGTATTATGAGTACAGAATCTTTGTGTCAGAATGCATAGCACATATTGTAATGTTTAGGTGGGGTGGGTTATAAAGCTCCTTTTGATTCTGCATATTGATTCCAGACTCCCTTAGAAAGCAGCATTAGAAGCCTAAACCAAATGCATTGCACATCTTCATCACAGAAGAGTATGCCATTCTAAAGCACCTGAATGTGATCTACATCTACAACAAAAATTAAGAGTCTGGAAAACAATCCTTAATCCTGATACAAAGTTTGTGTTTGTAGTGCTAGTAGAGAACTTCAGAAGTTATGAAGAAATTGCGGGATTTGAAACAACATATTCACAAATATTTTCATTGCTGGACCAGCTGTAAATTTTTATAACCAGATACTAATATTGGTACTGTATAGCACTACTCTCATCAGGCTACTTGTCAATAGGTGACTGGAAAACTTATATTCCATCAGTTTCTGCCTGAAGTAGGAGGAGCACAGCAGATATACCCGCTCCTTGTATGTGGGCTGTGAGACCTGGGTGCTATTTCAGACTCTGTCACTGGCCTGCCACAGCAGTTTGTAGCTCTGCTGTGCAGAAAAATCTTCCTCGGGCCTCTCCCACAGCTGAGAGGCTTATGCAGTGTGTGCCATGGGTGTGAATTTCCAGCCATGTCTGTAACATAAATACAGGTATACTCTTGCAGGATTTATTTACTGAGGAGTTATCAGTGAGACAGCTGATTAGAGTCCACATGAAGGATTTGTTGTATTATTTAGAAGTTACTGGAAGTTAGGCTTTTGAAATGGTATTTTCTCTATTAAAAGCATCAGGGTGATAGAGCTAGTTTAGAAATACTTCATGGCATTTGAAGTGGTGGGAGGAATGCAGGTTATGAAATTATTAGGGTCTCTTAAAATACAGCAAAGATGTAAAACTCATGAGGCATCTGCATGAGTAGACATTATCTATTTCCTGCTGGAGAAAATGCTGAATGGAGCTAGATGAATGCTTTTTGAGTAATGCAGAAGAAAGCTTGTGACTGATTTTTCTGCAGTGTGCATTTCTGTAGCTCTGAACAGGATGTGTCATAAAGAAATGACTCTTGAATTTCCTGCAGTCATGATAATAATTTGTCTTCTCTTTTTAGTAGCTCTCCAAAGTAAAGAAGCACCATACAAAAAGCTGTAAATGTAGCAAGTGACAACAACTGAAAAAAGTTATGTTAAAGCCTAAAGGATCAAGTGAAAAGTAGAAAAGGCTTTGTCTTGTATACATCCTTTAGCACCATTGTCCTCAGTAAATTTCAGGCTCTGTTATGTATTAAATAAAATTAAGTTAGGCAAGTGAAAATTTCAGGTTTATGGCAGTTTGTTTGCTTTTGTCTCAGTATAGAACAGCTGAGTTTTGAGTGTGTTCTGTGGTGCTGATCATTTAAAACTTGTTTTTTCCCTGGTGCCTTTGTAACAGTCTCTATTTAGAATTGCTGTATTTTCATGCATAGGTAACCTGCAAGTTTATTTGTGAGCTAAAGCCAAAGGAATTAAAAAACCTCTGTGGCTCTATAATGGTGGATTTTGCAAGTCTGTGGTTAATAAAATGGAAGTTACTGCTGAGATTCACATCTTTCTTTGTGGGCTCCTTGCTTTAGATTGTTCCCAAACATCCACTGTCCACAGTAGTCTCCTACCACTCCTTCAGCATGGCTTCTCTGGGGATTTATACTCAGCAATACAGACACACTCAGAAGTACGGCATTTGTTAGAATGAGATAAACATCTGTAGCAGTCAGCAAAGTCATCTCAGACAGCAGAACATGTGTGTGTGACAGATGACAGAAGAATCTGTTTTGACAATTGGGGGATTATCTGGTAATCACTGATGGGTAGATTTCTGTAAGAAGTTTGTAATTGTATTCCAAGAGAGCATGAACCTCAGGCTGAGCTTGACACACAAGCACAGGCTGTTTTTTTAGCTTATATTACTTTTTTCCTCTGAGACCAAGTTTATGCATTGACTGATGCAGATATAATATTTCAGTCATGAAGAGCTGCTGATCAACTATTAACAATGGCATGCCAGAGCTGAAGTCTCTTCTAAATCCTGTCTGCCTTTATTCATAAACATTGGGATGAGTTTATATGCAGCATGGGGCTTAAACGTTTCCCACCGTCGGAATCATTTGAAGCCAGTGGGAATCAGTGCTCTTTCAAATCCCACAAGAAATGTATGTTTTTATTTAAGAGCTAGACACCCTTGTAAAAATTTGGCTCTGCATTTTTCCCTTACTGTAATAAAGTAAATGAGTTGCTCTGGGACTTGCTTGCTGATTGTGTCAGTGGGTGTCTCTTGCAGAGAGTGCACTCTGGGTGAGTAAGCAGCTGGTGCTTTCAGTGATGAAGACTGTTTTTCAGTGATACCTCCACAGAAGTTATCTGCAGTTCTTGCAGAATTTTTCTGGTTTTCTTCACCTTCATACAATACTCGTCTGATACAGTTTTAATGCTGCTTTCATTGCAGTCTTTCTGGCTTATTAGGGACCTATAAACGGACACCTGCAGTCTGTGAAGTGTGAAGATGCAGGTTAAACTCCTGGCAAAAGTCTATTCTTAATGTGTACAAGTCATCTGACTGTAGCACAGGAAGCCCTGGATGGGAACAAGGAAGACTCAATGATGTACCAGAACTAAAGGAACAGTTGTCCCACTATAGAAATTCATTTATGGTTCTGAAGTGGGGCCCCTCCTGCTTGGGATAAATTTATTCAGTTACCTTGACACAGTAGCTAAGTGCTTCATTTAACTCCACCATGGAGGCACACCCATAAGATTAAATGCTCCTACTTCCACTGCTCCACCTTCAATATGATTTTTGTAGCTACACATACTTTTAAAAGCATGATAGTAGTGGCTTTTCTCTATACAATAATGTCTCTGAAGGGAAACACCCTGGATGTATGCAATAATTTTGTGTTTTATAGGTTTATTACTGCTTTTCAATATAGTATCTCAGATAAGGTTTCTTGACCTTCCTCTGGGAACCTTGTAGCTGATTTCAGTGAAAATGGATTGACTTTAGCCTGAACGTATGCATGCTGACTACTGGTTATGCATTCAATAACATGGTATGATAGAGAAAGCCAGGTTTTTGGTTGTGTGCTGCATCCTGTCTTCAGTCACTCCTTGCAGATCTTGCCGCCAATGGAAGTGACATGTGGCATCTGTGGGGAAGGACAGAAGCCCTTGCCTCTTGAATGTTACCTTGTCTTCCAGATCACAGATGGAAATGAGAAGTTTTTGCCAGGCAGTTGGTGTGAAGAACAGAGAATCCTTCCAAATCTCCTTGGGAGCGGAATTTTGTCAGTTCTGAACGTTGTCATCATCCTGGGTCAAATGCAATTGCAAAAGGCTCAGTAACACCATCCTGATCACTTCCACTAGAAAAGAAGTGATTGTTATTTGTGTAAATAAGCTGAAGTCCTGTGTATTTATGTTCTCTGTTTCCCTGAGATCAGTTTCAATTTTTATTTTCTGCAGAGCTGAACTTCACTGTTACTTCATATAAAAATAAATATACTTCTTTTGATACTTGGAGTCCTTCAATACATAATCTCTTACCAGGGTTTTCAGTGACCTTGCTAAACATGGAAGTTGCTGCGTACAAACTGTTTTCTTTTGCTCATTATGATGAAACTTATTTCAGGAGGTAAAGTTCCCTGATGAACTCATTCAGTATTTGTATATTACATTTCAAGACTGTGAAGACTCCAATTTCCACAACTACTTTTGTGATTATATGTTAATTAGAAGAGGAACAGAACTTCTGAAAGAGGGTTGTTTTGTTTTTTGGGTTTTTTTAGGGGTTTGTTTTGTTATGAGACTGTGACTCAAAACCTTGTTGTTCTAGTTTCCTTTTATGTCTTTCAGGGTTTTTATTATTTTGGGAATTTTCCTGATTTATTAGCCAGGGGTAATAGCTCTGTGTATAGTGAATGTGGCACATATGAAGCATGGCAGACATTGCAGAGCAAGCCAGAAAAAAAGTAGCCCTTCCAAAATATCCTGTACAGCTATATTATTGCTGTACAAAGCAGGTGGGGTTTTTTTTGTTTGGTTGGTTTTTGTTTGTTTGGTTGGTTGTTTTTTTTTTTTTTTAAAGGGAACCTGTAGAGGGGCGAAGGAGCATGTTCTTTAGTGATGTGATTCTAAAGGGACAAGGGGAGAAAAGGCCCTACCTTTGCCGTAAGAGCAGCCTGACGCTGTTATCTTTGAGGAAGTGCTGAGGTCTTGCAGCAGCGCCCAATTCTGGTCTGTTCTTGAGGGATTGTTATTTCCTACCCCTACATCAGAGTGAACAGAGGTGGGTTTTTCCCTTCTTCTGTTTGCTGCCACAGGCCAAGGGCAACACGTGGGTACTCTGACTAACTACAGCCATAGAAGGCCACCTACAGTAGTGAAGTCTGAACTTTCCATGACTCTGCTGACTCCAGGTCTGTAGCTGGAGAGAAAGTATTTTGTCGACCTATCAGCATGAGGAAGGAAGCCCTTTGGCTTTGGCCAGAGCTGGGGACTACTGTTATTTGCTTGGTTCTGGAGAAGCCTTTTAGGCTGGAGCCTATATGAGCAGCCCTGTCTAGAGCTGAGACTGTGACGCAGCCCAGCCCAGCTGTGCTAGCAGCTTTTTACTGGACCAGGGTGTATTGTAGAAGGCTCTGTTTGCAGATGAGAAGTGTCTCAGGCTGGATTTAGTAACCACTCAAAGATTTACTCAAATATACTTATTTCATTGAGGCTTAATAACACCAGAAATTTGTGGAGGTCATTAAGTGTGAGGTGGATTTAACATGGTTTAAATACTTCAACACATTTGGGTGTATTTCACAATTCTGTGGTTAATGGAGAAAGTCTTAAAAGTATGTGTTCTAAAAGCATTCCAGAAAAGAAACAAGAAAATGAGGATTCTTGCCAATAATTCTGTTTCCAGAAACCATGATCTCCCTTTTCCAGCTGATGCAAGAAGGCCAAAATGCAATAAAAGAACTGGGAAAATGGACTGAACTAAAGCAAGAGCTTTTGCAGCAAGTCCTGCCAAATGGGTGTGAACTGGAAAATTTCCAGTCCATTTTGTTGCTTAACTGCTTTCATTTTGGTCTGTTTTCTGCAGCATCCCAGAAGTGTCTCTGCTTTGAATGATCAATGTATTGACAACCTGATACTTGTCTGTATCCTCTCTGTTCAAGTACTTTAATAGTAGCTTCAGTTGAAAAATATCCTGGTAGGCAGACTTACCAAACCTTAGTGGATTTCAATTTATGCTGTGGCTTGTTGCAAACTGGCAGATGCCTGTCTTCAAGATTTATTTCAGTTCATA
>VYZT01063301.1:2277-21430 GCA_013400735.1 Pomatostomus ruficeps
CTTTGGCCAATAGAAACATTAATATTGTCGTCTTCTCCCCTCTCTCTCTCCCCCTTGCACCCTCCCCATTGCAGAGAGGCACAAAAAAACCCCAGTGCCTGCATCCTTTTTATTTCCTCCTTCAGCACTCAGCACTGAGTCTCACCAAAGTGAGAAGCATTCTTTCCCTGAAGTTACCTTGTCTCAGGAAATACTCAGATGCAACAAAACCAAGGCTTTGTTAAGCTGTCTCAGACCAGTCTCATCTTTAAGTCCCCTTTATTTCCATTGCCGTGTCACACAGGAAAATCAAGCAGGAGCAGAGAGTATATAATGACTTCTTAAAATATTTTTAGGCTACTTCAGTTACCCCTTCTCACTCCCTCTGTGGAAGAAATGTGCAACAGTTTAAGTTGGAACCGAGCAAAATGAAGTTACAGTTAAACAGGACGTGTAATGCCTCCTCAAAGATGACCTGTAACACAAGGTCTACTACATTTCACATTCTGACCTGCACAAAAAACAACCTGAGTTTTCCAGACATTAATGGAATCTGATTTCCGCAGTTCTGTTCCTTAACGATAGAGCCCATCCTTTAAGAAATCACACTCCAGCTTCTAATTTATAAATCCTGATTTTCTTTCCTGCTGCTGCGTGTGAATGTTCCAACACAGAAGACAGCTAAATAGGAATTGTGTCAATATGATTATAAGATCTTTTTTATTTCTTTGTTTTTGAGAAGACTGGGTTAGAATAGTGGTAAAGGGAAACAACCGTCTTAAATTAATTACTGTCATAATTTGAAAAATGCCCTTCCTTCTCCCAGTAATTAATTTCAGTTCAAGAATTCAAAAAATCAGCTGCAGTGAAGTTTAATTCATGTCTGTAAATGCACAAGAATGGAAAAACATGCAGCTTTTCATAGGCTTCTAGCAATACACAGAACTGCATGTATAAATTTCCAAGAAGCAAATTATAAAGGCTCACATATAAGAGAAGCAAAAAAAAAATATCTTGAATTAAGGCTTTCCATTTGTTACTGGTGCATGAGTTGTATGGTATATATAGTATCAAATATCACTCACTTCCACTTGTTCCATTATAATAGCATATACAAATGGGAAATATTAGGTACCTAGTGAAAATGTTATGTGATGCAACTCAACACCAATTTCATGATGGGAGTCTCTACAATGAATAAAATGGTTTCTGCATTTATATTTTTCAAATTTTCTAACAATACAAAATCTTACTACAGTAGATTAAACGGAAAAACAACAGTTTATGAAATATGACCTCCAAAAGACTAATTGCAGTAGAAATATTCATTCCAAGTCCAATAAATCCTTAATTTTAAATGTCAGCTGCAAAACATAAATCCCTTTAATAGATTTCAAACTGTGGTGACAAAGTTATAATTATAGGGTCCAGCCCACTCAAAATCAGTCCAATGCACTCGCTTTGCATTAGCCAGTCTTCTGGGTTTTGGGATTTTTTGTTGTTGTATTTTAATCTCATCTCCGATCTTTTAGGAATTTTCCATTGCATTCCCGAGCCTGGTTCTGGATTCCTTTTGGCTCAGATTGAATTGAATCTTGTTGCTATTCCTCAATAGATGTCTGGAGTGCAAAGTCTACTTGACTATAACTTTCTGTGTCATTTACTGCAGGGTAGCATGCACATAAAGACCCTCAAGTCACGTGAAATAAGAGCCTTGACCTCAAGACACAATAAAATTGGTTAGTTTAGTTGTAGCTCAAAAGGTCACTTTTTCGTGAACTGCCTCTGAGGGCTGTTTTAAACTAATTATTACCTTTGATTTTAACTTACCGTTTGTTAACAAAAGAAAGAAAGGAAAAAACCACAAACCCCAGTTATTATAATTTCAACAGTTTGACTGGCATGTATTTAACATTAAGGACATATGAAAAGACAAGGTCCCTACCTGAGGAGGAGCTTACAGTGTAAATTAGACAGAGAGCACTGTGAATAATAAAAGCAGGCAGAGGAGAGATTTGTATGAGAGTGTGGGAATAGTGGGGAGGTACTTAAGAGAAATACGCAGAGTTAAGAAATATTCTACTAGTTGACACTAATCATGATACTTTTCTTCCTCTTTCTGTTTTCTTGTAATTATGGTAATAGTTTTGGTTTTCTCTATTTGCTTGCTTGCCACTGAGCTATTCCACTGCAGAAGCTCTCCTTCTGATTACTTTTTCTGTTCTAGATTCTAGTACAATAGGTAATATAAGTGCATCTTTATTCTTCTGCTCAACCATGGCAAGTAACACTGAAATCTCCCAAAATGTTATATATACTTCCCTTGGCAGTTTTTCCACAGCAGTCTACTAAAAAGTATGATTCACTATTAATAGAAAGCATAAAAGGACTCAAAAATCTGGGCTTCTGACACTATCATCTCACAAAAAACCTCCGACATATCTTTAGAGGCTGGTTTGTTCGTTTGTTTGTTGTACTAAGATGTTTCTACACAAAAATGGTGGTTGCTGTCAATTTATTTTTACTTCTGCCTAGTTGCATTAGATAAACAAAAATATAAAAAGAAAAAAAAAAAAGCCAAACAGATTTTTTCCACTGTTCTTTAACAAAGAGAATGCAATGCTACACAGGCTTTATTCTTTTTAAGCTTTGCAAGTAGAATGCTATCAGAAACAGGAATATCAGAAAAGGTGATGGATCAACCTGATAAATTAAACTGCAATCAATCAGTAGGACCAGATGGTATTCATCCAAGAGCTCTGAAGGAACTGGAGGCCAATGCAAGTGAGCTGCTAACAAAAATATGTAATTTATCATTAAAAGCAGCTACCGTACCAGAGGACAGGAAAGTGGCTGAGGGTGTACCTATCTCTTAAAAAGGTGCTAATGATGATCCTGGGAATTATAAACCAGTAAATCTCACTTTAGTACGAGGAAACTATTCAGAGAATCAGTAAAAATAATATGCTTGGGCGCACAGATAAGAAGTAAAATCTGCAATGCTTCTGCCTACATTTGCTCAACCCTCCTAGAACTACAGGAAAGAGTTAATTAGTAGTCAATAAAGTAGAACCAGAAGATATAATTAATTTAGTGTTTCCAACATCATATGGTAAGGTTTCTGAAAAGAAAAACACAGCAGATCCAGAATTAAAATCCATCTATTTTGTAAGTACTGAATAAAAGAAGGAAAACAAACCCCAAAATGTCAGAACTATTAGAATTAGAATTTTGTCCTCTGAAAGCATTTGATAAGCACTGTCAGATTACTACAGCTTCCTAATGAGCTGGTTATTTTAGAGGTGAAGTAACTTACCTATAATTGTAAAAGCAAGCTGTGTCAGAACCAGACTTCAGTTCATGAGCACCCAAGTTCCAGAGCTGCGTTTAGATGACTGGACAGCATCCCTTTCTCTAGGTACTACAGAAGAGTCAGTGGTCAGTTGAAGCAGAGAAAGAGGTTAACTCTGAATTGCCCCTGGGATCAATAGTGGCAATAAAGATGGTTTTGTTCAACTTATTCATTAGAAAGCTCGAAAAAAACACTTCTGAAATAAAGAACGTAAAACTTGTTTTCACTGCAACAATCACCGCCTGCTTTCTGGCATTTAAGCCCAGTGCCCATTGCTCTAACAGGAAAATTCATGGGGGTATTTGGCCGTTTATTAAGTTAACTGAATTTAGACAAAACTTGAAGAAATTCCAGAGCAAGCCACTGAACGAAGATAAAATGGTGTCATGATGGCATGCAAAATTAAACAGACTAATGCCAAGGAGTGTATGCTGGAAAATATTTTCAAGAACTGATGGCTATTAATTAGCACAGGAAAAATCTAAGCATCATTTACTGAAAATGCTATCCAGGATATTGCAGGAGCTTAGAAAACATACACAAGCAGAGAAGATACTCAGTAAGAACAAAAAGATAGTTAAGCATAAAATATTACTGTGCAGTTTCATGAGTAAAAACTGCATTTCTGGACGTTCTGTTGTATTTTAGTCAGTGGGTTATAAGCAAGACATGGCAAACCAAGGAAACATACAGAGAAATGGCAGTAAACATGACTAATGAAACAGGGGAAAGGACCAAGAAGGCAGAGGTAAAAGAAGAGAACCCTTAATTTAGAAACAGAAAGAGGTAGAAGGCATTTGAAGAGTTTTAGGACCACATAAAATTCCAGTTGATACAGAAGAGCTCAGGTATTCCTGTCTGGTTTCTTGCTTTTTACAAAAAATAAGTGGGGAGCACGTTTAATTGAATATATGGCGATGCTTTTATTACATCAGAATATGTAGTTAAATTGTGGGATTTATTGCTTCTGCATAGGATTGAGGAAAAGACCTTTGGGGCAATGAGGGAGTAAAAATTAGAAAATGAAAACAAAAAGAAATGAAAAGGGAAGGACTAACTTTTTGTCATGTCCTCCAGTTTCCTGAGACTCTTCAGCTGCTCTTCCACACAGAGAGCACATGGCCAGTGATATGCAGGTTTGTTGAAAGGGCATCTCAGGTTGCAGAGGAAGACCTGAGAAACAGCCATCCCATGCAACGTGGTTTTCCCTCTGAAACCATTGCTTTTTCAGGCAGGAATCCAAAAATCTGCTGCTATAGGTCTCCCTCACTCCCACGGCTCAGTCTGACAAGCTCTCTTGGTCCACGGTAAGGGACAGAGTGAGTCAGGAGGAAAGAGTGACCAAACTTGGAGCCTGACTCCCCTGTGAAGCCTAGGACTGTGCTGCTTGACATCCTTTCCAGCCCTGCCAGCCTCTCCACAAGCATGCAAACTGTACTCCCCTGAGAGTAGAGAAAGCAGTGGGAACTCAATGTGATTCTCCTTGTGGAATTTCTCAGCACTTTTTTCTTTCTTAGGATTTTCCCGAGAGATCAGAGTATTTAGCCCTTACTTAGCTTTATCAAAGTATTAGACATTTATTTGATTAAGTACAGCATCTGCAGTCACACTAGCTAGAATAAAAATTATAAGAGCTATCAATCCTTATACTTCAGGGCATAAGCTGATCACCAGCTGGGGTCAAAAAGAAATTTCCCTCTGTGGTATAGTATTGCAATTAGGTGCATTAGGAGGGGGTTATGCCTTCCTCGTAGCCTCAAGCATTGGCCAGTGTGAGAGGCAGAGAGATACCAGGCTAGATGGACCACTGGTCTGCTCCAATATGGCAATTCCTTTGTTCTTAGGGCTGAATGTTTCTGCTCTCGAGCCGCCCTACTTTGTCATAATGTCAAAATCCAGCATTAATTATAATTCTGAAAATGAAGGAATATTCATGAATTATTATGTTGGCAATAACTGCGTGTAATGCAATAAAGGCAAAAACAGTGTCTGCTGCAGAGTAAAAGGAAGTTGACAGCTTCAAGCACAAGGTGGTTTCTGTTTCCAGTTACCCTCCAGAACTCCTTGCACCCCAGAGTCAACACCTTTGAGAATAATGAAGTAATTACAATTTTATTTTACCATATTCTGACAACAGATTTGATTCAATAGTGTCTGCACAGTTCAGACAAAGCAAAACACTCCAACGGTTCAACTATAAAATGCTGATAGTTTTTATGTGCTCAAATTTAATCCCCCAAATGGCATGATGGCCTGCTTGGTGAACTAATTTTAAATGAAATTTTCTTCCGTATTACTCTGGTTCCATCAGGGTTTTGATAGAAATAAAAAAAAAAAAAAAGAAAATAATCAAATAGCTGCTTTATTCCTGTCATGTTCTTTTTCTAAAGCAACTCTCAGAGATGATTGCAAGAGTACATTAAAGGCATGCATTTTCCAAGTTAGTCTGTTGTCAAAGTGATCCTGAAGGTTGACAATCACATTTAAGACAAATATAGAAATCTAAAAGAAATGCTTACAAGCAATTCTGTATTCTGGGCAATGATTTGGTTTGAAAATGCATCCAGTTCAAGGGTTAAATGAAAGCAAAAGCAATCACTTCAACCATGTTTTTGAAGAAAATAAACCAGCTTGATGTAAGCTAAATGAAGGGGGTCTGTGACTTAAAAGGAATGGACAGATAGAGAAAAAGGTCAGAAGATTAAATTTTCCCTAAGGGAAAAGTCATTCTTTGGAATCATTAACCTCCTTCTAGGTCACTACTGAAAAAAACAGCAGGAAATCCTACTGCTCCTAGAAAGATGGGTGCATCGTATACCACCCACTGACCTAGCAACTCTATGGCAAACACAATTGTGCTTACAAATTCTCCTCCAGGCATGCTTGGTTTTACTATGTCCATTTTAAAGCAATATGATCTTTTAGCTGGACTCTGAAGTGTGTCTATAAAGACAATATTCCAGGGCTTGGGATGTTAAAAAGAAGGATCACTTGCTTAAATGTCTTCTTTTTTTTTTTTTTTTTTTTTTTTTTTTTTTTTACCAGAGAAATCTAGAAGCAGAGTTTTTGCATTTCAAAGTTGGTCAGTGTCATGTTTTATCCATTAACCATTTCTCTTTAGGACTGAAATTAATCATGGTCATTGTTATGATGCATTTTAGTGACTTTCTACACCTTAAAGCACATTGCTAGGATCAACTGTATGTTTCAAAGTATCTTTTTGTCTCAAAGAACCTGCATCAGAGTGTGTTTTCAAGGCTTCACTGTCAGCTAATTCTGCTGCCTCCTAGAGAAGTCAGAGAGTAAACAATATACCAAAAAGGAGGGTTAGGGTCTCATATAAGAAATCCAGTCTTCCAGAAAGCATTTGGAGGATGTTCTGTAGCATTTATCAGACAATATGCAGAATGAACAGTGTGACCAGTATGAATAGGAACAAGTCTTTTGTCATGATCAAGCCTCAAAATAAGTGAGGGAAACTACCTCCAGACAATTTCTACCACAATACCATGCGGAAACGCTCACATCTTCATTGAAAAGTGACCTCTTTTTCTTCCCCTCTTGCAACAAAAATAGAACTCTCAATCAACATAAATGCAAATTCATATTTGCTTTTGATGGAATCTCCTAATCCATCAAGAATTGGCAAGGCAGGGGGATGCCTGTAGCTCTGCAAAGTCCCTTGTCTACTTGGAGACTGTAGGCAAAGCCTGTATCGTACTTCAGAATCAAGGACTTCATCTTATGAACTTGTATTACTGGAAAATATTCTGGCAACTATCTTAAAATCTTTTGTCTCTGGTTAGCCAATTTTTTTTCCTAAAAATAGGCATATTCAGAAAAGAATTTTAACATGGAGAAAAGACTTCAGCAACTTAGAAGGATGTTACACAGTAAAAACAATGCAAATTTTGGATTGTCTATGAAGATATCTCAAATCTCAGGCCTGTTGAATGAACCCCGAGCAATACTTTTTCTTAATTTCTTGTTGTCTCTTTCCATTCCATTTACATATATTAAAGTGAAAAAAAGAAAAATACACAGAAACAGTCACAACCAATTGACTGCCCTGGAAGCAGAAGGTGTCTTGAGTAGCTTTAATTTATGAAATTGTGCATTTCATAAAATGCCACTTTTCACATGTAAGCAAGATCTTTGAAGATTTCAGAAGACAATGACATGACCCCTGGAGAATAAAGGCATTGAAAGAAGTAGCTAAGAGAAAGACAAATAAAGCATAGTTTGTGGAAATTAGCACCCTTTACAAAGCCTCAAATAGGACAGAATCACACAGAGTTCACATTCTTCATGAAAACCATGATTTTTACTCATGTTCGCATAACTGAATAGCCAAGAAGCAAAAATCTCTTCCTGAATGTTAGCAGCTCAACTACCTAATGTGAACGAGGTACAGGGGTAACAATTTCCTGATACGTGTATGGCAAGAAAAGGAATTGTATGGCACGCTTGTTTTCTAGCCAAAATGCATTTCTGAGGCAGGAAATCAAAAACACATCACAAATCTTGTGAGAAGACTACACACGTTCACCCTGCCGATATTAGTGTCTGTCAGGAGGCTGTCAGGCTCAGGGAGTCACAGCTCCCTAAAGCAGTGCTTCCCCAATATCTCCTCCTGAAAAGTGTGGGTTTGGATCACACTCTGCTAGGAAAGAGTGAGGAAATATCACAGTGTTGCAGCAGCTTAGACAACTCCCCAGATTCAATACAAACGGTGCTCTGAAACAAAGCGACCAAGGAATGTTGCAGCAGAGCAACATTCTCAGCTGAGCAGCAAGATGCAAGATTTATTATGACACAGTGCAGGGGATATCTGAAATGGAAGTCAAAGCACTAATGTGTTTTTTCCTCCTCCCCCCCTCCTTGGCTTCTTTTTCCTTTGTAATTCATAAATATATATATCTATAGATAGATAGATAGATAGATAGATAGATAGATAGATAGATAGAAAGAAAGAAATATATATATATAATTGCTTCTTTTCTCAAGTGACATGACATCTAAAATGAATGAAAATTTTAGGAGCTGAGGTTTTCCTAAGATCTTTTCTACTTGTTTTTCCTGTGTTCCAGTGTTCTCTACCCACAGGACACTGAAATGCTGAAATTTCAGCAGTTCATATGTTTGCCTGCCCACCTCTTTAATAAAAGGGTTGTGTTTCTTTTCTGTCAACACCTATTCTTTAGCACACATCTCTGTTATCATTCAGGAAAATGTTGATATAGCCTTTTGGGGGGTTTGTTGCTTTTTTTCTTCTTTTAAATTCATTTCTATAGCTGGGCTTTTCCTTTTAAGTCCCCTTAATTTCTGTCATCAGTTTCAACCCCAAAGTTCTCACTTTCACAAGACAATAAGCTATTTTCACACATGTAAAAAGCTCTGTAAAGTGGAATCGCAGATGTCACATTTACATGTTTATGTTTTCTGTTTCTTTTTTTTTCCGTCTGTCGCTCAGTTCAGCTTTCCAAGTCCAAGATATTTTAGTGAAGCTGAGAGACTCCCTCAGTTCTTGTGCTCAGAGATCTAGCTTTACAAAATAAGCAGGTATCTCAAGCTATGTGGCAGCTTTGGTTCCAAGGACAAAAGCAACCGCTGTAAAATACAACAATGACCCCATGCACAAACACTTACAGGCTCTCACACACGTGACTCGTAAACCAGTGCAGTTAATTTTCCATACGGTCCTGTCCCTTTCTATGTGGAAAAGAAAAAAAGAAAAAAGAAAGAAGGGGAAACAAAGGCTGTGAAAGGTGAGTTTTTGAAGAAGAAATCCCTCTGAGGCTCCTCTTGCCGAGATTCCCCGCTAGGATTGCAGGGGGCAAGAGAAGACCTGCTTTTGGCTCAGTGCAGTAGAGGCCGTGGGATCTGCCCCCAAATCTGGCAGCTCAGTGGGATGCTGTGACCTCTCACCCTGGCGCCTTGGCAGCTCAGCCCCATTGTTCCCAGGGGCAGGGGGCTAGCGAAGTCAGAAGGGGGGTGAACATCGTCACAACTTTTGTGGCTCTGGGAAAAGAGATCACCTCCATATGGGGATCTGGAAGATGTGAGCTAGCCCATGTTTGCTGATAGCATTCAAGATTTCCAGAGTGCTCAGGTAATATAAAAAAGAACCATGAAAGTAAAAAGATGTACTCACTGGAAGTGGCACGAACAAATTTAATTTGCCTCCTGCAAATATTCTTGCCTGCTTGTGCATGAGCTCCTGGTATTCTCCCTTCAGCTCAGGGAAGCAGAGAGGCCACGAGTGAATCACTCTACCCTGAGCTCCAGTTACTTCCTCCACGCTAACCTGCAGCTACCTGCTTCTTGGATTTTTCAAAGGCTTCTAATTTGGCCAGATTGGGGTCTTTTTTCATAAGAACAAAAAAAAGCTCATTGCTGTCACCAAAAGTGACACCCTCCTCATACATCTCCCTCCCTCTCCTGCACATCCAATTATCAAGTCTCTTTTCCAACATATGAGATCTCTAGAGCTTCTCAATGAAGGGTTTGTAATAATTCTTTTAACATGGCAAAACACCACATTATTCCCTAAACATTAATGTTGCATGAATGCGAGACTTCTTTTCCCCATGAAATTTCCTTTTTGATTTTACAAAACAGAAAGTGCAGTTTAAAACAATGCTAATGGAGCTCATATTTTTCACGATCTAAAATTATTTTGTGTGGTGCCAATAACTAGCTTGCTAAAAATGCTTGTCTGAGGAACCAACCTGACCTTGAATAAGGGCACTCAAACCCTTTCTTTCATGACTATGTCCTTCTGAGCACCCAGTAAAATATCACATGGTGTTTGGCCATTTGTGTACTGCAAGACCAGAGTTCCAAATTTCAGATCTGCTTAACACCCTATTCCACTCAAACACTTGTCACTAGCTAAATTCCCACCTATTAATATGTTTACATCCTAGCCATGGTGTCTTTCAGTTGCTTTTCAGGACATGGACCCTTTTTATCCTTGTGGAGCTTCATTCAAGTACAAACCTCTGAACTCTTGAACAACCTGATGTGCTGGAGCATTTACTGGAGGAGAAGGCTATGGCACATTCAGGAAGGCAGATACAGAAATGACAGAGGGGCTGTAGAAGTTTTCGTGACTTTGTGCCCTCTTGGAGATGTGAAATCAAGGGGAGTCTGGCCAACAAAACAGATAACCAAGAGAGGATTTACTGAGGAAAGACAATATGGATATGCACAATTAACTCCAATAAAATTACATCATCTGAGGAATTCTTTCTTGTTGAAACCAGCATCTTACAGTTTCTGTCTATAGAGTTAATATTTAAAGACTAGAGCTGTAATACACTTCAAGACACTTTCTTGATTTCATGGGGTCACTCTACTATATTTTCTTGTTTATGTAAGTTGTAAATGATGTGTCTGATACATCCACCCTGAAAACTGAGTTTTTAACCACTTTGTGTCATTATTAAATCTTAGCACTACATTCCATGTTGACATCTCATAAAAACACCTCCATGCCCAGTTTTCTGCTTGGGTGTCATCACTCAGTGATCATGAGAGCATGAAACCAGATGCTGTTCCAGGCTAGTGTAACTACGGTTTGGCTAAACAAAAATAAAATGGCTTTTCATGCTTATTGATCTTGATTTTTTTGGCCATTTTTACACTTCATTGCCTATAAGCTCAGTAAGGATGTGCTTTGTAAAAGGAACTGAAGTTTCTTTACTCAGTGGATTAGACATTTCACATTTTAGTGACTCCCACTAACATTTCCATTCCCCCCTCCCAAAAGCAGCCCTTTCCATTGACTTTTTTTAAAAAAAGGATTGATCTTTAAGTAATACATATGATATTAGTTTTTCCGTTTTAAAATAATCACATTATTGCAGACATTTTAATAGCTGTAGAGGTTGCTATGTATTAACATGATTCATGGTCCTTGACAGCAGTGTCTCTGAAAATCCCACAGGAATGCAAAATACAAAACTCCACACACGTTCAAATTTTACTGCCTGCAGCTAAAAGAGGGGAAAAAAACTTAAAACTGTTGAAACCCTTCAACTTTAAAAGCATTAATAGATGGTCCCAGGGGATTAAATCTAAATCTTAATGTGTAAAAATCAAGTTAATAACCACAGAGATTAATATGGTTGCATTTGATTATTGTGATAATGCAAACAATTAGTACTGCTAAAGTGAGATATATTAGCCTCCTACTTGCCCCACACACATCTGCAAAGCATTGGAAATAAATGGAAATAAAACATTTTGCTCTGAAAGGTTTTTCTTTTTTCATTTTGCCTTTGTCTTATTTTCTCTGTAGCTGACTCATTTTTAAACTATAATTGTTAACATTTTATTTTTAAGCCTCTCTTTTTATAAGACTCTCATAAAATTGGTTGCCATAATCATTCATTCCATATTGTCAGCAAATTATGCATTCCTTGCCAATACCAGTAAATAAATAAATCTTGTAGATAAATGACATGACACTTTTTTCCCCCTTCTTTCTTTTAAGGACAAAAAAATGCCATACAAATGTATTAGGCTGAGGAAAATAAGAACTGCTTCCTAGTCCACTGCTGGTTTAATCCAGAATGCCCTAGGAATGGAACCAGGCATCTAATCCAATCTATATTATAGGTGGAGTTGGAAGTGCCACCTATACTTAATGCTTGACACTTCCCATTATGAAACCCTTTATTCAGTTGCAAATAACTGTGCCAGACTTCAGTGTTCAACTAAAATTCCCCTTGCTGGATGAATGTCTCACTTTGATTTATTTGTTGTTCTAAAATTTTAGTGAAAAACAGCTCAGCAATTTCCAAGAACAAGATTATAGAAATTATATTATTTTGTCCCACATAAAAAAAAAGTCCTTGCAATCATTCAATCGATTAACTCTAATATGCCCATCCCTTGGAGCATGGACATTACATTTGGCATGAAAGAGGACCTGCCTGCTGTCAAGAATGTGAAAACAGACTGACTTTGGCTAAACGCGTAGCCTTTGCTCAAGTTCAGTAGACATTCTCAGGAATTTGGCAGCAACGTCTTCCGAAGTCTCTGTCTGTATCAAGAACACTCCAGCTCTCAAGCTGCAGGTTCTGTGCAAAACTTGCCCTCTCATTGCAGCTCCTAAATTCTGTGGTTCCATGTGTTTAGGCATGGAATGCAGGACTGCAGGGAAGTGGAGGCAGAAACCTGGTATTGGATGTCAATGATTTGAGGGTCTTGAAGGAAGTCTGTCATCCTGGCTTAGCAAGAAGCAGAAGGAAAAGGAGCTCAAGAAAGGGATCCAGGGGAGAAGCTTGGTGGCTTCCTGTCTTATGGGATGGTAGAAGATTGAAAGCAGGATGAAAAGCAAGAGGTGAGAAACTGGGAATGGAACTGAAGTGGCTAAAAAGTGAACTGCATGTGAAAAATCCAGTGAGAAAAGCCTGATGGTGAAGGAGGTACCCGGAGCAAGGCTGGAGGGTTGGAAAGTGAACAGAATGGGCCATTAGCTGCTTGTATCCAGGAGCTGGGATGGACTCAGTCATCTGGGGTTACCCCTTATGCACCCAAGAAATCACGCACAAAGTGAGTGGCTCATTCCTCTTAAGTGCTGGTGTGCAGGCAGGATAGCATCAGCCACCTTCTGCTACCTTGAGTGGCTGAGGTCAGCCCTGTAGGTCTAAAGATTTCAGTCCTGCAGCTAACCCACTGTGATGGAACTTTTGTGGGGTTTTCAAATTGGCTTTTTAGAGAATGGTACAGGATAGTACATGAGAAACCTTTAAAAGATAAATATCACACAATAAAACTTTTGAGGTGTAGGAACAATTAAAATTATTTATGCATCCCTAACTTGTCCTCCCCTTTTTTGTTTTTCTGCAGTATGACATGGATGGACTTATCTGACAATCAGTTAGGAAAAGCAGCAGAGAAAGATGAACATACGATGTATTGCAAGGATGAAGAATTAGGAATAAGAATGCAGGAAGAGAAGGGAGGGCTTCCTAGATTATATATTTGAATGTTGTCCTACACAGAGGGGTCTGTCCTTGCCTTTTCCTCACCTGAAATGCTGTGGAAACACCAAGACCAGGCTGTTCATTTATGGTTACTTTCTATGTTTGGAGAGCATTTGACTTGGCACTCCAGCAGTCTCCCTTCCCAAGTGCCACTTGTGACTCCATCTGAGCTGTGCACTGACAATATACATGGCTCACAATGGCCAACACTGAGCTCTCTGACAACCCAGGCTGAGGTGACTTAGCTTGACCCTCTAGAATTAGTGTGGATGCTGGCCTTATTTACAGTCTTGTTGCCTCAGTTCCTCTTTTAAAAAATGGGATTAACACCAACCTACCTCTTGCATGAGAGTTGTGAAAATGAATGAATTACTATTTATGAAGTATTTTAATGATGAGTGCCCATGAGGAACAGCCCATGAGGAAATTAATTATTCTATCTTTGGAACAGGGTTTGAATAGTGAGCAGTAAATAGGATGTAGGGCCATTACAGTGAATAATGAGAATGAAACAGATGAATTGCATCCACTCTGTGCAGTGAATGAGGCAAGGGCTTGAAGAAGAAAACAGGAAATATGGTGGTGGTATGGTGGAAGACCATACCAAGGTGTATGGTAGAAGAAGGTAACTCTGCCATATAGCAGCTCTGGAGTGCTTGGGCCCATGTCACCGTCACCCCAAACCCTTCCCAGCTCTGATGATGGACATGTACCACACAGCCCAACATGTCCTGTGATCTCACCTTCCCTCTCCGATGGTTCCTAACAGTTTCTGAGTCCAGCCAGCTCCAGTCTCCTCCCATCTGACTCACAGCTCCAGTTTCCTTGCTTGGCCAGGCCCTGACTCAAAAAACTGTTTCAGCTTGCCTCCCTTCATCCACAGCCATTAACTCCAGTTCCTATAATAACAGGAAAAAGCACATTCCTAACACAGAGACACCTTCCTCTGTGAAAATCCTAACACAGCTCAAAACCAAGCGATAGCAGAGCTTCAAAAAAAGACAAGGTATAATCAGAAAATATGCACAAATATGTGCAAATATGCAAATCTACATACATTTTCTAGCCTCAGTAGCAGCAATAGGTTTACAATGTCATCAGAAACTTTCCAAAATGAATTCAATATCATTTTGGCCCAGCATTTATTCGGAGTGATGTAGAACAGAAATTACAACTGAAAATAGGATTTTTCCCTAGAATACATCAGCAATCACAATCACAATATATGGCAGTCCTTATCCTTCTTGCATAATATTATATGCAATATGTTAATACTGACATGCATAGGAAAGAGAATTCAAATGCCTGTTTCCTGGCCTTGTAACTGAACGGTAAATATATCTATGTGGTACACTATTTTTTTCATAAAATTACCTCAGCAGTAAGAACTAGTCAAAACCAAAGCCAAATGTAGCTCATCCTAATTTCAGGTATGCTAAACTTTAAAGAAACCAATGAAAAGAAATCAGTTTCTCATTTGTTTCATTACCTTTCAAGCCATATGCCTCTCAAAATAACCTAAACCAAGGATAACCCCAGATTTCTCACTTTAGGTGCTGCATTTGTAGCTCATCTCCGAGTTTGTTTATAAAATTCAATATTTTAAAAAGGTTAAGTTTGTCTGCTTTAAAATTGTTTGCAAAGGATTAATGACTATTTCGAACCCTTGGAATTAATGGTTCTACTGTGCTTGGTGAGGGAAAGAAACTTAATAAGAGAGAGAAACATTTAGGAAGGAATGTCTCTTCATGCTATGCAAGCCGTTCTGTGAAAGGGAGGGCAAACCCCCAGCTTTTGGCTAATGCTGGTGGGTGGGAGAGCCACCAGACCAGCAGCTGAATTCCCCCCTGAATGTTCAGAGCAATATGTGTAGTTGATGCTAGTGCCACCCTTTATGCAAGATGCTTGAGAAGCAGGACATGAAAGAAGAAAAAGAAAAGGGAAGGAGACCCAGCTTCATCGCTCCAAACTGTTACTTCTGCCTTGGCAAAGAAATAACCAGAAGGAAGGAAAACAGCAAACCAAGCTGGGGCTCTTTAGTTCTTCCACCTTGATAAGGATGGAGCCAGGAAGAATAAATACCAACCAGCAGCAAGTGTTGCAGCTCACATGGAGCAATGGAGTAGCTGTGCAGCCAGGATCAAAGATCAGAGGGTCTTTAATACTGTGGAACTCTGTGTTTTTGTTGTGCACTGCAAAACCAGTGTTAGGTGGCACACACAGAACTTCGTGTAACCAGTGTCACACAAGCAGTGTTCACACCTTCAGCATGTGACTGGGATGTTAGTTTTATAGGCTGAACTGCAAATCCAGAAAACCTTTTGATCTGTTTTTCCACAGACAGCCCAGGCACATATTCACCACTATCCCACTTTTACATGCCAGCCAATACCTGGTACATGTGAGATGGCGTGTTCTGCTCCAAGCAGTACATTTAATCCCCTACTATTGTGAATAAATGACACTAATGATCTGCCAGACCTATCTGCATTTTGTGCATTTCTCTCTTGTAATACCACCCCAGCAGGTAGTAGGAGTTTCATGTTTTCTCCTGGAGTCTGTGAGGCTGGTGAGTGCTTTGTCACTGTGATGAAGGTCCAGGCAGTCCCAAACACAGTAGGCAGAAGGGAAGACACATGTTGAAGGGGTTTCTGTCTTACTGCTAATGATGGGGCAAGTCTATTCTGAGAAATTGATCTCAAGTATTGCTGCAGCATCTCTTGGATTAGTCTAGCCAGGAACCATCATTATTGGGAGAAGCTATAGAAACAGACTTTGTGGATGGTCTCCAGGCTTGATGACCTTTGCTGTGACATATCCTGTCATAACATGGTGCAGAAAAAAGAGCACTTTGTGACATTCATTTCGCTGACTCAGCACGTGAAACATGTGAGCAAGGGCATGAAGGAAGCTAGTCCATCATCAGGGAATCCTGACAGGGTGAAAATCTAGGACTCCTTTGCATCCAGGGTGCATGACCTTGGCATCATGTAACCCAGCCAATTCACCAGTCTATCAATCTACACATATTATTTACTTGTTCCACTGCAGCAGTGTCTTGCCTGATATAACTGCTGCTGGTCCCTATTTCATCCCAGCTAAACTCCCATTCTGCTTCCTATGCTGCATTGAGGGTTGGAGCAGAAGGATAGGCTTCTGGAAAATGGCAAACATCCTGAATCAGCCATATAATTGTGCCCTGGCAGCTGACCATAAAATGGCTTGGGTTGGAAAGAACCTTAAAAATCATCTAGTTCCAACCCCACTGTCATAGATAAGGACACCTTCCACTAGACTCAGTTGCTCGAAGCCTCATCCAACCTCGCCTTGAAACTTCCATGGATGGGGCATCCACAACTTCTCTGGTCAACCTGTTCCTGTGCCTCACCACCCTCACAGTAAAGAATGTCTTCCTAATATCTCATCTAAACCTACTTCTTTCAGTGTAAAGCCATTACCGCTTGTTCTGTCACAACATGCCCTTGTAAAAAGGAATGCAAATTTTCCATTTGGAAAATGGGAACGGGACACAATTGTATCACTGGCATTGGTTTTGGTTGGTTTTTTTCCTTCTCTCTCCCCTTCATTGTTCAAAGATTTAAGGAGTGGGGCCATCATTCCTTTTACACTAAGCTGCCGGGTTGCTAATGTTCCCATGGATGGCTTCCTATATCCTCCAGATGTTTCTAGGAACAAAGTAAGCTTGGCAGGGTGACACCAGAGGTAAGTGGGAAATAAATCAGCCAGTGGAATGGGTGGCTGAGATGGCGCCTGGAGCAACAGCTACTGCTCTGAGTTGCCGTGGATAAGCACTAGAGCAGGAGAGCTACAAATTCACCAGGATCTCTTCTGAGCAGGGTCCTGGGTCCTCAATGGATAAGTGGAGGTGGAAAAGTATGAAGGCAGGAAGTATAAGGGTATATACATTCTGGAAATGAGTCCTGGGATGTAGCACCAGAGGAGAAGGTGAGAGACTGGTTATGCGAAGTCAGTGATGGACAGTGACGAGCAGCGGTGGAGTAAGGGGGCAGCAGCAGCAGAGTTGCCCTCTTGCCTTGCTACAGCTCCGCGGTGCCTGTGAGCAGTGACAGGCGGCAAAGCAGCACAGCACCTTCCCTCAGCGGCCGGCAAGGTCGCCAGGAGCAATGCCCTCCTGCCTCCCTGCTGCACCAGGGGTGCCTGAGGTCCTTTGGGGCTGCGGGGGGAGCCCGCAGGCAGGGGCTGGGCCCTGAGTGCCCTGGGAGACGCCGGCTTGGTAACCTGACCCACGGCAGTAGGGCAGCCAGAGAACCTGACACCTCTCTTTCCTGAGCATGTACGAAGAGACATGCCTGGATAACCTGGAAGGTGCTGCCTTGGTGGGAGAGTGGGGACAGTGCAGGAGGTGGCTTTTGTCCCAGCTGACAAAGAGGAGGAAAACCAGCTGGGTTCCCAGTCAAGGCTCCAAGCAGGTTTGCTGCCAGAAACCAGGCATCAGGTGTTCTACACTGGGGAATTTTGTCAGTGTCTGTGTATTTAGCCAGATTTTCCTGTAATAAAACTACATTTTAGGCACTCTGATTCTGATAACATGAGAACTGACACATAATTTATATTTCCAGAGCTTTTTTTCATGAACAAACTTTCATTTTGTCTTTCAGCACTTTTTTTCCCCCATAATTTTTAACCACTGTTTCCAGCACCCGTCTCCCTGGACTATGCCCAGCCACAGTGGCCTGGGTTAGTAACTATGGCAAAAACTTGTCTCATGACTAGGCGATGACTAGAGAGAATTCCCCAGAAGAAACACCTACAGAAGAATGCCATTTCTGCACTTTTCCTCTCCTTTTGCTTGGATTCATCAGGCTGCTGATGATTCATTGCTTATTATTTTTAACCCTTCATCTGTATCTTTTCTTTTGAAATGAAATTATTCTAACTATTAGAGTGCATTTACAATATGAAAACACTGCTGTATTTATCATAATACTCCCTAAAGTCCTAAAGTGACTATAATTCACAAATTAATATCAGCCTACTTGCTTATCTCTGAGTTTGTCAGTAAAAACAGTATGTGGGTCTGACTCATTATGTATGAACAATGAAAATATCTGAACCTCTTCCAGCAGAATGGCAGGAGGTGTTGTGCTTCTGTGTGATTTTAGATTGAGATGCACCTCCACTGGAGAGGAAATGCAAAGTCCTGCACTCAGCAGGAAAAATTGCTGGAACTCCGTCTTTTCTTTAGGATCAGTTTGCTTCATAGCTTAGTGTCTCAATGGCAAATGTGGATGATGGCGTTTTTTATGGTCAATATTTAAGATCTAGGGATTTAATTTTCAAATATTTATGACATAATCTGGATATAATTAGAACAAGACTAACACACTTTTGCAAAAACACAAAATGCATTTTAATGCTTTTTTAGATTTTCTTTCTTTTTTTTTTTTTTCAGATGTTTGCATTAGATGAGAAAAGAACTAAATGAAAATAACTTATGTACAGTGAGAACTGGACTATGGCATTTTCTGGCATGAGTCATGCCCCTCCTCAGGGTGAAAAGCTTTTCACATCACAAGACACATGTTTGACTGTGACTTATCATTTCCAGGTTAGGGACATACTTGAGTTTCTTGACATGCTACAGACCATTCATCATTTCAGCCTGTGCTGCTCTTGTTTTTAAGCTAACTTTTTAGTGCTAGTGAATTTGATTTAGAGACGTCAGCAAGGGAGTGACACAGCTTCCTCTAGCATGGTAAGTGCTGTCCACAGTCAAATTCACTGTGCCCTCACCCTGCAGTGTGAACACAGAAGTTTCTACAATGTGCCAGTTTTTATGTGT
>VYZT01063304.1:0-25725 GCA_013400735.1 Pomatostomus ruficeps
GTCTCTCTGTGGTGAACAATGACAGGACTCAAGGGAACACAATGATTCCATGATTCTACATGCACACAAAAGTACCCTACTTTCCTTAGTTTACAGTATATGTTTGGAGTGAGTTTTCTGAGTTACTTTTAAAATTTTTATTCCTTTTCTAGATAGAAGAATGAAAAGAAGTTGTACATTAAAAAAAAAGAAAAAAAAAAGAGTATATTTTAAAATTAATACACCACAACATTTCTTGGAGCAAAACAGCACTTTACACTTTACATGTGAATTTAAATTTCTGAAAGATTTGGGAATTCTGTACTTAATCCTATGGATAACACTAACAATATTTCCATGATTATATCTTTCTGATGACTCTACTAACTGCCAGAGTAAAACTAATCTCCCGTTAACTCGTCAGTGTCTTGGTCTTTTCTCACATCCATGTTTTATGCACCCACCTACGCAACCATGCCTTTTTGAGCTTTGAGCAGAAAAGACCATATCCTAATAGCAAGTTCCAAGAATGTCAAGGTCTAAAAAGTCAGCAAACATTAGTAGCTAATCCAAGTGACGATCAAATAAACTCCAAAAGAATTCTGATGATTTGGATCACACAATCACTCATGATGGCAATCAAGTCACTCACTTGTTATATACTCACACCTATTAATTAAACTGAAAAGTGTCAAACTAAAACTGGTAAGATGAAATTCAATTACCTTTTTGAACCAGGTCTTTTATTAATCTAAAGGTTTAAAAGTATTCAGAAAGGGATTGGACCTGTAACTAATAACTACGTTCAGAGTTCAGCAATATATCACTGATAGAATTGCTACAGCTTTAGGAGAGATATGAAAATCTCATGATTCAAGAAATAAACCAATCAATTTGCAGTCAGTGATTTAAACTGAGGCCCTGTAATACGTAAATTTCATGTGTGCATTGGGTTCAGTTGTAAAGATAACATCTCCTCATCTTTGTCTTGACCCAGGAGCTTTTTCATCTTATTTTCTCTTGCTGTCCTGCTGTTGAGGGGGAGTGATGGAGTGGCTGACAGGCATCTGGCAGCCAGCCAAAGTCAATCCAACACAACCTCTGATGTTCTTTCTTACATGCCAATTCAGAACAAACATCTTTAAATCTCAGGAGTGTGTTGGAAAAGGATAACATTTATCTACTGAGTAATAGACAATTAAGTTCAATTCTCTGTAGGGTTTATGTTTTTGGATGTGCTTGTGTGCATTCATGTGTACCTGTTGAGAAGTTAATAAAGGTGTTGAATTGCAGTTGAATTGCAAGATTGAACTGCCACATCCTGGTAAAAATCAGCTTATCTTTGGTCTTTCAATTTTCCTTCTAAAGAAGCAGTTACTTACCCGTTGAATCAGGAAGAAAGTAAGAAATGTAAAGGCTTCCTTAAAAGTATTCCAATTAAAATATGAATAGGAGTAACTCCTACAGTTTTTATATGTCTATTCAATTGGTTTAAAATAAGTAAACAGAATTTAATAGTCTATAAAACAGAACAAACTCAATTGAGCAGAAGTGGTCAACTAGGTTCAAGTTTTACTCTCACTGAAAATAGTAATAAAAATATCTTATACTTTGTTCAACAATTCATTAAAAATTGACATATGATTTATGAACTAATTTATTTTTGTCAAATGCTAATTTTTCCCTGTCAAAATGCAAAACTGCTCATGCAATCTATTATTTCAAAATAATGATCATAGGTTAAGGCTGAACATTGTTAATTGAACAGCTGCTTTGAACTAAACAATAAAGTACTCATCAGGTTCTGGTATGATCATTATATTCTGTATAAAACATGTTTCTAAAAGCTGCTGTCATCCATTATCAGTGTAAAACTTTTATTATACAGCAAGTGGACTTTTTCTAGCATCAGAAATGAAACAGATTTTATAATTATCTTTTCTAAAGCAGTCAATTTGTTTTAAGACATAAAAATATCAAGAAGAACTTCAAATGGTAAGTAAGAAGAATCAGATATTGCACTACCGTACAAATAGTCTTTAAAAATCTGTAGGATGTGGATTTGCCTTTTTCTTGGGGAGAAAAACTGATAAGAACAAAACATATCAAAACAATAACCTTTACAGAACTTGAAAACATCATAAGACCTTAAAGTAACTAGAATTTTTTAAAAAATTATGCAAGCAGTACATATTTTCATCCTTGAGCAGCTGTAATATTGTGACAATATAGTTTATTGTCCTCATCTTAAAGCTGGGTGAAGATCTACAGTAGCAGATCTTGGAGCTTTCAAAGCACCAAAGGAAAGGAACCTGCTCCTTCCAATTTTCCCAGAGTTCTAACACTGACTTCACACTGGTTCTAGTCATTTGCACCCTTCTCTCTGAATTATTTAACCATTCTGATGAAGAACTAATGCTTTAAAATAAACCCGAGTCAATCCAGTTAGCAAAGGGAAGCATATCCACAAAGTGATACGCCTGCCGAGTGCCAGAGCCAATAGAAAAAAGAGAAGGATCACACAGCCAAAGCCAGAGGAACACAGGAGACAGGTTTGCTTCTGTGAGTGACAACAAGCTTTTAGATGATTTGGACCATCTTTTGTAACTTTGTCTTAATGTGTGAAAATAGCACAATATGGAAAGGAGAGATGCCATATTTTGCTTATCACCAGTGTAGGTGCCAGGAACTTCCAGAACAGCTTCAACTTATACTAAATATTCTGTATCATTTTGGAATTCATCCATGAGCAAAAGGCTTGTGACATTATCACCACACATGGTACTTCTGTTCTGGTATAGAGATAAATTTGTAGTAGTAGGGCATCTGAAAGAGGACAAACTATATGCATATATTTCAGAATTGATGCTTTTAATATGAAAAACTCAGTCTTTTAATACTGAGTAATGGCAACAAATAGAATAGAACCAAGCAATTCATCAGCTGAATTAGCTGCAATAGCTAAAACAAACAAGCAAACATAAAACCCCATGGACTTTTTTTCATTAATTTTCTTCCAGAAAACTTTCACTTTGAATCAGAAACAGCTTACTTTTCTCCTTACTTTTCTCACAGGCCCCTGCTCACTTTAAAGGAGAACATATAAACAGAATATGCAGGAAAGACCAAGAGAGGTAAGAGAGGATGCTGGAGTAAGGGTGTCTCTCCTCCAGCACTGGGTATGTCTATCTTTATACTCAGAGGTCTGGAGCACATGGTGTTTTGAGGATGAGCCTGAATCCGCTGAAGTGAAGAAATAAGTATGAATAAAGACTTTCTTTTTGACCACTGTGGTGAGAAATTAAGCTCTGAATTTCTGATATCCATTCTGAAATACCCTTGTGGGTGGGGTGGCCAGAAAAGCAACAAAATAAACAATTAAATTAAACACAAAGTGGAAGATAAGAAAACCAGGATATAATGGAAAATATTTTACATTTACAGATCTAAAATTCTGGAAAAGACAAATCTAAGAAAAACAGTTGTGGCACTTGAAGTGCTTTATATCCTATCAAACCCTACATGCCACCCTATAAGGACCTTTACAAACACAGCATTCTAAATTAATGTATCTATTACATAAGTAAAATTTATCTGCTATGTAAGCATAAATAATAAAACATGTAATATTCAGTCTCATAGCAGGCAAATTATTAATTCTATATTGATTACTACGTATTAAATGTCACAGCAAAACTTCTAGCAGGAAAATGAAAAGCATTTTTTAAGCAAAGGATAATTGAGTTTAAAACAGAAGATAAGATTCCACTTTCAAGGGAGAAAAATCTAAATTAAATATTTGGGCATGGAAAATATAGATAATAGAAGTGTTTCAGGTACCTTATTCTGAGCTCCACTTTTTATAATCTTTTAATAACTGATTTAGCAAAGAGGAAATACTTCCAAAGTTAACAAAGAAATACCACAATAATTTCAGAAAAGAGATTTTAAAAGATTCTATTATTTTTGCTGAAATCGGGTAAGTGTGAAATCAGTTCAAAATTATTCTTCAGACACAATCTATTTAACAGGGCATAGAGTGAATAGGGTTTTGTAGAACATTCAAGTTGGCCTTGCTTTGAACCTTTCTTGAAATTTTACCTTTGAATCCAATATCAAGAATAACTGGCGACTACTCTAAATATCAATCTGAAAAAAAACACTTTGTTTAAGAAAACACATTTTTTACTAAAAACCCCCAACCAAACATAAAGCACAATAAATAAATTTGTTTGTGTGTTGAAGGTCATAATTGCATTTTTAAAAAAGTGGCTCATGTTTTTGATTTGACTTCTTCATGGCTTACTATCAGTTAAAAACTTTCTTACGGCTGTGCCTCATAAACCAGTGTTAAGAACCACTTCCATTCATATCTGGAGCACATTAGCATAATAATGAAACCTGGTGTTACAACATGTTGATCTATAACTTAGTGCAGTTCTAAACAATGAAGTGTTTAGCAAAAAACCCAAAGTCCAATAATACACTGGGAAAAAACGCAAACAAACCAGACTTAATTTCCATAGGCAACCATTAAGAAATTCTTAGATACAGAAAGATTAAATCTACTTCACCCAAAACACAGGGCAAGAGAAAGGGTTTTCAAAACTTCCACAAAAAATTGAACAATCATGTCACATGTAATTCCAGCTTTCAATATACCCAAAGCTGGAAGCCTACCAGCATATTGCTAATTAGAGGTGCAAATACTATGATAGAAATAGAAACTTGTCTAGAGTTTTTGTAGTTGAGGAATTTTTGTAATTTTGTAATTTTAGTAATTTAGTTGAAATCCTGGAAAAATAAGGTGATGTTAAAAAAATTATTCACAGATAGAACTGCAAATAGGAAATTATTAAGTCAAAAAAGGAAATCATGAGGCTGATTAATTAGGGTGGTCTTAGAAGGGTAGGATATAAAGGGATAAAACAATTTTACTGAGAAGTGTGCAATGGAATGGCATAGGAGATAAATTGTAGAAAATAATTTGATAGTGAGAGCAATATTATGAAAAGAGGAAGCTACAAATACATTCAGTACTTATTTTTCATGCAATACCATAGTCAAATCCACAGTTTTTCATTTAACTTCAGAAAAGCAAGATATGTCCACTTTAATTTTTTTGCCTTCTCTATAACCGCAGTTGTAGAATTTATAATCCACATCCTGAAAATGAGACTTGTCCATAGTATTTATATGTGGAAATGTAGTTTTTTATAATACTATAGTCTTTCATTTGGGAAAAAAGTTTAACTGATTTACCTAGTGGACAATATTGTTTTTCATATTAATTTTTATTTTGGAGAATCAAGAGGTTTAATTGATTTTTCTTTTTTTGTGTGTGGGGGTGCATGGAGGATTTTGTGATGTTTTTACATTTTAAGTATTTTTTTCAATTCTACATTTAATTATATTTTCATTTCCAATATTGTTTTGAAATCACAGAGGAAATAAAAATAATTAATAGAAACCATTACAGTCATGATTCTTTTTCACATGATCTGGTAAAACATGTTTACAATGGAACTAGGCAAAGAATATTTTACAGTTATCAATATTCAAATGGCTATGAAATAAGTACCTTGATTAGCATGTCACTGTGCTTTTTCATCCAGGTTATATTTATAGAGTTGAATTATCAAGTATGTAATGAAGGCAGTAACCTAAGAAATTACTTACCTTCATATTAGGAGAAGAACCCAAACATTACTTTGACTTAATCCAGATCTTGCCATGGTAAAAAATGTGTGTCATTGGTTTCTATTTGAAAATTATGTCCTTTAGTATTTACTATTTCTTCCAAACTGTATGAATCTTTTTGGAATTGTGAACAATTTAGAACTGCTTTCTAAATGACAACTGAAATATTGCAATATATGAAAATTTACAGTACAGAAACAGCCTAAAAATACAGCTGTTGTCACCACTCGTGATGTTGAAATTTTGATGTGTATACAGAAGCATATAGGTCTGCTGTGCCCTTTATGGCATCTATCTCTTCTCATTCCTCTCATATCTCTCTTGTGTACTAACTCTCCAAAACATTCCTCAATTTTGTATGTATCATTTAGTAGTGAGATCATCACACTAGGCCCTTTTCATTTCATTTTTTTCCAGCACCCAATATTCCACCTAAAATTATGAGCTCAATTCTTTCTACATAGATCTGCTTACTCTAGAGAAGCTCTCTCATCAACAACTTTAATCACCTTGTAAAAAAGTTTTAGAGAAATGTCCACCAGCAGACTTTAGCAATAGAAGTCTTTATTAGTTTCTTTCAGACCACAGCTAAAAATGAACAACATTTGTCCAGGAAAATATTCCTCTTTTATAGTATTAGAAAGTCTCAGTTAAACTTAGTCTACTTATATAATTTTAGTATGGTAGATATATGGAAAGTGTCACCAAGAAAAGCACAGCTTGTTTCATATTATAAGGCAGCAACATTTTATAAGCAAAATTACTTCAGTCCTTTCTACATATGTTACAGACATATAGAAGTGAAATTTTCTATACACTTTGAAAACTAGATGTGTAGGATGCATGCTTTGCAATGCAAAATGGAAGCATGTTGGACCATATAAGAAAAGTGTATCATTTCATGGCAGAATTTGTAAATCCTAATGAAAAAGACACTTCTGCATAACTTTCTGTGTTGCTACACTTAGATCCTAAAGACTTGCACTGACTACAGAAGAACTGACAAAAGATTTAGAGAAATTTTTGATGCTACTAATCCTTAGAAGGATCTCGGAGGGATTTTGGGCTTTTTGGTGTTGTTTTTGTTTTTGTGGTTTTTTGGTAAGCTAACTCTCTCATCCATATTAAAATATTCAGGGATTTCCAGTATATTATTGACATGTATTTTTTCATAAAGGAAACTTTTCAGATTGAAAAAAATAAATCTCTGTTTAAATGTCTTGTCTACTCAGAATCCATCTCAGAGCTGAATATCTGTTTACCAATACATTTCATTCTGTTACGTTTCTTTCAATTATCTGTTTCTCTTATCTACAAGATTTGCTGTATTTTTTATTGAGTCCCTAACAATTTTCAGTTCAAGATTCTACATACCTTCTGTTTACACCTCTGCAGTATTTATTTTTTGTTCATGCAGTAAATTTTCCTATTAAGAATCATTCAGTTCTGTAACCTACATCACAGTTTTCCACTTTGGTTACTGGTGCCTTCTGTTTTTTTTAATTGCCACTGTTCCCTCCTTCACCTGCTTTGGTATTTGTTCCAAATACCAAAGCAGGTATTCTCTATCCTTATCTCCTCATTGATCTTTGTCTAGGATTCATACCTTTTTCATTTTCTCTTTCTTTGTGAAGAGAGAGTGTCATCCTGTTTGGTTTTGTTCACTAGTCCCTAAATTCTCAAATGAAATTCCTTTCTTTCTTCTCTTTGCATGCAAGTAATGGAGAAATCTAGTGAACTATGGAGCAGCTGAAATAAAAATCAATGTGATAAGAGACATGAAGTTGTTTCCAAAGTGGAGAATCCCTAATTTGATCCTAATCAGCTCACAGTATCTGCTCTGGCTGAAAATTTGGACAGAAAGTGAACAGTGATGAGAGAAGAAAAATGTGTATTCTTAGGGCATAATAAACAGCCTGAGCTGAAAAAAAAAATCAAAGCTACAGTTGGTAATGGAAACTGTTTGAGGTACAGTAAATGATTCATCGTCTCCCTATCAACGAGACCTGGTCTGCATCAATATCCGAAAAGACATAAACAGGAGAGTGAAATAGAAAGCTTTGTAAGTTTCAGTTTTCAAGGTTAGTTGTGAAGGAAGCCTGCAAATATTCCACTCTGACATGTCTTAAATCCTTAATAACCAAATAGTCAAAGAGAGCTTGTCTCTGCCAGATTTAATCTAGAACCTCACAGAGCTGACATTTTTTCTTTTTTATTAGTAAAGTCTGCTAACTTGAGCAACTGTTATATTAGTAGATGAAAGGTACAGAATTAACTCAGTTCAATACTCCAACTGCGGTTTGAAATTGCCATCATCTAAATGAACTGATAAAATACTCTGAAAAGGTCTTTGTATGGTTTAAGAAGGAATTGTTCATATGAGAGACAATTTACAAAGAGAAAAAGGATACACAAACATGAAGTAAAATGGAGCTACATACAACAAAATTTGGATTCAGCAAGGAGAATCAACAGACCCTCATGGCATTTTGCCCAGACAAGCCATCAGCACTAGCTCTGGGCACCCTGCACTACATCTTGTAGTACTGTAGATCACCTAAAGGGAGAGGAGGTGAGGAAAGACAGAGAAAGTAAAACAAGTCTTAAAGTCAGGAAATTCTATGATTGGAAACCCTGACATGGCAGAAATGGAGGAAGAAGGAGGCAAAAACAAGGCAAAAATGTGGGGCTTTTTTTGACTTCTGGTTTTGATGAGAATCAATATAAGAAAGATTGGAGCACTTGCTCCAATAATAATATATAGTGAATACATAGAAATAAACATTAGCATAATAGTTTCCCAAAAACCTAAGGTAAGGAGTTTGGCTGGGAGATACCCAATGATCTAACATGCATATAAATGTTCATAAAGAAATATGGATAAAGTTCTAAGGACCAGGAGAAGGAACGAGCCTGAGTCAGAAAAAAAGGCTGACTGTAGTACCAGGGTGGTACTAGTTGCCTAATAGCTGCCTGTTTGACACAAACTAGTGTCTATCAAAAGGAGAAACACATACACATAACAGTTAGAATAAGAAATGCAAAAGCAAGCAGAATTATTAAATTAGGGTACTGGAATTTTCTGGTAGTGCCAACACTTATTCTTTTGCTAAATTTTCTTCATAAAAGTTCTGTAAGATAATTTTGACAATTTTGCACATGTAAGATGTAAGTTATAATTCTTTCACTTTAAAAATAGAAAGTTTTAGAGACAAAATCTAGTCTTGCAGAAACATATTTTCCCCTTTTAAAATTGGGAATTTTTAGTGTTTTACTTAGGGCTATTTCTTTTTTAAATAAGAACATAAAATTAACAAAGTATCCTTGATTTTGCTTTTGATTTTGTTGTTGGTTTTGTTTTGATTTAGTTTTATTTATCCAATGTCCTGAATGGTTTTCAATAAAATTTTAGATGTAGAGAAAAGGATGGATAATTCTATTATTTCAAAACTCTAAAATAATAATAATAAAAAAATAAATTATTCAGAGAAAATATGCCTTAAATTTGTGACTGGTTTTGAGCTAAAACATACTGTTTGCTTATGTTGTCAGTAACACCTAGCACATTTATTATGGAGGGACAGGTGTCTGAGAAGGTTGTCAGGCCAGGAGCAGGCACTGGTGGGGTGCTCAGCTCACCCATAGGGGTGTTCCCTCACCAGGTGGGGAAAGCCCTCATTCTGCTCCTTCAGTGGTCCTGTAGGCCCCTGAGACAGGTCTAACTCCAACGCATGGTCAGACAAGCCAGTTTGGCTTCTTGTTCTGGCACGTTTGATGGTTTTTAATGCCCTTCTTAGTTAGCATAGCCTTGCCCCAGAGCCAAGTAAACAGACAATTCACATACCTGCAATTGTAACAGTATTTAATATGAATTAATTATAAGGATTAATTGTAATTTTATGTATTTTACAGTAATTTTTTTCTCTACCTTTAATTAGTTGGACCAAAGAAATTAATTTTAGAGTCAATATGAGTCTGTTGATTTAGTACCAAATTCAAACCTTTGGAAGTACTTGAGTGAGGAGACAATACCAAATTATATTTAATACTAGGAGCATGCTGAAATTTTAAAGATCTACTAATTAACCTACTGAAAATGGGTTTTTTCTCTGTAAGTGCAGTAAATGTTAAAAATGTAGGCATAATCAGTGAGTCAGATGTTTTATGAGAGCAATTCACCCACAGAGAAAAGGTAGCGGATATCTCCAGTAATTCCAGTTAATTTCTCCTATTCAGCTCAGCGGCACTGATCAGGTAACCTGCACATTTAATTCGTGGTGGCCTCAGCAGGGAGTGTACATGATAGGATGATTTATCTTGCTTAAATACAAGAGATTAAAAACTATGAGTATTACCTCTCTTTTTAAACACTATGTTTAAAGATTCCTTCCACTCAGACTTCCTAAGAGAAAATTAACCACAAGTCGCTAGAGAAAGGATTTTAATATAATTAAATCTTTGGACACAGAGACATTATCAACATTTAAAAATATCTCTGCAGATACATGCTGATCTTGCAGGCTCTCAATAAGAGGGAAATATATATTTACTAAGTGATCAAAAATTCCATTTTGTGGCAGTTTCTCACAACTCCACTTATAATTATTTTTAAATAAATGTATTCATACTTTTTTTTTCACTCATGCAAACATAGCTGTCACAAAATGATTTCACCATTTTTCTAACAGGGGAGTTTTCCAAACTTCCATGCCATGTCTGTCCTTATGGAGACACACATTCTGGAATTTTTTCACGATTTTTACCAGAAAATTATAGCAGACTAATAATTTTCTAAATAATTTTATTTTTAACTTTGTAAAATACATAGTTTTGCCTACTAAAAATTGCTTTCTGAGCATAAACTTATGAAATATTATTTTAGTTGAAAAAAGATACAGAAATATACTGTATTAAATGCTTCAATTTAGCCCAGTACTGCCGCAATGCCTCCTGTGGGAGCACTGGGCGTCTGCTCGTGGTTTCAGGGACTGTGCAGGCTGCTCTGGGGATGTGGGAGGGCTGGCAAAGTTCCTGTAGGGGTTCACCTCGTCCACTGATGGTACAGGCACGCCAAAGAAGGAGAGACGAAGCAGAGGGGCTTTCCCAGATGGTTTATTCGGCACTGGGATTGTACTGGGGGAAGCACCGGCACAGCGTGTTACAGTTCCATAAATACCAACACGAGGGGGTGGGGGAAGGGTACAACATCCAATAGGGGAGGAGTGCTAGGTCTGAATTTGCGGGCTTTGTGTAGGATTACACAATACAGAGCTCTCCAAGGGGGGGAAAACGGATACCGAGGGTGGGGAGGAGGGGGTGGCAGTGCCTGGCCATGAGAAAAACAGAAATCTGGCCAACTGCACACCACAACACAGTACAATTGCAGAAGGGATGCATTTTATTTCTCTGCTTAAAATAGATCTGAATTTATTTCATGGATTTCAATTCAATGTTAATTTTGTGATGAATATTTAACTGGCAATTAAATTTACTGGTTAAATTAATTACCTGGTTAAATACTAGTAAATTTGCAAAAAAATTTCCTTGGAGCTGTGAACAGAGTTTAGGTATATCGTCACGTTTTTATTCAAATATTTAAAGCTGTTTTGAATACTATACTGCAAGTGGGGTAGCTAATTAGAGAAAAAATGTTTTAGACAACTGCTGAGTATGACACCTCTTATAAAATTAGTATTCAATTCTAAGCACCTAACCCATTAATTTAAAAAGGGAAGAAAAATATCAACACACTTTTTGATATTTACTGACAGTATACTATGTCTTATGCTCAGAAGTTTGTTTTAAAAAGAGAGAAGAAAACAAGATATTATCCAAGTTGCAAAGTAAAATAATTGCAAAGAAATGTCAGGGTTCATATTGCCATTCTGTCATCCAGTTACATATGCACCATATCATTGCCACTAAGTGTGTGGTTTAAAATTAATTATGGTTTACATGTGATTTTTCAATGACTGACATGAAAACTACACAATGAAGAATTCATATAGTTAGGTCCATACCTTTTGCTTTGTAGGCAAGTATTAAATAATTTTCTCTCAGATTCGTCTGTGCAGGGTCAGGACTTTGAGGAAACCAATAACTTTTCCTGGCCCTGACAAGCCTCAGCCAGTGGGACTGCCACCCACCATTGTCCATGGTTCCTGGGCCTCTGCTACAACCTACCCTGAGGCACCCAGACCCTGCTGCAGCTCTGTCCCTTCCCTGCCTCCTGCATGAGCCTCTCAGCCCTACTCTGGGGAAGCTTAGCTGGCCCTGTTTCCTTTGGCTCACAGTTGCACTGTCTGGATGGATCCTGGACCTGGTTCATCGCTGGCTGTGCTGGGGCTGTGTCGGACCCTGTCTGTCCCAGCTCTGCTCTCCATGCTCAGCCCTGCAGGGCTCTGCCTGGGAGCGCAGCCTGAGCAGGCTTTCCTTGGCTCCTGGCTTGTGCCCTACGCAGAGCAGTCCTGCCACTCCTTAAGATAAGGCTAGTACAGTGAATTATTTACAAGTTGCACTAAAGACAATTTTCATAACAAGCAAAAAGTATCATCAGATGACTCCAACTGGCTTTTGCAAAGCAATTGATTTATGAGATGTTTTATCAGTTCAAGCATACCTTCTGCTAACTTCATTAAAGCATGGGATTTCTTATCACTAGTGCAAACAAACCCTTTTTTCTCAAGCTGGGCACTCAGAAAATTGAAAACATATTATCAGCCTAGCTGAAATGATTTATCTAGTACCATACAAAAATAATGATAAAGACAGAAATTTGGAAAAAAGGGAACAGGAGTTTTAATCTGGAAACGCAACACTTTTATTCAGAATAGGAGTTGGAGTTAGCTACTTACGAAAATAAGGTCTAGACAGTGTTTATAAAAACAATCATAGAAAATCAAGCCCTGATTTTTTTTTTTTTGATTTTTTTTTTTCTTTTGAGGGGAGCATGTTGTATAAATCACAAATATGCATTGGGAGGGCAACAAGAAAGCTTTAAAAATAGACAGTGTCTATGACATGACCCAGAAATACTCCCAAGTATGAAATTGTGCTGAAAGCTTCATTCAAATACAGGAAGCAGCACTGTCTTTCTGCAAACAAACTTTTTTTGTAGGTGTAAATATGATTTATGAAAAAAACCCATATTTTTTTGCATAAAGTTCACAGTTTTAAGCTATTCCAAATTTATAGTTTGAGGCAAGGATTATCATGTGAAATATACTAAATCAAGCATACACTGTAACACAAAGATGCAAGTTAAATATTGACTACACTTTTCATAATGGTCATATCTGCCATGCTTCTTTTCCATTTGTTATCATTTAGCTGCCATTTAAGTGCCAGGTAAATCTGTTAAAAGCTGTTGAACGTTTGCTGAAGACATCCAATGACTGTAATTTCAATAAGATTCAATTCTGAGGAGATCAATTAGACTAAGTATGAAACTGGACTAGGAGGGAGTTAAAGATTATGAGCTTCACAAATAGTCAAACTGCAAAATCATTTAATTCATATAGAAAGTTATTCCAAAATATCAAAGTAAAAAAACCAGAAGCATGTCTATCCAAGACAATTTTTTTAGCTATCCAGTTATATATTTTTTCAAGTTCACATATGTAGTTCCCTGAAAATATTTTTGTCTGTTACAAAATTAAAGGGAGGGTGATAAGTGTAATTTGATTATGCTTTCATTAATGTCACTAAGTTAAATGACCAAATCCATTGTCATGATAGAGTAATAGTTTTCATAAGCAACTGTACCTTAGTAACGCTTCACTTATGTGTAAAAAAACAACTCTGGGAAACATCACCTCTCTAATTACTACAGCAATCTGAGAAAATAAATGTCACCGAGAAAGATTTAGTAAAGCTTGCATAATTTCACTACCATGCTTTCTTAATTTAAAAGCCAATTCTCCACTCACACAAATGAGTACTATTCTTCTGCACCCACACTCTGGCAAGATATTGTAAGTCTTGCAAAAGTAGACCATTTCAAGCCCTATATTGAGGCTTAATTATCTTTTCCTTTTTAAGTGCTGACTGATTCTATTCTCTTCCACACAACTTCTTACACTGTTCTTCACCACGACCTAATGGCATCCTAAATACATAATGCTAAAACATTTAAGCATGACAGGTTTCCTTTACTTTCTTCTAAGATATTTACCTTTAAATAAACATATTCTGAAGCTCCAGCATTGAAGAATTAGTTTAATTTAAAAAGAATCTTGCACACATATATCTATAAATGCATATATAGCTATCTATATATCTATGTATGCAGATACACATACATATACGTGAATGTACATATGCACACAAATATATATAAACCTTTTCAGCAGCTTGAACAAGAGGTAAAGAAAAATAATTCTGCCTTTGCAAGATATATTTTCATCTTCCTTTTACCCTCCTAATTGTCTTCACCTGTTTTCCCTGATGCTTTTTTAAACCATTGGTTCCTAACTGGAATAATAGTTTTATTCTTTTGCATTTGTGCAGAACATTGTTCACATACTCCTTGAGATTGCAATTTAGAGTAGATTCACCAACAGAAGTTTTGACTGACAGTGAGGGCCTTTTCAGGCTCCTACATTTGAGAAAATCTCAATTTTATCTTTTGACGACTGGACAGAAAGGAGAAAAACTTGTTGTGAAAGACAACTCTCAAATCTTATATCTGTGGGTTCCCTCTTTCCTGCAGCTGATATCAGAATTGCATCCAAACACTCATAAAACAGGAAATAGATATTGAAATGCAGAAGTACAAATAAAAACAATTTCATTAGAGATGCATTTCTCCACATTTGCTGACTGTTAACCATTTAAGAGAATTTATATCCTGCACAAATTTGAGATGTAGAATTTTATTCTAGTTTCCTTCTAGTACCAAGTTACATTTTCCTTTTAGTGAACAGATGCCAGATTGTTATGCAATAGTTAAAAAAATCATTACCAGTGTATCAACACTTACCATACAATACTATGAAAACACATCCCTTTATTTGAGCAGCATTATGCAAAGTAAAATGAAACTGGATGTTCCCTTATTACGAACAGGTATTACATTCTTTATCACAAGAGAAAATCATGGAATGGTTTAGTTTGGGAGATCACATACTTCCAACCCCACTGTCATGGGAAAGGACATCTTTCAGGTTACTCAACTTGTTCCAGTATCTTACCAAGCTCTTTATATAGAATTTCTTCCTCACAGCTAACCTTAATCACAGAACTACAGAATTCTGAGAGGTTGGAATGGACCTTTAAGATCATGTGGTCCCAACACCTCCACCAACAGTTCTTAGGCCAGGTTGCTCAAGGCCTTATCCAACTGTCTTGGAACACTACCAGAGTTGGAGCATTCACAGCCTGTTCCAGTGTCTAACCATCCTCATAGTAAGAAATTTCTTCCTAATATCTAACCTGAAATTCCACTCTTTCAATTGGCACCCATTCCTCCTTGACCTATCACTGTAGGTTCTGATGAAGGTCCCTCCCCAACTTCCCTGTAGGCCCCCTATACTAGATACTGGGAGGTTGCAAGTCTCCACACAACCTTCACTTCTCCAGGCTGAACAGTCCCAGCTTTCTCAGCCTGTCTTCATAGTCGGGGTGCTATCTCCCTAGTCCTCATCTATCTACCAGTCCTCATCTATGTTACAGGTTCACATTCAATTTTTCATCTACCAATAACCCCAAGTCTTTCTCTGCAAGACTTCTAAATCCATTGATCCCCTAGTCAGTGCTGATACTGAGAACTGACCAGGATGTTACACTTGGCCTCATTTAATTTCACGAGGTTCTCATTGGCCCACTCCTCCAGCCTGTCAGTGTCCCTCTGGGTAGCATTCCTCCCCTCAAGCACTTCAACTGCACCACTCAACTTGGTGCCATCCGCAAACTTGCTGAGGGTGCACTCAATCCCACTGTCCACATCATTAACAGAGATATTGAATGGTATTTGTTTGAATACAGACCCCCTGAGGGACACCACTTGCTCGTGATTTCTAATTGGACTTTAAGCTGTTGACTGCAACATTTTGGGTGTGGACACATGGCCACTGTGTTATTCATCAAACAGTCCACCTAATCAAATACAAATCTCTACTATTTAACAACAAGGATGTTGGGTGGCCATGCCAAAGGCCTTTCAGACATCTAGCTAGATGACAAATTGACTTCCAGAAGTCAAGGTAGATGATAGTAAAGATAACTAGCAAATGTATGACTAATATATCTGTTGCTATTGTAGAATTATTAGGTATTCCATAAGCTGCAGCCTTCCATAATTGAGTATTTGGGCTAAGACTCTGAAGTAGGCTCTGATAGAAAATGTTCCATGACACATCACAGTCTTGATATTTCAAAATAATTTTTTCACTTTTGTAATCCCTTTCTGTTAGAAGATGCTCATATACAAACACACTCACAAAAACTTACCTAGCCTATCTTTATTATATTTTCCTGGTCTTTATAAAAAGCCTCCTGTTGCAAAGATTACAAAAGTTCCACTCCTACTAGATCATGCAAACTGAGACCTCTACAATGTCATATTCACTTTACATTAATTTATCCATGCTCATATGCTTTTTAATTAATTATATTTTGTTGAGACAACTTTTATGAGGGCTAGATTAAATTCAGCACTTACTTTAACTAGAATTAAAGCACATGATACACATTCTGACACCTATGATTAATTAAAGGAAGCTCACCTTAAAGACTAATTAAGAAAGAATCCATAATTTAAAAACATTAGCTTTAACTGTTTTATCATATATTTTTAATATATTAGTACAAGTTAAATTGTAATAATATTTATTCTTTACCTTGTCCTAAAGTTTGCAGGGTGAGGATGCCCATCATACAGTGACAAATAATCATATTCTTCTTCTAGAGCAAAAGACTGAAAGACAATCTGTATTCTGTTTCTTTCTTCTGCTATTATAACCCAGGTACAGTTTGCACCATTTGGATATCCATATGGGAAGCCAGGGCTTTCTATAGTGCCATTAAGTCCTTTTAAAGTTCCACCACAGGTATAAATAAATCCTAAAAAAAATACCAAGGAAACAGAAGTTAGTAATCCATTTCTATATCAACCTTCAATAGAATACATCACTAGAATTCATGATTTCTGAAAAAATATCAAAATATTCTTAGAAAGTACTGCACTTAGAAAGGTAAAGCCCATGTTTTAATACAAATGCTAGCCACTTAATGCAAAACAACCCCACCCACCTAACAAATGTGTTTTCCATACTATTTGTCTAAAGACATATGGTAGCATTTTTGAAAAAAAAAAAAAATACATAACAACATCTCTGAATAAATTTGTTTGAAACAAAGTATTCACATCAATTCCCTTTTTTTTTGGTCAGAAGGAAGAGTAAGTAAGTCTCTTTAGATATAGGTCTGATACAGGTTAAACCTATTAACCTTGTACTTTTCCTCCATACTTTTTTGCTCTGGAAAAGGCTGAAAGTCTATTTATTACAGACAAGCTTTTCCCAATCAATATTTCTGGGTTATGAAAGCTCTGTCCTTAAGGACTCAATCTGAAATAGCCATCTGTTGCATCATTAAGTTATCTCATGTAAATATTAACAGTTTACATGATTTGACTGACCCTATGTGGATGTTGTTTAAGTACAGTGATCAGGTAGGGCCCCTGAGCTGCTCCCTCAAACTCCACATCCAAGCCCACTCTGTTCCCCCACAGTGGGATGGAGGAGAGAAAGAAGAGTAACTGAGAAAACTCGTGGGCTGAGACAAAGACAGTTTAATAGGTACAGCAAAAGCTGTGCATGCAAGCGAAGCAGATGAAGGAATTCATTGGCTGCTTTGGCAGGCGGGTGTTCAGCCACCTCCAGGAAAGCAGGCCTACATCAGGCCTGATAGTTACATGGGAAGACAAACACCAGAACCCTGAATGTTGTCCCTTCCTCCTTCTTTCCATCAGCTTTACCACTGAGCATGATGCCATATGTTCTAGCATATCCCATTTATTGGTTGGGGTTATCTGTGTCCCAGCTGTGTCCCCTCCCAGCTTCTTGCCCATTCCCAGCAGCATGAGAAGCGGAGGAGGCCTGGATGGTGAGTAAGCACTGATAAAATGTCCTTGTGTTATCAACCTTGTTTTGGTCACAAGTCTAAAACATAAGACCATACGATCTACCATGAAGAAAATTAAGTCTATCCCAGCCAAATTCAGTATAGTGGGTCAAAACTGAAAGATTGCTCTGCTGATAAATCCTTTTTAAAATTAACACCCTCAAATGTCAGCAATTGCCCCTATATTCAAACCCTAATTTCTCTTGGACTATAACAAATTTCCTTTTTATATAGAAAATCTATTTTCTGAGAAAAACAAGAGAACAAGAATAATTATAAAATGGTCTCTCCCAAGTCACTGTGTCCTGCCAGGGCAGGTCCTTTTCTATACTTTTGTTTCAAGTTCTAATGCTCAGTTATGGCAGTTCTTAACTCTTTTGGGACTTCAGGATATTTTTTATTTTCCACCAGCTTTGTAGTCAACTGTAGGTCTACATCCCCTCTCCAGGCCTTCTGCTCTCTTATCCGTTAAATATTAGATCAGCTTTCCTGCTTTGCCTTTTGCACCCCTGAAGCTTCTCTTCCCCAAGAATGCTCAGAGCAAACCCCCTCTTCTAGTGGAGGGATTTCATCTACGAGAAAGCACAAAGTGCTGAGTTGCTCTTTCACAGAAACATGATATACATTTCATAACAAACTACAAACAAACAAACCAGATGCCAACTCTTAAATTATACACGCATGTATATATTTGAGCTGATTAAATCATCTTCTTCGTGGCACATTCACAAGCTTGTCTTCATGTTGAGCATTTAAATGTACAGAGACCCCTTTCCCTGAAGTACTAAGCAGAAATGTCTTGAGATTTTATACTTTGTATTGCTATGCTGAAAAGTAACTTTTCTTGAAAACAGAAGAGTGGCATGGACAATATTTTTTATCTCAGCTTTTTCACATATATTTCCAATGGTATGAAAAGATGCCTCTTATGAAGTATGACTACTTTTTCAATACAAATATCAGTGTATCATAGATATATAGGACAGAAAGGGAAGGGAAGGTCCTCTTAGAAAGTAGTTAGGGCTTTGTTTACCTCATCTGACATGTACAGCAAATTTTACCTTCTAATGCAAATTAGCTTAGAGAATTCATTCTCAGATCAGTGCCTTCACAACCTTCATTGTTAGGAGTCTGTTTTATTTATCTCTTTCTGCATCTCCCTCATATACTTGAACTATTTTAAAATCCTCTTTATGTGTTATCATTTAATATTTAAGATCAGCAGTTTTATTTAGCACTTTAAAAATCTCTTGGAACACAGTTTGTGCACAAGTCACTTTAGAAAATCAAACTATTTACTCATCATAAGATCTACATCCTAGAACTTTAACATCTCCTACCAAATACAGTCACTGGAACAAGTCTTTTTAAATAACTGTTTGCACATATTTATCAATCTAGTTTTTCCTAGAAATCTCTTACTGAGATTTCTTGCTTCTTCAATAGAATTAGAGAAAACACTTAGAGACTTGAAAATTAAATAGCATACACTGTTACTTTTCATGCATCTCTTCAGACCAAGTGTGGAAACCAAAGCGTAAACTTTGACTCAAGATCATAATACAGCTCCATAATTCAGGACCTTTGTTGCTGTACCTATTTCATGAAAACTTTCATTTAGATATGGACTATTCTGTTAATTCAATACAAACTACAAAGAAAAGCTCAGCTATAGTAGGTCTTCTGTTACCAAAATAAAATTATGCTAACCCCCCAAAGAAAAAAACAAAACAAAACAAACCAGCCAAAAAACCCCAGAGCCACAACTGTGAGTAAACAGAGCCTTGTGAGATAACACGCTACTTATTAAAGAGTGTAATGCTTCATATTCGATCCAACAATTAGTCCCATTCATACATAGAGATGAAATGTAAACATCCATGGCATATAAAAGTTCCAATTGCTCCTTTTATTCCATGTTCAAACGGTAACAAAAGAGAATTATTCATATGCTGCAAGATGATATAATTTGGATGTTTTTCAGAGATGACTAGCAGAATGCAGCACAGCTATGCACGTGTCAGAAGATACACTTTTAATTCCAAAAATAAAAAAAAAACAATGAACCAAGAGTGAAATTTGATTTTGATAGGTCTACTCTTTTAGTCTGTAAAATAAAAAATCATGACAACAGAATCCATGTGCACAACATGCACTTTAATCTCTGCTTTCATATGTTAATACGTTCTGTGATGCTCTTCACCTTGGCAGTCCAACTTGGGTATGATCAAAATAGACAGCATGCATTAACTGACTGGTCTGATCAAATGTGGAAAACATGACATTTATATTCAAGAGGTAAAATTCATGCTGAAATAACTAGTAGCATATACTGTGAACTTTTTCATTTCGATTTCAGAACCAGCATTCCAAGCAGAATTTACTTGCAAACTGTTTTTCATTAAATGAAAGGTTTTATTCAAAGCATACAATAAAGAATTTTGAAAAGTTTGAAGTTAGGCTAGAAAAGAAAAATTCTTGTTGAAGTAAGTATGAAGACAAACAACACCACTCATGATATTCTCTTAATAGCTAGTATGATTCAAAGTTTCCATTGCATTGTTTTCTACCAGATTTTAAAATTCAGATGTTTAATTCTCATCAATTTTACATGGATAAATACTTCTTGAAATCAGAAAACACAGCTCTTCTTCCTGATTTCAGTCCTCCTTTGACTCGTTGTGGGATTATTGTAAGCATCAGTAACAGCAGTTCTTAATCCATTTGTTCAACTTTCATTGCCTTCTAAAAAAGAAAGTAGTACTTACATCACATCCTTGCCCTTGAATGTGCCATAATTATCCTCACACAATACTCAACAAGATTGTCTTTGGCTTTTTCTCTTCCTCCTGACCATTCAATTATACTGTTCAATAACATATTTCCACACCTTTCACCTTCCAAGTACTCCAGACCTTTCATTTAATCTTGATCTCCCTTGTTTAGTGTGCTCTTTAATTGTAGTCATTACCATAAGATAATTATACTGAGTCTGCATTGATTAACACATTTGTACATTTCTAAGTTGCTTGTGTATTTCCCTTTAAATAACTATTTAATACTTGCTGTCTTTTGTTTTAAGAGCAAACTGAGGAAATGGAAGATGATTTGTTCATATGCTGCATTTTTCTTCAGTACCTTTTCTGATAACTCCATCTCCTTTCATTTCTTTCACTTGCACCAATCTTAAAACATAGTCAATCCTATCTTAAAGTATTCCTTAGCCATGTCATCCATGTTCATGTACCCTTTTTTTTGTGCAATATACCTATTTGTAAAATTATTCTTGTCCCCTAAAAAGTAGTTCTCTTCTGTTCAGAATACATCTGCTTTGTTCACTTGCCTCTCCTCATGCTCATTGCATGTTTCTGCAACATCTTTTTCTGTTTGTGGTCTTTGATCCCCTGACCATATTTGGCAGCAAAGAGCAGTCATTTTCATGCTGACCATAAGTCAGTACTGACTGTTCTGCTGATTCTTTTCTGTTTTGCTGGATTATCTTTCTGTTCGCTTGTAATATCATCACCTCAGTTTTTGTGGTTCCTCTATGTTCATCCTCTTTTTTCGTACTTCAGAGAACCTACTGGAGTGAAAGAGGGATAGATTTCACAGTGATGTGAACCCATCCCTATTTGTGAACCCTTTTCTTCTGCTACCAATCTTACCCAGTTTTGGAAAATATATAGTCCATACTTATTTCTAATATTCTAATATTTATTTCTATCTCAACTTTAATTGTCCTAACATGCCTCACCTCCAGATCCTTGAGCCCATTTATATAACCGAGAATAGGATGCTCTCAGCAGATGTAATGACTGCATTTTACCTTGGAATGTGTTTGAAATTTACTGCTTTATCTCTTCTTATCATATCTTAATTCTCTTTAATTTATGCTTTTCCATTTTCCATTATGCCTCTTTTCTGCATAAAATGAATCTCCTTTCACTAACTTTAACTTCCAATAAAACAAAGTTTTATTGACTTTTTCACATGAGTACAAATATGAAAGGTAATAATCTCCTTTAATGTACTGGACTTAATTCCTTCCTACTCTCCACCTTCTTGTCTTCCTCCCTCAAGTGTCCAGCAGCTTGCATGCTCCTTTCTTATTCTACTGTGTTTTCATATCAAACGACTGGTGACTTTTACACTAAGGACTCTCACTGGTGTCCCTTCCTACCAGAACATTATAACCCACTCTTTCTTCACGAGTCTCCTGTTTCCCCTCTGCTGGAGTGGGAGGTGTACATAGACACAGCGACCCTGCACCACAGCACACAGGACAGAAGCACACTGCACCTGGGTAGCAGCTCACAGTGGGGTAGGAATCATGCCAGCCACAGGCATTAGAGCTGCTGCTATTTCAGAAAAGATTATCTTGTATTCCTATAGATCTCTATGCCTGTTTAACTCTGTACTTCAAAGAATCCTCACTTCTATCTCAGCTCCAATAACAGCTTTTATAATGAACTTTCTATCAGCTGAGCAAAGTCTACATTTAATATTTTGCCTGACCACATGTAACTGTTACTGTCTTAAGTTCCCAAAGTAATAAAAACTTTTAATCATAAAATATTCTGGATTGGAAGGGACCTTAAAGGTCATATGTTTATTTCCAAACCCCTGCTGTGGGCAGGGACACCTTCCATTAGAACAGATTGCCCAAGCTGGCCTTGAACACTATAAGGATGGAAAATCCACAACTCGGGGAGCCCTGCTCCAGTATCACACCACCCTCACAGCAAAGAATTTCTTCCTGATATCTAATCCTCTTTCAGTTTAAAGCCATTTCCCTTTGTCCTATTACCACACATCCTTCTAAAAAATCCTGCTCCAGCTTTCTTGTAGACATCTTTTAGGTACTTTAGGTCATATAGAGTTATTTAGGTACTGGAAGGCTTCTATAAGGTGTCCCTGGAACCTAAACCACTCCAGGTCTCTCGGTTATGACTTCTTCTGTCTTGGCTATGTTTCAGGTTGTTTTTCACTTTCTATTTTTGTAAATAATTCTTGGAGTTTTTTGCATATAATGCTTATTTCCTTGATTTTAGACTCTTTTCTTTAGCCCAAGGAAATCTCAGACCTGTTTAATAAAGCCTTATTACAAAAACAAACAAAAAAACACAGAAAAATATTGTTTGTGAAGTGAACAAAAAACATTGAAGAATCTCTCTGAAAACCAGCTCTTAGGAGTTCCAAGTAATTGAGGATTTCTTAACGAAATTGCCACTTTATTTCATTTTGTTCTTAAAAGTATTTGCTTTTTCAAACAAGATATTCTGATGCCTATTCTCTGCACAACTTACTGAAAATTGGAACATTATGAAGTTTAGAAAACATAAAGTTTTCAAAAGAAGTTTAAGGGTTTTTTATCTGTGATTTGTATCATTTTAAGGCTAAGAGAAAAGATAGCTATATTTTTGGCAAATAACTGAGTAAGATAGATTTTCTTGCCCTTGCATAAGCTATAACAAGGTGCCAAAATGACTTTTCCAATCTTTTGGTAGGGTTGACTGGAAACTCTGTAAGTTAATCAGTGGAACTGGTACAGAATACCAGCCAAAAAGAAACGATTACTGTATATTATCACCACATTTGAAACACTTTCTGGATGTACTGCTTTTTCTCCAGAGAGTAATTTCTTATCTCAGTTTCAGATACATTTTCTGAAAGAGGTTTAGAAATATTTTTTAGTCTTGTCTTCCACTTGTCTCAGTTGTGAAAACTACTAGAAGCACAAAAGTTTTTGTTCTCTCCTGTCAACATTGAGTGTGTTAATTCTTTAAAGAAACATAAGGTCTAAACAAAAGTAGGACTACTCATTTTCACATGGAATACATCCTGAGTGGCAGAAGATTTAAACTGGAAAGGTGGCAGAATAAGAAACTGGATCTCATGGAACAAAAGTACCCATACCATTTTTATTACATGTATTTAAATAAATATTTATTGTCATTGTTTGTATTTCTTGTTCTACAACAGGAAACTGTCATTTCCTAACTAAAAACAGAGGGTTTAACTTCAATAGTGTTGTCAGTCTTTGAGGAATTTTAAAAAAAGATGAAACATAAATCTAACAACCTCTAAGTCATTCAATAGAGGATTATCACCTTCACAGGAAATAGAAGGGTTTTAAACTCACCTTTAGGCATTTAATTACTTTGGTGTATACATAACTCTGACACAGAATAGTCTTCTGCTTCTATTATAAAAGCATTGCTAGCACCACTACAGATGAAAGTCTGGTTTCAACAAAGTCAGATGAAATATATCCAGGGTTTTATCCCCAGTATGTAATTAACTTTCCTTCTCAGGATATTTCAATACTTCTCTCCTATTCCTCACATAATATCTCAATGCCTTGTAGAGAAGGGATCATTTGTTCCAAAACAACTGCCTCCTTGCTCATGCAGCCAGATAAGGGTAATCTCTCAGACGTGACAAGCATCTGGGCAATAGAACTAGACATAAAAACAAGAAAGAACATTTGGAATCTCATCACAACAAATTAAAAATACTCTCTGAGTTTGAAATCCTGCCATATTTAGTACCCCTCCTATATGCTAACACTACAGACTTGCAGGGCAATCACATTTTTTATGTTTGGGGAGAGTGTAGATGGATTTTAAAGATTTTTTAAAGATAATTTTGATTTCAAATAATGGAATTTCTCATCTCAGTGGCATTTGGCTATCCAGCTTCTAACTCCTGTGTTTAGAATAAACATTTTGAGCTATGACTTCCTCATTTTAGGAGAACTAATTGTGAAGTGTCTTCATTAGTATTCTGAGCTTGCACTCTTTTTTCTTTGTCTACGTGCTCTTCCTGCAATTCTTCCACTTGAAAAGTGGAAAGTAACTGTCATAAAATCAGAAATTGTATCAAGAATCTTCTCAGCAGCCCTAAAGAGAACACCATATCAAAGGCATGTCTGAAAATGAATTTGTGCAAATTTGGTGTTTGTTAACATAGGAAATTTACTTTGTGGAAAAAACATGAACAGAGATTCCATTGCAAAGATAAAATGTTGAAAGAGCTATATTTTTTTACATTTCCTTTTCACTGTTCCTTTCTCTGCAAAGCTAACCATATATCCAAAGATTTTTACTGCTCTTTATTTGCTGTGTTTTTTATTAAAATGTGTGATCTGAGAAACTGTTAATTTCATAATTAAATTGTGATATTTGTAAATTTAGCTCAAAACCATCTCCTAGCAAGTCAAAATTACAGGGAAGACCACTTACAGAATACTATGTACTGGCAATACACAAGTATCCAATTGCCATTGAAGTATTATGTTATTTTAGAAATAAAATTTTAACTTACAGGTATTTCCTAATTGATTTTCAAATAAAATACCTTAGAGTAAAATTTTCATTTTATTAAAATATGCTGATAAGTAGTCAGTTCTTTTCATGAGAACTTCATGAAAAAAATTTTAATATACAACCACTGCAGCAGCAGGTCAAACTATAGCTTCTAAAGTAGTTTATAATTTACTTTGCTGTGAAGTACAGGTCTTTGGGTCTCTAGGATATAAATAGATAACAGGGCTTGGAGAAATTTTATTTGCAAAAAAAAAAAGAGTAAATTGAGTTTTCCATTTCAGAATAACTAATTAACAATACTGTAAAATTGATAAATAAGAGAATTCTTAATTAAGAGAAACAGTCAATAAGGTGTTTGAAGTCTTTGCTCTTGGCAATAATGGAAGGTAAGGAAATATCCTTTATGAAATAGTGATTGGAACAGAACTAACTTCTGAAGAAATTAAGATATATTTAGTACTACCCTTTTAAATTAAAGTCCAAATGTCCCATAGCATTAATTAGTTTTCAAATTAATTGTAGTGTGACAGGAAAACAGACAATATAATGCTGAGTAGACCTCCTTAAACTGAAAGCACATTCGCATACACAATAA
>VYZT01063305.1:0-17534 GCA_013400735.1 Pomatostomus ruficeps
CCTTCAAGAGATTTCCTCTTCCTTCTGAAGGAGTCCCCTTAAGCTCAACATCACCTATAGTCAGCCTAGGTGCCAGAGCATATGCCAAGCAAGCCACAGTTTGGCAGTATTACCTTTTTCAGCGCACTGAGCAGTGCTGGCGCAATAGATGCCATGTAATAGGAGTGAAATGCGACGCCAGCACTGCGCACCTCCTTTGCGAACACACCATCTTTCTTCAGTTTGGCTACAAACTCATTCACAGAGTCCTAAGAAGAGGAATGTAAGTGAAGTAAGAGAAAAGCTCACAAAATACTTGGGATCTGTATGAGCCACTGTACTCCCTCCATACCCTTCATCAGTTGCCATTTAAGGGGAGCCACAGCTGGGATGCGGTTATTGCCCTTCTCAGTCCTATAATTTATCATCCTGTATGCCCATGGATATAAGAGATATTTTATTACTAGCTTACTGAGGCACTAACATCTCTTCCTCTCACAGTGTATTTGAGTGTGTAAGTTTATACAAAATATTACGTCCACTCTGCCACTTCAATCCAGCTCCCCTTTGCAAGCAGCTGAACTCTAATTAAGCTTCATGCTTTCTTCCAATCTGAACTTCACAGGTCCCACTCACAATCCTGGTACGCACTGTACAAGTTCCATGCTCACCAGAGGCCCCGAAACAGTGACAGTGTCCTCAGAGTTGTGACAGGCTGGCACCACATTTGGAGGACAGCATTGTTTACATTCCTCCCATGTCAGACCTGCAGAAGGAAGACCACAGGACAACAAAAGTGTTTCTAGCTATGAGCCTCATAAGAGGAGGCAATCGTAACTGCACAGTCACTGTGCTCAATTCAGGACTTTGCAAAACTGGGAAGGACTTGCAAGAGACAGACAGGTATCTCCTCCTGCCCCCAAAGGCAATTTTGCCAAAGTGAACAATATTTACCCTAGAGTTTTAACATGACATTTATCACAGTTACGCTGAACACAAGAACAGAAGGCCAAACCTTTGCACCATCTGATTAATGAATGGCGTGGGGGTAACCCCCACACTTTCAAAGAAGCTACAGAATCCCTTGTTTTGTCTCATGTTGCCCTTAGTTTCTAGGAGCCAAACTCAGTGTTCTCTCTCTCCCCTGTTCTAGTTTGGCTTGCTGAGAGACACAGAGTATCCACAGAAATCAGTAACTCTAGTGGCATGCTAGGTTAACATATGAAGCATCTGGTCCTATATTACACAGATATAAGTCACAGGAAGAACGTGAACTCAATATCAGATCATCAAAAACATACTATATGCAGCACTCCAAGTTCTGTGATAAGAGTATAATTTATTTAATCTCCAGGGGGAAAAAACCCTAAATTAGGTAGGTAGTCCTTTGTAGCATTACTTAAATTAAAAAATCTGGGATTATAACAAGTGATCTAGTCCAATATACTGCATTATAACTACAACAGTTTTTCTCCTAAGTGTTTCAGGTTTTAATAGACCACTGCGTCCAATAAGAAAAAGAGGAACAACAGTGCTACCACTAATAACATTACTTTTAAACACGTAAGTCACTATAAAGCTGCACCACAAAGCAAAACTGCTGGGTCCAAAATTTTACCCAACAGTGGACAAAAGTATATGACTTACACAAACACAAAACAAAGCTTGTTCAGGAGAAAGCTTATTCCTAAGTGCTATTAGGCCATAGTAAATTCCGCTAGCCAGCTGCCCACTACATAATAGTGGCTTACTGTTTTCAAATCTCATTACGCTTGCAGACAATCAGAAGTCTCATTTTAAAAAAAATTTACTAATATATACACACTCACACATCTGTGTATGATATATATCTATCAAGAGTCAAAAATCTCAGTGCTTTAGATTTTCACCTTATTTCAAGGTGATTAATTATCAGGCCTCTCATTGGTCACCTGACAATAAATCTCTCCATTTCCACTTAAATTTTGGATGGATTGCCAAAAGCCTGATGTATTCCAGGACAGAGATAACTACCATTGTGTCAACTTAAATATTGGATAACCTGTTCTACATCAGAAGAAAATGAAGAAGAGGCAACAGTGGCCAAGATTTTACAGACATGATAGTTTCAGAGACCAATTTTGTCCCAATGGCATACAACAGAGATCAGATGCACTTTCCGTATCACTCTTTTGGTGTGTACCTACCAACAGCAGCCATTCCTCCTGGTGGCAATTTGGCCTCTTTAACGCATCGGCCCCGCCAATAAGCGGCGAGAATGGCTTCTTCATGACTTAAGGAGTTGTCTGCATAGCCACAAGCTAGTTCTCCCACTGAGTGGCCCAAAATCCCATCGGGCTGCAGACCTGCAGCCTTCAGCATATCAATCTGAGCAATCTGCAAGCAGAAATAAGATTACTGATTCCATGCCAGAGTAAGCAGGTGTCAGGACTCAAAGGTACACAGCCGTAGCAAATACATAATAAACTTTTCGGTACAGACATTCTTGGCCTCACTGCTTTTCTTCACCCCACAACTGCAGCTCCATCCTCCTTTCAAAGCAATCCTAAGAATCATCATGCAACTCCAGTATTGTCTGGGCCTCTTCACAATGTAGTTTTCCAGTAAGAAAATATTTCCAACAACACGAGGCTGCCAAGAATGTGTCTGTACAAAGTAAGAAGCAAGACCAGCTTTCCGGATCACTTTAAAAGCTTGGTCTCTAGTTTTTTAAGAGACTATGAATCCCACATTGACACTCAGAATCAAGAAGAGACTTCATTCAGCTCTACTTAGTTCATTTGCAGAACAAATTTTAGAAGACATTAAAGGCAACCTTGCTCCTTGGTACAAACATTTACATAAAACTTAAAGACATTCCTTAGTCTCTTAAAGGAAGAAACTGTGCCACATACACACAGATACACATGCAAATCAGTTCAGGCCAATATTAGTCCAAACATCTTGTGAGAAAAACACAGTGAGGCCAAGAACGTCTGTACCAAAAGGTTTGTTATGCACTTGTAAAGACGCAAAGCCCAAAACAGTCAAGGGTACAACAAACTCCTTCCTTTCAGAGAGGTATTTCTAACAGCTACCACTTGCTGATTACACAAAACAAGCATCCATTAATTGATATAAAGCGTTACCAGCCAAACAGACACATTAGCAGAAGGTGCTTATGTGGATTGAGTCCACCACCCTCCCCTCCCTCCACTAGCCCTTTGAGTCTTGCCTGAATAGCAGCGAGCCCAACAAATGCATGGACAGTGTCATCAAAAGTGTTCTCATCTGCTTGCAGCAGCAGGTCTGAGACCTTCAGGCCTGTGTTCTTCAAAGCCTCATCTGAGCGCAATATAGACTGGTGAAACAGATCCAACTTCATAAGGCTCAGGCCCATGCCTTTCCACTGTGTTCCCATGCCTGCAGGATAGGTAAGGAGAAAGCGAGCTTTAGTAATACCCTGAAACAAGAGTAGACACGACACGCTTTCTCTGGCAGTTAAAGAATTCTAACAAAGAGCAAAACATTGTACATTTCTAACATTCCCTAAATTAGGCACCACTTTTTATTTTGCTGGACTTCGCAATACTCAGAAGACAATTAAGTTGGAAGGTTTTGATAAAATACAGAAAACACAAGACACATCACAGAGTTGTAAAATATTTCCTCATGCTACACTGTAAAATAACATTAAAGCACAGAACACAATTGCTCAAGCCCAAGATCTACAGAAGAATGGAAAAGCCTGGACCCAATGCTGCACACCTACCTGAGCATATGTACCAGAGCGGTCTACCAGATGCTTGAACTTGCTGAACTTCTTTTATGTCACTTTCGGTGCCAACCAGTGTGTAGCCCCTGTAGGGCATGGATGACACGGGAATTGCAGAGATATCGCTGAGCAGGCTTGCAAATGGGCTGCATCCTCCATGTTTTCTGCTCTCTTGAATTAGTGTTTCCACAGCTTCCTGGGTTCTGCCAGAAATTTGAACCAGTCTTGGCATGTTACAAGTCTCCAGAGGCTGGCATTTGTTCTTATTTGGCCTCAGAATGACATGAGCATTAGCACCTCCGAAGCCAAAAGAGTTGATACTGACAAGGCCACCTCTCACTGGTGTTGGTTTACAAACTACCTCCAAAGAGCCATCTTGTAAGGCTGGAATATCTGGATTTGGGGTATTGAAATGAAGATTTGGAGCCCACAGCCCATGTTCCAGAGAAAGAATGACCTGAAAGAAAAACAGTGTTCTATGCTCCACATGGCCTCATGACAAACACTCTTGTTATTTCACTACAAATGACCATGTAGCATATTCTGAAGCAGTTCTCTATGACTGGATAAAGGGACGTTTCAGAGAATAGCATTATTGATGTTACTGAGGCAGCAACTGCATCGCCTAGGCAAATTTTAAGACCATGCAGGAAGTCAGCAGGGAAGTTTAGCGTAGTAGCCTTAAGTTTAGCTTCCAGACTCTTTCTAACTGGCAAGCCATGCAGTCTTGCTGGAAAAGCAGACTAGGTACTAAGACGATCACATCATTTTCCCCTTTCAGATCCCATCCCTTTATCACATTCAACTTCATTCCTCCCCAGTCACACATAGTCATAAATCCTCTTCCTTATCACAACAAAATGCTTCTATTTCTTGTTTTGCTGCAAAAGGATCAAGCTGAAACACTGGTAAAGAAGTCTGCTTGCTGCTTTACACCCATTTGTTGTCTCCTTGATTCAAAAAAGCAGAAACAGCAGACTGGCCAGAACTGGCAGAGCCAAAGGAAAGTACTGAAACAGTGCGAGGAGCAAAATATCTATGCCAAACAAAGCAAGAGCTCTCTTCTCTCAGTAGTTTCTCTCTGCATACAGCTCATGACACCAAGCCCACATTCATCTGGGGAAAAAGCCCAGAAAATCACAGACTACAAGCTCAGCTGCAAACACAGTGCGCTCTGTATGTTTCACCGTTCCTTCATCACCCCAGAATCATCAGAGAGATATACTGGCTTGGGAACTGTTCTTCCAAGTTGATTATGAGACATGGCAGCTTACCTGGCAGAACAATCAGTATAAATATAGGATTTCAACTCACAATCACCATGTTTAAAGCTGTAGTCTAAGTATTTTCATGCATACTGTCCTACACCTACAATACTATGCACTTTGAATGTGCTGTTGCTTTACACTGATACATATTCTACTTTAAGTTTGCCATGGTTTCTAGTAGGTTTGAGAGCACAGTACAGTGAGCATACCATCACTGCCACCAAAAAGCTTTGTGTTTGCTGCACAGCAAGTGATTAGAAAGGCTGAGTAATTCAAAGATACAGGTGAGTTTTCCCTTCCTTACCAGAATTTGATTGAAGAGGCCTTGGCAAGCCTTAGTTTCATTCCTATCTATCCATGTAATTAATGGATTCTCTTCAACTCTGAAATCCGATACTTTCAAGATCTAATTTCCTGACACCTCACATCATAGCATTTTACGGAATTCCAGAAGAAAACATTTACACAAACTGCAGACTTCCTGAGACAGTTACTGTCTAAGAAACACTGGGTTTGGTGTAGAGGTGCGGGCAACAGTACCTCAAAGTTATGATCCTGTCCTGACAGATCACAGAACCACACTAAACAAACAGTTTGTTACTTACAACACAGTATGGATTGAGAAGCTTATTTTATGACTAAGGTATCATTGCTTCTATGAAGAATGCATCAGTCAGAGATAAAGGCACTAAAAAACCCTAAACTTTTCTCTACAGAGAGACGGACACTGCTATCACCATACAGATGAGGCTCTTCACAGCAAGTTTTATTTGGGTCACAAGTAACCACTTTGAAGAGTCTAAAATTCCAGCAGTGGCAGTGTACGTGACTTTGGTTTGCATGGTTCTATGGTAATAGGCTTACAAGCAAGTGTGAACATTAGCTAGCTCTCTGCTAAGCAGTTTAGCAGCCAGAGCCAATAGATGACTGTCTGCCTACAGCAGTAGTTAGCAAGCTGGCTGCTAAGACAGACAGTTATTCATGCTGGTAGCCTCATCCCAAAGAACTCACCTGGCTTCTTGCCATCCTAAGAGAGAAGAGGAAGAGATGATACATCCCTGACAGAAAGCCAGAAGAATCAGATGCTCTTTTGGCACTGAAAGCCCACACTGCCTCTCATCTTTGGTCATTGTCAACTACTCCAAACATCTAAATCCCTCTATGTCTATGTGCCTCAAACCCAAGTGACTTGCAGCAGAGTTCTGTTGGAAAGTTCAGTATAAGGATTGACAAAGTAAGCAATAAAGATTCACAAAAGGATCCCAAAGCCTTTTTTCTGAGCAGAGCTGCGGTCCTATAGAATTCAGTAGGAAGTGGGAACTGAAGTGTATGGGCACACAGCAGAGGGCCACCTGAGCATTCAGCAGTTTGCAGGATAGCCACCTGAGCTTTTAAAAGTATTCAAGTATTTGCATGTGAAGCAAGCAGTTACTGCGAACCACCTGAGTTCTTATAATTATCAATGAACATTTTACCCTGAATCAATGCAATCTTCCCTAAACCAAACAAACAAAACCCCACACACTGGTGTTCCCCATCCTCCCAAATTTTCCTTCTCAAGCCCCCTGTTACCTTGGCTAATGCAGCAAGTCCTGAGGCAGGCTCTGGATGACCCATATTTGACTTGGTTGATCCAATCAACAGTGGCTCCCTCTTACACCCACAGAGGATATTTGCAATGCCATTGACTTCCTGTGGATCTCCAACCTAGTATGAAGAGAATCAGAATGGCTATTAGCCAGCACTTCCAAAACACATCCCAAAAGAGAAATCTGAGAGATTATGGTGTTTGGGCAAAATCCAAAAGCAGTGAAGCAGAACATATTCTACTAAGTGGTAGAAGGCAAAATGATTTCACTTTGGGAAAACAAAGAATACTTTAACGGAGAAGTGTGGCAAGTGATGCAAGGGAAGAAAACACTCAATCCCAAAGGGACCATGCTGACCTTGGTGCCTGTGCCATGAGCTTCAACATACTCCACTTCTTCAGGTTTGACACCACATTCCCTGTACAAAGATCTGACCAACTGCTGCTGCATCTCTCCAGATGGGAATGTCACACCTAGGATCAAAATTGCCGTCAATTCCACTCTCCTGTCAGGTGCTTCCAGTTCCGATTTTAGCATCCTTTCATTTGCTTCGGGCTACCAGGTCCCCCCCAAAAAACCAAACTAAACTGAAGACCTTTCCACCATGTCCTTGGCACCAAACACAGTAAGCCTCTCAGGCTCTTTGTTAGAAGAGCAGAGGAACCAGAAATTAACCTGAAGCAATGAGACTTGGGTGGAAAGATACTGGTTAACAGAATACTAGGAGATGTCAAGATTAAGCAAAACATGTGAAGCTTAGTGTCTCCACAACTGGAGAGCAGGAGAAGCTGGACAACAGTAGGATAAGAGCTTTACAGTTATAACACTGTACCTACATTTCTACCATGAGTGCAGAAGTTACTGCAGAGATGTCCTGAGGAATGCTAAACTAGCAAGAAAATATTGCTGTTACTTCATACAGTAGAAACGATCACTTCTCTCCTTTAACTTCTTTATAAAATATGGTCCTGAACTTTGCATTATCAAAACCAGAAAATGAAAAAAACAAACCCCAAACACCAAAAAACATTCACACATCTAAAGAAGACCTACAACAGACGATTTTTTATGGCAAAGACTCTAGACTGAACAGTTCTGTAAGTATCTTACTTTTCAGCAGCTCAAGACCTACCTTGCTCCTTAAAGCCATCAGTGTTAATTCCAGCATTTACTATTGTGGCATAGATCCTCTTAGCCATAGATCTCTTGGTCAAAAGAACAACAACAGCAGCTTCAGAGCGACAATACCCATTTCCTGAGAGCAGAGAGAGAATAAGTAACAACTTCTGCTCTGATTTGTAAAATGTTGCCAAAAACTATGAAGTAAAATTAACACTTACAATAGACTGTTTTGAGAATATATCTATTTCTTTTAAAGAAAAATTTCATGTCCTAGAAAGACACAGTACTCATCACAAATGACAACAGAAATTTTCCATCAAGAGAAAGGTAGTTTTCCTCCTCAGAGGCAGAGGGATGAACCATATAGTGTCAGTTTCTTCCCCACGGTTAGTTTTCCAGGATCAATGGAGCATGCAACATAGATCACGTCCAGGATATGTCCCAAACAGCACACTTTGGAACAACTACAAGGCTAGCTCTTTTCTGTATTGAAAGAGTAGCTGGTCACAGACTGTACAGTAAGTTACTCTCATACAACATAAGCTTTCATACTAATGCCTTACCTGAAACATCAAAAGCCTTACAGGCACCATCAGGACTAAGCATACCCAGTTTCATGAACTGCACAGATGTGTTGGGTTTCAGCAGGAGGTTGACTCCTCCTACTAGGGCAGCACTGCACCGCCCATGACGAATTGCCTTATAAGCGTTTTCCAGACCGACGAGACTAGAGGAGCAGGCTGTGTCAATAGTTAGGCTTGGTCCTTAAGAAACATGAGGGAAAAAAAAACCAAACCAACCTTAATTTCCTAGATTTTTCTCCAAAGACTACAGGGTGGGATTACAAGAAACATATTAAAAACAATGTTAAATAAGAATTGCTTCAGAACAAAGCAGATAAACCTGATGCAGTGGGAGACTAGAACCACGACCTCTGCCTACTTACAAGTAAGGCATGAGAAAGGTGGGAAAAAACTGTGAGTAGATTGGCTTTAGGGGCATTTTAAAAAATTCTGTCTCTCCATCAAAAAGAAAACACGGCTTCACAGGCAGGTCTCATCTAATTAGCCATTCTCATCAATAAAAATCCCTTGCCCTTCCTGGTGCTACCCTTGCCATTATCTCTGTTCTCTGCTGCAATTCAGATCAATTTCCATCTCTCCATTCCCTTCAATACCACACATGGATTGAATCATATCTATGCCTTCAATCACATCATTTTTGTGCATCTCTTACTTCCACTTTACTCAAAAAAAAAGCCAACTGCTACAGTCAGTAGCAGTTTATCTCTGGTCTAGCCGATTTCCACATATCTTGATACCAAAGAGCAGTCTGAAGGCCAGAAAGTACCAAGGACTTTATATAAAGGCTTTCTGACATCACCATCTTTCAGATGAACACCAGCTATGCCCACTAGCAGCAGCTGAGTTATAAAGCCTTACAGTGAGTCTTATCACTAGTCACGATACAGTTTTTATTTCTCATATGCCTCCTTAGAATAGTTACATGCTATTTTCTCTTTCCAAAAGGGGTCTGTGCCATCATATCCATCCTAGTCCTCTACACAACTGTGGTACAATCATATTGAAATTGCAATTGCTGATCAGCATCAACAGGTTTGGAGGGCACTTACCTGTTAAGTCATAGAAGTAGGAAATCCTGTTGGCAAGCATAGCACGCTGACAGCCAGTCATACTGTATCCCAAAAGCTCTTCTGGATCTTGGCTAAAGGCTTCGGCAGCTTCTGACCCACTGGCACCAATCCATACGCCCGTGTTTGTGCCACGGAGGGTGGCTGGATTAATACCTACGGGGATTGGAAGGTAGATTACAGTAAACTGGGGAGATACCAGGTACACTGACACCAATTCACCAAAAACTTTTTTTGTCCCTTTCTGGCAGGCCTGCAGCATTGTTCCCTTGCCTTTACTAACCTTTTATCTGTTTCAACTGCAGACCTTACATGTCTTACTTCAGAATCCATCAGAAGTTTGGTATTGGCTTTTGGCCAGAACATAGTGTGCTCTGACACAGGTTTTCAGCCTAGCTGGGCATTGCTAGAGTCTTGTGTAAAAGAGTGCACAGACTACGAAAAGTACAAATGATGACAAGAGAAGTTAACAGCTGACTTCCAGTACAGAAAAAAGGAGCAGACTGCAGGGGAGAAAAATCACAGCACCTGGAATGTCATGTAAGCACATCAATATCTATCTCCAGATCTGGAGTACAAGACAGAAATGAGAATTCTTAAGTACAAAAATAGCCAATAACCAATGCAAGAAACAACTTTGCTCTAAAAAATCACATAGGAAGGTCAACTGTCAGAAATCTCTGCTGCTTCTTCTCTGTGCTTCAAGTATCCTGGAGACAAACAGAATATTCAATCTCCAGGCAGAGGCTCAGAAGCAGAGAAGCAAAAGTTAATTTCAGTGAGTCACAGAATCACAGAATGTTAGGTGTTGGAAGGGATCTTAAAAGATCCTCTAGTCCCAACCCCCACTGCCACAGGCAGAGACATCTTACACTAGACCAGATTGCTCAAGACTTTATCCAACCTTGCCTTGAACACTGCCAGGGTTGGGGCATCCACAACCTCCTGGGCAACCTGTTCCAATATCTCACCAGCCTGACAGTAAAGAATTTCTTCCTCATATCTAGCCTAAATTTGCTCTCTTTCAATTTGTAACTGGTCAGTACTAGTGAGGTGGTTCCAACTTTTTCCCCACGTGCTTTTGTTCTGATATGAAACTGATTAACATGAAGAATAAACTTCTTGGCTCTGTGGATAACTAACTCAAAATCTCAAAACACTGGCAGTGATAGAAGAAGTAGGCTCCTATTTCTGAAAGCACACTTCCTAGGAAAACCTATAGAAACAGATCAAATGCTACAGGTTTTCCAAGAATCCGGCCAATAGACAGGAATACATCAGGCCACCTGTCATTCTTTTAGACCATGGATGAGAATTCTAATTAAGTCATCCTTCTTTTCCTCTTACGTAGGAATTATTATGGAATATTAGGGTAGAGCAGAACATAGAAAAGCTGTAGAACTGTTGAGTTAAAGTGATTCTGTCATACTGGTTGTACCATATGATGCAGGTACAGATCTGCTGGCAGTCAGCACTGATTTCCTGGTTCGCATTCCAGAGAAAACAGCTTTGTTCTAACCCTTATACTGGGATCTGGTAACCACCGTACCATGTCTTGAGTCTCCTCTTTAACATGATGGCTTTTCCATGTTGGTGTTCTCATAACAGGTGCATGTCTGTACCTGTTACACAGAGACAATACAGCTTAATTCTCCCTCTTCAGCCATTCATCTACTTACCTCCATCCAAAATAGCTTCATAAGAAACTTCCAACAGCAAGCGAAGTTGAGGATCCATTGTATGAGCTTGTTTGGGGTGAACCCCAAAAAAAGATGCATCAAATTTGCTTATGTCCTTGAGCTTTCCATTTCTCTTGGGCAGTCCATAAATTCCTGTGAACAAAAACTCGACATTAAGTCACAAAATATATCAATGATGAAGCAGCTACAAGCTGAGAGACACAGTACAGAACGACCACAGCTGATTTGCAATTACACATGAAACCTTACTCCCCTGTGTAGTACCCAGAGAACTGCATGAGTATCTACTAACCTGCCTCACCTGGAAATGAGAACGCTGCATTAGCAAAAACAAATGTAATTTTTAAGACTGTCCTTAATCTAGCAGTTTAACCATTTTTGCTTTGGCAAGTTGTACCAAGCACATCTAGTCTAAATCAGTGGTTCCAGTCAGTAACCAGTTAGAAGAAAAACAGAAGCTGCTTTTGACCCCTGCAAATCACTAGCTTGAACTGGACAATCAAACGAAAAAGGAACATCGTAAGAAGCCATAAACCACAGGATTGGAATCCCTGTGGTACTTCTGAACCCAGAAAAATGTCAGAGCCATCTTACTGTCACAGCTATCAAGAGCAGGTACAGGACTAATGTTGCCTAGCTGCTCTGTCAGAATGCTCCTCTATTTGAAAGTAAGCTACATATTATTTATAAGCTGCTACTGCATATGACATAACATTATTAAATGCATTGAGTGAGACCTTCATAAAAGTATTCTGCTACTGAATTTCTTGATGATTTATCAGATGTTAACTCAGGTCTGGAGAGTTTTGATCTCATAAATTCTCTTGTCATAGGATAATTCCTCTGAAACACTCAGAACTCAGGGCTCCAAAAGGAGCGACAATAACCACTCACCTGGTTTCCACCTCCGATCATCCTCTGTGACCATATCAACTCCATTAAGTAGGTTCTCCCAAAACTCCTGCAAGTTCTCAGATTCTGGCAGCTTTCCTGCTATACCTGCAATCACCACGTCCTCCATCTCTTAACTTCTCCCTGTTGCTGAGATCCACAAAGCAGTAAAGCTAGTAAGATTTCACACAGAGGAAAGGTTATGTGTCTTGTCTTCCTGACATGTTGTGACAAACAGGCATATTTGCAGGAACACCCACACAGGAACAGCCCATAGAGTCTCTACTATGAAAAGAAAAAAAAACAAAAAACCAAAAAAACCCACCCCAAACCCAACTAATCAAGTGGACCATAAGATCCATGGGGTTGATAAGGAGGAAAAAATGATCCTAAAAGAACATCAGGCTCTGAGAACCACCAGTTTCTACATGACAACCAGAAAATGAGTAACTCTACCTCTACTAAATGCAGAGCCTCTGTGAAGTCAGCAGAGAAGAAAGATTAACACACTGGAGCAGAGGTGGGTGGAGAAATTATGAAATACACATAGTAAAATACATAATTACAAGGCAAACCTAACAGGTAGCAAAACAAGTTCTACAATCATTCCAAAGTTAAATGCTAACTTAAGAATCAATAATCAAAAGATTTGTTGGATGTAAAAAAAAAGAAACTCCAAACAAACAAAACTACAAAATTGCACAAAACCACCTCCCCCCAAAATAAACAACACAACCCTACCTCCCAATTACCTCTGAACAAACGAAAACCTGACGAAAAACCCAAACCAAACCAACCCACAGAAAAGCAAACAAACCCCCCATACACACACACAGGAGAAAACCCACACAAAGCACAAAGATTACAGTACAGTTCAGCATCATTTTAAGTGCCAAAACCAAAGAAGTAAGTTTTACATTTAGAGTGTTTCCTAACTGGACCCTGCACTGCCACATGTTTATGGAATTGGGAATGTGGAACTGACTACACATGATAGAGGGTGGTGCTTTAGGATATGATTCGGCATTCAGATCTGGAATACAGACGGATGAGAAACTTCAGCTGTTGTCCCAAGAAATTTGCATTCAAGACCCCAATCTCAAATACCACAAGAGAGCATCATGGTGCATAACACAGCACGGCAGGGCACCTGTATCAGACCACAGCACCAAATGATAGCTCATATATTACACTCCTTTATTTTCTATTACAATAAGAATATATTAACAACTAAGGAGAGAGGAAGCAAGTTAACTTGATGTTTCAGTTAAATTCAAATTATAACTTTAGATCCTAAGTAGACAAATTAAAGCAGTAGGGGAAATACCCATATATAATATGGGGGTTTTTAATATAAAATAAAGTATGGCTACAGGAACCTAAGAGATAGCAATTATTCATAGTACTTCCTAAAATAATCCTTCTGGTAAGCAGAGGTAAAATATTCTTTAATGTGTGGGATTTAAAACAAGTAAAAAACACAAAGAAAACTAGGCATGCAAACAACTACAAGTCTGCTTTAATTTTGAAGGAAAAAGTTTGTTACAAAAGAGCTGAAGTTTGACTTCCATCGGGTATTATGCTACATAGTGGCATGCAGGCCCATTGCTTAAGTGCCGCTGGAGCTCCATCATCTCCTCCAAAACACAGCACTAACGGGTACTCTCTGATGAGCATTTAATGGCTGTTTTTTCAACCCAAGATGTTTCATGTGGGCATTGTTTGGCAGCCTCTTTCGGGACTTCCTGATGCTTTTGGGCAAGAAACAGGCCCCTCTTCCATCCACACATTACATTCTTCGGGCGAGGCAACACTTCCCCATAGCTGCAAGAGGTTGCTGGGGTGTGCAGAAGGAAAGACCTCTGCACAGCTGAGGTGTAGCTCTGCCAGAACATAACACCACAGAGGCTGCCTGATTTCTTTCACCCTTCTTTCCTTCAGCAGTAATCTTGGTTCAGATCTGTGGAGTAACTGTGGAATTATGCAACACCTAACACTGAAGCAGAAGAGATGATTACTTCACCCAGTCCATTCCTTCTGGGAGCAGAAACAGAAGTGCTCCCAAAAGAACATCTTGGATTTCTAGGTCTTGTGTTAAACACCCAAACAACAGAAGGTCTATTCCACTCTTGTTCATTTAAGAAAGGAAACAGAGAGCCAAACTGAGCAAGGCGCTTACTGAGAAACTAGTCCCCAAAACTTAAGTTGGTAGTAACAGGCCCAGTCCACTCAGTGCTAATGAGAAACCTCTCAGTTTTTCCATGCACACAAAACTAGTAACTTGTATTACTGGCTGTATCAGGTTTTATCACTGTACCTGTAAAAACCAACCAGGGGCCACAACTGTACTACACTTTCAGCATTTCTGTGCCGAGGCAGGGAAAGAGACATCTTGGGCACAAAGTTTACAATTTAAGCTTAAGACATGAAAATGATAATTTAAGTATGATTCAATTTTATACCTCAGCTCTTTGGGTGATGATCTCTAGGGAGAGAAATACAATTTCTATTTCAGGGGACTCAAACACCGCTTCTGGGATTGTTCCTTTCCATCCCACATCTCTTTCCCTGGAGTATCAGAAAAACTATACAGGTACAACCAATCAACAAAACATTACATGGAGACAGTGAAGTAATGAAATTCATCAGCAAAACAATTTTTCCCAACTTGTTATGAATGTCGTTGAGCAAGACTATGTCAAAGGTGGAGAAAAAGCTGCAGTAATCAAAATCAGAAGAACAAGAGCCAAGAAGATAATTTTAGCTCAGTGAATGTGTAAGAAGAGCCACAAATTAAAAGATTTTTAATATACAAAGAACCAGAAAGATTTAGACTTGCCACAAAGAGCTCCAAACGCATACATCTAAGAAAAGATACAAATTATGGATTAAGCAGCAGACAGCAGAGAAGATCTGCCGTTGGAAAACAAGAGTGGTAAGAAGAAAAGTCATGAATATTAAGCCATTCCTGCTTAAATAGTGATTTAAGTAGCTGTTACAGCTACCAACGTTTTCGGTCTTCCTTGACAGAAAGTAAGCAGGTAAACCATTTTAAAGTTGATTGCCTTTGCCCCCAAATGGTGTATTGCGTTATTATTTTAGTTTATTAGAGACTTGTTTTCTGTAGAACATTTCTTGACTATACACAGTAACAACAGTACGTTGACAGATTTTCAAGTACAGGGCATAGCACAGCTTAAGAAAACCATAGAAATAAATGTTCTGTTTTAAAGGAGATTAGACTACAGCAAACATACAGACAGACTGCTCCTACTACCTCTGATGAGCAAAGTGTTCAAAAGTAACAGGTCAAAATAGGAGACAAAGAAGATACAGAGGGACAAACACAAGCCTTCTCTTTCTTAAGGCTGTATTTGCTGAATCCAACATCTAACATCCTTCTTACTCAGTTCATCTCATACTCTTGCTTAAATTGAGATGTGTGAATTTTCCTCAGAGAGTTTGTGCTTTTAATTGAGTGAAGAGAAGCGAACACACCACAGGCAACCTTCCCTCCCTCTGCCAAAATATCTGTGCAGTAGACACCTCAGTTAAGTCTAAACCATCATCTTGCTGGATTTGCACAATATTTTTTAGCAATTCCATTGTGTCGCTGACTCATTCAGTTTGTGACTAGTAATAACTAACAATCCCTTCTGGTATCAAAGCTACTCTTAAGTTGAAATACTGTTTTCTATTGCATTTAAAAAATTTGTTTTTCAGTCCCTCACCAATCTGGCACCAAGAATTAATCAAAAAAGTATTAATCGTCAATTTCCACCACCCCTGGCAGCTGTATAACTTTTTTACAATACTTTTATCTACTGTTTCCATACAGAAATAACCCTCTGACCATTAAGCATGTAAGCTTATGGGGGAAAGAAAAGCCAAAAAAATCCCAAACCAAAAACAAAACACACCAAAAAAAAAAAAAAAAAAAGAAAGAAGGAAAAAAAAAAGGTAAAATCTGTTATCTTCACCTGCTCATACCTGACTTGCCAACCACTGAACAGAAACTTATTCTGCTCTAATTTGTTCACCTAGGGTTTGGTGAAGAAAGGAAGGGAAGAGGTAGGGAGAGACAGCTGTTCGCAAAGAACTAACAAATAAATCCCAAATCTTATTTTGCCTGATGCACATTTCCTTTTCCTAGACAGGAGCAAAATATTTATTTCACTATTATTTCGATAGCTGTCATCATGGTGAGACAGAATCCTTAAAGTCAGCTCTGATACTGTTTCTAGACAGTCCAAATCTTCATCTTTTTTGGAGCTCTCATTATTGTAAAATGAAACACTCATGACTCCTCCATAGCTTTCTTCAGCACAGATACTGACAAAAGGACTGTTTTCTTTGTTTTTCAGTATGATTACATCACAACCCAGGTTTCTTAATCTCTGACTATCATTTCTAAAATTTGTAATAAAAACCCATCCTTACACATAAACTTCATTTATGAAGAGCTACAATACTTGCCTCCAAAACCCCCTTCACAGAATAGAGGCAAACACAGTCTGGCTTTCATTTTTCGGAAAGCATTTGGCTACCATCAATCTGTATGTTACAGATTCAATTTAACAAAGACCTTTCAAATGCCTCTGTCTCAGGTCTGTATTTGTCCTGTTGACCACAACACAAATGAAAAACAGTAGTGTGTTCATATTTAAAATGCACAACTTAGTGGGAAACACAATCTGGTTCAAAGCTGTTACTGGAGAAAAAGTAAGTTAGACTTTGTTCATAGAATCAACACAGCTTGGTTGATTCTCAAGTGGTCATAAATCACCTGTATAAAAATCTAAGGCCCAAGTATGACTGTATCATGTTTGTAAAACATCTGTTCAAAACTGCCCTCATTCTCGGAATTCACCCACCAAATGCAGCATTTCTCAATGTACTATTATTTCCACTTCTTTTCAAGAAGGACAGAAGCTGAAGGAAAAGCTGACCCCTTTGCTCATGTGGCTTGGGGTTTCTTTTCCCATTTTTTAAGATAGTACATGCTTCAAAGCCCCCAAAGGTGGTCTGATGGAGTATGCAAGTTAACTTACACGGCCTTAGTACTGCCTGTTCAAATTTAAGCATCCAGATAAAGCTTTTAGCTAGGAAAATATGCATTCAGTATCTCATAGGGCCGTATGCCAGGGAAGGAATGTGGAGTAAGAACCAAACAGGTGCAAAAACGGCCAAAGAGAGAAGATGATCACGTTCCAGACAGAATCGCATCATCAAATCCATACTGGTGTACGAACACCGGGTTATTTCGTGTGGGCCGTTGGTTTATACCGAAGTGGGAAAAATAATTTAGCAGAACACACGGCACGTTTTGTCAGATGGATTCCCAGACCTTATTGGCGAATCTCCTTTCCCAATACCGAGCGCCGATCTCCTCTCGTACAAGCTTCCTCAGCCTGCCACGACCGTGCCTTCGCGCTAACCCGGGACGGCGTGGGGAGCACAGCGGCGTCGTCCCGCTGCCCGGGCAGAGCGGCCCGTCCACCCCGGCGCCCACCCGAGGCAGCGCGGGGCCCGGCGCCCACCCGAGGCAGTGCCCGCTCGGCAGTGCGGGGCCCGGCGGTG
>VYZT01063305.1:17574-52231 GCA_013400735.1 Pomatostomus ruficeps
CCGCTGCCGTCGGGCGCGCGCGAGGACTGCGGGCAGCGGGGCCCGGCCGCGCCCCCGATCCCTCTCGGCCCGAGGGGTCGCGGCTGTGGCGGCGGCACGGTCCCCGCCCGCCGCCAAGATGGCCGAGCGCCAGCACCACAATGCAGCCACCTTGCCGGGCGGGCGGAGAGGGAGGCTGCGGCGCGCTAACCAGCCGCTGAGGTGGGGGACTCTCCCCGGAACGGCCGCGCTGGGCCACGGGAGAGCGGCCCGCAGCAACAGGACGCGGCGACCCCGGGGCTGGGGAGCAGAACCTCCCGGTCGTGCGGACCGAGCCCGCGAACCTCAGCCGAGTTCGCGGACCCTCATCGCCCACCCGGCGTAGAGGGCAAGATGGAGCCTCCCCGGCGCACCCGCGGGGCGCAGCGGCCCGCGGAGCCTGGAGCAGAAGCTGCCGCTCTCCTGACCGCGCCGCACCCGCTGATACCTGCACAGGTGCGGATGGCTTCGTGTCGGTGAGACTCTGTCGTCAGCTCAGCGCGGGGTCGGGATGCTGCGGGGTGGGCGCTGCGGGTGGACGCTGCGGCGGCCGGTGCCGAGCTGCGCACGGCCGATACTCCGCGCTCTCCTCACTATCTCCCTCTAGCTCCCATCGCTATTTAAGCAGTCGCCACCTCCGGCGGCCACGCCACATGGGCTGACAGTTTACTCCTCGCAGCAGTCCAATGAGAGCCGGGGCAGGGCCGCCCCGAGTCGGACCCGGGGTGATGCCAACCCCTGCCCGCCGGAGCCGCTCCACGGGAGGAGGGGGCCCTGGCCAGGCCGGGGCGAACAGGGGCGGGCCCCCGTTCCCGCGGCACCGGGCCAAGTTCCCGCGCCCCTCCCCGCCCCGCACTGGAAGCCTTGGAAGGCCGGGCGCTGCGGGAGTGCCTGCCTTTGGGCTGGCCTGGCCGGGGACGAGGCAGCGCCAACCCCCCGTGGGCGCGGACCTTTTCGTGTCCCTCTCCCACCCTCCCGCGGGTAGGTGCACTGTGGGGGATACGGCCGCGCCGTGCCGGCACCGTGGCTCGGCGACTGACGCTCGGCGGGCGCGGGTCCAAGCGCGGCCGGCTCGCGCAGCGCCCGCGCGCACCCGCGGCGCACAAAGGGAAGGGACCCGGGGCCGGACGCGCAATCCCGGGACGGTTCCCAGTACGGAGGCGGAGGCCCGTGGGCGGGGGCGCGGCCCTGCCAATCGCGGGGCCCGCGCGGTGTTGCTAAGCGATAAGGCGATGTGGTGACGGCTGCGGGGTGGCTGGGGCCGCCGGCAGAGCGAGCAGCGCCCGTCGCTCTCCGGCGGCGGCGGTCGTTCACCCCGGCGGAGCGCGGTGCCGGGGTTACCACAGGGCAGCAGGCACGCCGGCCAGGGATGCGCTGCCCCGTGCCCAGGCCCGTCGCGCCGCCCTGACCGGCGGCAGCAGAGCGAGTCCGGAGGCGGTGTCAGAGATTCCCTCCCCGCCGTGCCCCTGGTACGCCCCCCTGCCCACCGACGGAACGGGGCGGATCGCTTTGCGTGTGAGCGCCTTTCATCCACTTTCCCTGTAACTTGCACTCTTTCAGTTAAACCCGAACAGTAACGAATTTAAATTTTCTTCTGTATTGCCTACGACTGCCAATCCAAAACAAAAAAGCCGTTCGGTCGGCAAATGTACGCTTGAACACGGGAATGCAAGGAAGTCCCCCCCCCGCCTTGTCTCTCGTCCGTGGCTTGAACTGGCTCTGGGCAGAGGCCCCGCTCCCGGTACCGCTTGCACTGCCGCGTCGCAATTCAGCTCCGTTTCGATCTTCTCGGGGCAGACCTTTTGCCTTTATCTATCTATTCCTCAACGTAAGAGGTTTTTAACCCTTTGATAAGAATAAATAATGTCCTCTTTTACCTTGGCAGTACTGTGTGATCTGCCTGAATTCTCTTTATAGGCGTTCCTTTTTTTGTACAGTTCAATAGTAGCCACAGCAGTACCTTGTTGCCGCTCTTCTCATCAGGTTCTTAAGAATCAATGCCCAGTTTGTTAAATATTTTGGTCATAAGAGAAATATATGAGAATTTTCCTGCTGTAATTAGTACACCTTTAGCACAACCCCCCCCCCCCCGCAGGTTNNNCTCGCCCCCCCCCCCCCGCAGGATCCAAGCAATGTGTTTATATTATTTATTATTATGCATATTTTGTTAATTTTCATACTTACATGCTATGTTCTTAGAACTACTCTGAAACAAATGTACAATGACTGAACTGGGGTTTTTTTCTACCACAAGTAAAATAAAATGAAACAACCCAGCTATCATCTTTCCTTACCTACAGTTGACTTAAGGAAACCTGTTTCTCAGGGAAATGGAATAAATTAAAGCTGCATTACTGGCAAGAGGTCTGCATGAACAGGCATGCCAGGTGACATGGGAGGGGGAGTAAGTGGGACACCACACCAAACAACCACAAAATACCCCAAAACAACAAAACAGAAAACCCTCAAACAAGCAAACAAACCAAAGCCATAAAAACCTGTATACAAACCTACACAGAAGCATTTCTGAAGTCTGCAGCCCATCAGTTTACACCCACAGTGTAAGGAATAAAAAGAAATGTTTTCCAGGTTCAGATGCAGTATTACAAAGATCATGGAACAAACTGCTCTTTTACACTGCTTTTAACACATGCAGAGAATCTCACACCACCGAACTATTGTGCATCTCCATAGGTCAATATTAAACACGGAAATAGCAAAAGAAATTTCAGGATAATCTACAGCTATTATAAAATTTGGAATTTACACATTGAGTTCTAGAAATAACCAGTGAATGCTTTAACTGGTGATCTGGGCCAAAATTCCTGTACTTGTTAGAAACCACTTTGCTTTGTGCTACAGAAAGAGCTCATTCAGGGCCTGGTTCAAGGGAGTGCATCATGTTGTCCTGGCACATGAACAATGTTGAATCAAATGACAGGATTTTCAAGTAATGAAAAGATTTAGAAAGAAGCTCACAAGGTCTCTCAGGCCTTATATTGGCTTAGTAACATCTCATGAAGTTTCATGCAGATTTAGCATCTGATTGTAATATCCCTGCACCTTTGCACTAAAGCAAAACATTTTCAGCAAGTGGTACAAAATAATTATTCAAATTCTTAAATGGATTACTACCATATTATCAGGTGCTGAAGAGAGCACCTCTCTGCAAAGAGTATCAGGAAAGCATTTCTATAAAAAATACTCCAGAAAAAAAAGACGCTCATGGGTAAGTAGCTCTCTTCCTTTGTTTATCCCTTTTAGATTTTATATGTTTAGCAGCAGCTGAGAAGTATTATTTACTTCAGTGATACCACTTCCAGAATCACAGAATCCCTTAGGTTGGAAGGTACCTCTTGAGATCACCTAGTCCAAGCCCTCGACTCAAGGGCCAGCTGGAACAGGCTGGCCAGGCCCATGTCCAGTTGGGTCTTGAGTATCTTCACAGACAGAGACTCCATAACCCATCTGGGCAATCTGTTCCAGTGCTTGACCATCCCCACAATAAAACGTTTTTTCTTTAATTTTTCATGTGCATTTCCTTTACTTATAGGAAAGTTCATCTCTGTAATATCCCAGGACAGACCAGCATTACTGGAAATGCTACAAAAATACACTGATCACTTGTTTTAGTGTCCTGGCATGTTCATTACTACATAGATACCCTTTCTTACATCACAACTCTTTCAAGTTTTCTTTTAGTTTCATCTGTTTTAAGACTTATTTCTTACAACACGTCTGTATGATTCTGAGTGTGTAATTCTAACACACTAGCACGGTTTCTCACTGCTTTAAAGTCCATACATTCTCTTGTCAAGAGAAAATACTATCACTGGTGTGACAATAGAAATTTAATTTTATACTCCTTCATGCTCTCTGAACAAGTGGAAGGAGCTACAAAGATGAGAAATAATACAGACTCTGATGTAATCTTTTTAAACCCCTTTCTTTCAAGTAGAGAGATAGCTGCACAGGATTAACGGTTGCATTGTTAATTAGAAGAAGACAAGTAGGTTGAGGCATCCCACTTCTAAGCTTAAATCACATCTACAGTTTCTCAACAAAATATCTGCTAAAGTCCTGCAAGCCCTGCCTGAAGGCACAAGGCTTTACCAATGTGTTAACTGGGCATTTCTAAATCCATGATGCAAGAAAAATCTTAACATATATAATTAAAATAAATCAGTATTAGCAATGAAGACTGTAATCTCATAATATACACATATTAACCCTTTATTTTAAGATTCACTGTATGAAATGGGGTATTTGTGCTCTCTTCTGGCTGCAAATATCTCAACTTGACATACAAAACGGAGGCTGATAATTAGATCTGATATAGAGATGTCAGAGTGAGTTAATAGCAAGCGTGAACCTGCAACATGCTGCCAACATAGAAATCAATCTTTAATATTATAATTGCGGATTTTTGCCATGCTAAAAGAGATTTTTGGTTTTAATAGATGAGCAGAAGATAAACTCTTGGATTTTAACTTCTGCTGAACTTCCAGCTTTGTTCCTCTGACTGTCAAATCTTCAGCTGACATTTCAAGTTTATCCTTGGCTTTGACATTTTGCTGAGATTCTTCAGATGGCTCAGTTGAATGTACAACTTCAAACTCCACTGTTAAAAAACCAGACAGAAAAATACTTTGTAGTTATGTTTGTATTCAATTATGAGATTGGATAGTTGAAGAGAACTGATTTACTCTTTTCCTCTAAATATACTGCTGCCATAGTGCCACATTGTCAAAATCCTGTATTACCAGAACCATTTCTGTACATAGGAGGCCCAGAACAATCCATTATGGCTTCCCATACTGATGGTACAACAGCGTCTTCTGCTCAATCCTCACTTCATCTGTACATGTTCATTCTGCATTACCATCAGACTGCTTAAGAGAGGAAGACAGCTGAAAGGTTGGTGTAATGGTTCAAGTCAAGCACTACCTATCTGTTCAGCTGTTTTAAAACATCACATTTTACAAGTTTACCCTTCTCTCCATTGTTAGAAAATGTGTTCAGATATGCATGATATAAAAGGCTCAGAGGTAACTCGTGGCTTGACAAAGCTGCATTACTACCATTATCTTTTGGGTCTTTTTTCCATATTCTCTCACTTAGGAAAGCATTTAGTATGTGAATCTGGTTTTGTATTCTCCAGAAAGGACTAACTCAAAAAGAAACATCTTTGGGAAGCAGTGGGACTGGTCCTAATACCAGTCAGAGTCCATCCTGCAGTTGTCACATAATTCTCCAAAAACTATTATCTCCAACTAACTGCACTTCAGTCTTATCACAGGTTTCATTAGGTAAGATAAGTGGAACTGGTCAATCACATTATTCACTGTAAGCTATAGGTAATATTTACAGGTGTTTGACTCCAGCAACTTAATCCTTATTTTTCAAGGCATTGAGACTTTAGCTTCAGATTTTCTATAGAGAGCCAAAGAGGGCAGCAGAAGTAGTCATAATAAATGTGCAATAACACAAACTACAGTATTCTGTACTAGTTTAATTTTATAAGCATCATAGGCTGCAGTCCCAGATACTACTCAATCACAGCGAGAATAAAAGGTGCACAAATTGACGAAGATCAGTTACTAGCAGGAGAAGGTAAATTTTCAAAGTCAACTGAACATGGTGGAAAGTCTAAACAAAATTCTGCATCAAAGGAAATACAACATGTATTATGGAATGAATCAATCGATTGAAGGTTTATAGCTCTATGCAAGGCATGACACTGTGGCTAGTGTCAAAACATGACACTTTTCAAAATAATTTTTATACACAGGCTTAGCTTGAACCAGCTATTCACTTGTGTGTGTGATCTCTGCACTGAGTCAGCCTGGTGGCATTTGTTATCACAGGTGACCGAAGCTCAGTGGACTCTTGAGCTGTGGATGCGAAATCCTGTTGTCCAGTTTGCCACCTAGTGGCTTCCTACAGATGTAGAAGGTATGGAAGAGGATGCTTGAGCCCATGAAGATCGCTGGGTGTATTTTCCTGCCTGGGAAACGGACTTTAATTATTAGAGTACCCCTACCACATCTGGCAGATAAGAAAGCAGAATTTCACTACATTAACCATTTAGAAAATTTCAGGCAGCAGTGTCTGAAAGGCGTTACTTCAAAGATTACTTTCTTGAACAGGAACAGCAGAAGAATGATACTACTTCTTGTTTGTGGTCTAAATAACAGGAATGAGCAGATCCACAAATAGTACACAGTTAACACTTCTTACAGACAGTCTGTTTTTTTAAATACTCCCTCAGTTTTCAAGGGCCTTTTGTATTCACCCAAGGGGATGACTTTTAGAAATTAATGTGGGAGGCCCTAATCCTGTAAATCCAAAGGCAAAGTAATCAAGCACCAATGCATCACATGCATCCCTTCCTGTGAAGACTTCTGTATGCTTGTCTCCTGTCATTAGTAGAGAAACTATAGTTGTAACTAGTAAAGGCTACTTAGTTAGGTTTTTGGAACAACACCACAGAACACAAGCATTCTATATGGCTATTTTCAAGTTTTGGACTGTCAAAAATGTGTACTAACACAGAAATTTAAAACCAACCATTGCAAACTTGTAAGATTAGTTCCAAAAATCAGGAAAATATAAAGAATCAATACCCCAGAATTAGAAATACTATTTAAAGTGAAATATCCTAAGAGAATACTGAATAAAGACCTTACTGTGTTCTGGTTCTGCTTGGGACTGTTCACATTTGTGAAGGACCTTGAATCAGAATGGCATGAATATGCACTGTGCAGTAAAATTTAAATGCAGTAGCTTGGTTTTCACACCAAGGAAAAAACACACCTAATTTACAAGCCTGCAACTTACTTTCAGAAGTCACTGTGGCAACCAGAGCTAGCAAGATTATAGCTAAGCACCTAAACTGCTTTTGAAAATGGAACCAAACATTTAGTGTATTGAAATGCTTAACATATCTTCTATTTGATGTGTGTTAACTTCAGTCAGAAATTAACATTCATAGATTTTTTCCTCAGGATAAAAGAGATATGTGTAGACATGTTGTATAGGCAAACTGAAATTTCCTCAAATGAAGTTTCATTTAAGAAATTTGTCACTAGATATTTGCTTATGGCTACCAGTGCTTCTGAAGGAACACCAACTCAAACAAGTTCCTATTCAGGAGAAGAACGTAGAAGTGAAGAAAATGTAACTAGGGGATTAGTTAATATTTGTGAAACACTTCAAAGATGAAGTTTTATGTAACACAGAAAAGAGATCATGAGTCTTTCTCTGATTGGAGCTGGAATGAAGTCAGAGCCAGAGCACTCTTTCTGTTTGTTAATATTTTACCAGATTCTTTCTCTGGCCAGCTTTTTACCCACATGGATTGCTCTTAGAACTGTCAGTGATGTCAAAGCTGTTGAAATTCTGTCTAGTGTGGAAACACTTAAGATAACTTTTGATCCATGAAGTGTGGAATTTCAGACGACAGAGCTTTGCAAGTAACAATAAGAATTACAGTACAAGGAACTTCCCTATCTAAGCTCAAGCAGTAAATCAAAAAAGTTATTTTACCTCAAAGCAGCTCACTCGTGTTCTTTGTTAGGTTACAACGTAAACCCAAATTATTAAACCCAGGACACCTGTGGAGGTGCAGTTTCTCAAAAATGCATAGTGGGACATGAAAATACAAAGTTTCATCTACACTAAATAAGTATAAGTCAACCGCCTAGTGGGGACAGGGCTTGCCTTACACCCTTTTCCCCCTGCACTGATGCCAGCCTCTGCTGACCCAAGGATAGCTGATTGGAGCTGATACGGAGCTTTTCACACAGTACCACACAGGACCCTTCACAGTACTGGCTTCATGCTAAATGCAGTATTACACCTGAACTTTAATAGGTGATGTTTGCTTCCCCTCCACCCCCAAAAACTAGTAAGTATCTTCAATAGCAAGTAGTAACTTTATTAAGATAAATAGAAGAAAATAAATGTCCATTTTCTAAATGTTTTACAAAGCTTCCTCTCCTCCTGCCTAACATTTACTCTGAAATCAAAAAAGGCCCTATAGCCCACAGATGAATGAAGAAAACTTGCAGCATGTACAGAAGCTAATCACCTGGCTGTACATGTGTGCCATGATTTCCGGAGGAAAGCATAAAGCTCTTCTCATAAACTACTTTCCTTTGGGGGTGGCTCATCATCAGCATTCAAGGTGCATATGATATGGATCACCAATCAAAATCTCCCATCTGCTCTCAACCTCTGGGACAGAGCATTTAAAAAGTAAAGAAATACAGAGGTGCATTTCTTACTTGTACAGCCTATGTATCCTATGTAGCCTTTTAATATCATCTTGGCTTGTACCTGTCTGTCTCTAGAAGGTTCTTTTTCTTTCAATAATACAGAACAATAAAAATATCTGAAGAAGGGACCTATGTTCTAAACACCTTCCTTCTACTTATCTGCAGAATTAACATACAAGCTATTATAAATCCATCTAATTTCTACAGTACAAACTGAAAATTAGCAGGTAGAGTAAGGAGAGGGAAAATTGAAGTATCTCAAAGCCTTTTGACTTGCTTGGAAGCTTACACAAGGCCTGAATTTGATGGTGAAATGAATAAAGTATATAACAGTCCACTTCAGCAATTAAGATGTAGTCATTAACTCTTCAAAACACATTGAGTCATTGCATTGTGTAATATGTTGGAAATACAGCAAATTGCAGGGCTTACTTGACATGCCAACCATTTTGAGTGCCAGTAGGCTGTTATGTACATGAAAAAAAAATGAATTAAACTGTTCAACAGATTCAGAAAAATAATTTTCATGTTACAATTCTCTGTTTCACCAGAAAATCCCACAAAACATATCTGCTGGTGTTATCAATTTGGACAGAGTTGAACTTGGGGAAAAAAGGAAAGGTTTGCAAAGTAACTTGCGTGCTTTGTTGCAAATCATTTTTTGTCACTGAGCTTCCAAGTCTCTTTGTGCATCACTTGTACCTGAAAGCCCAGTTCCAAGTCACTCTGTCTTGATGACAGTTCTATCCATTGTAACAATAGATTTGATGAATGGATTAAATTCAAGGGAGTGGTTTTAAACAGGAAAAATTGAATTAATTTCCATAGCTCGGCATGAAGAATAATGCAAGCCTCTGCTAAAAATCAGAAGCAGAACTTGAAAATGTTGCATATAATGCTTCTAAGGTGATGTTGTTCCAAAAAAGAAAGATTTTGCTTTCATAATTTTTTTCTGAAATGCAGAATTCAGTCCAGTAGAATTAAGGACACCTTTTCCTGGAGGAGAAAGCTAAGCAGCAAAAAAGCATATTTAAAAATCATATTCTTGCAATGCCGTATTTCAGGGCCTGCATGTTCAAGCAAGAAGTTCCACTCTGGTGTTCCTCATATAAATCTGGATGCAGAGATCAAATTAAACTTGGTCTCAGGAAAATATTATCCCTTATTGATGTTTCACTTGTTTCACGGTGGCAGTATCATCTGTCCCTTTTGCTATTTTCTAGATCCCTGAAAATCTACATTAAGTTTTGCAACAGTGGCTGGAAATTTCTAGACATTAAGAAACTGATGTCCTTGTAAGGCTGCCAGAGCTGTTGCATCACACATACAACAGCACGAAACTGCATGGCACTATCAGTAATGTTTCAAAGACATCCTTTTGCTTATCCTGTCAATATAGGCCTGACCTGAAATACTCTTCCTATTTCAGTCCCAGGCTCACAAAAAAAGCACATGAATCACGAGTGTCAGCACTGTGTCCATTCCAGTCCTACAGGTCTGTCAATGCACATTACTTTGTCCCTGCAATGCACTGCTGTTGTGAATAAATACACTTATAATCCACTCTTCATTTTGAAAGCCCTTTTAAGTATTATTTTTTCTTATGAGCTACTTAAGATGGTTCATTGCCTCCATACACTGGTTTAAAAATAGATGTAACATAGGCTGGATAGGACCCGTGGGTGAAATGTCACAGTGCTTATCACTCCCTGCTCAGAATGTATCTTGACACAACTTGTGTCCATTGCCACTTTCACTGTGCACCTCTATGAGTCTGGGTCTGTCTTCTCCAAAATCCCTCACTGGGTAGTCAAAAAGCAGCAATCAGGCCACTCACCAACTCTTTTCCACACTGAACAACCCTCTAGTTCTCTAACCTCTTCTCATGTAATGTGTTCCCATGCCCCAGCCATTTAGTGGCTCTCCACTGGACTCCAGTTTGTCAATCTTTGGGCAAGAGGGTCCAAAGCTGAACACAGTGGCCTCACAAGTACCAAATAGAGGGGAACAAATAACTTCCCTTAATCCAGCGATTGCATTCTTGTTCCTGCAGTCTGTATGTGATTAATAGCATATGAATATCTATGTAATACAGCTCATTTGAAAAGTCTAAATGGCTGCCATATTACTATACAGATACTGTCAGATCTCAGGAATAATGATGATGATAAAAATAATAATATCAAGGCAAAAAGCCCAAGCAATTCACATAAGCCCTACAGCATTTTGAGAAATAACTTATTGAAAGCTACACCTCTTATTAAAAAAAAACAAAAAACACCTTTACTGGAACATTCTGGAGAAATGTTTGTCTGTCTATTTATAAAGACCTTTTATAGACAGAAGTCTACAATCCCTCTCGGGAACATACTCTGCTAGTAGCTATGCCTAAAATGTTTCCAATATTATAATGTAAGTCCATATTTTTTGTCCTATCTACAGCAGGTGCTAGTTTCCCAAAGTTTTGCCAATGAAGGATTACTTCATGAACAGACCAATAGTTTGAGATATGTAACACTCATCTGCAATACCCTGCTGAACACAATAGCTGCCGTTTGAAAGTTTGTTGCCTGTAAAGAGGCTACAATTTACTGCACGTATCTTACAAATGGCGCTCTTGCTAAAATTTCCAAGAACATGTGATAATTTTTGCAGAAGTATAACACTAATTCATGTTCAGTCTGTGACCTAGGTTTTGCCTTCTCCTCTCATCTTAACCCTGACACTGTCTCACATGTAAGGACTAGACACTGTCTCACATATAAAAATTCGTGCCTACTTCTATTTTTTCCTGTTCCAACTTGTTGCACTGGACTATAAAATTCTAGGGAATCCCCACAGGATATACCAGCATTATGCCTGTGATGTCACCTTTGGCTTTTAGGTCTTAGCTCTCTAAGCAGTATTGTACCTATTAACCAGCCAAAAAAATTAACAATTAAGCAAGGATTTGCAAATTATAATTTGATCTAACAGTCACTTGGCAACACATGAAGTGCAGTTCTCAAATAGACACTTTCATATCTGTCTCAGCTAAGTTTTAGACTATGTCAAAACAAAATTTGCATTTTCCAGGAGTACTTAATAAAAGAAAGGAAGTATTAGCAATGATGGCATTTAAACCAGAGAGCTATACAGACATTCCTCTTAACTCTTACTTCTGCTGGCAACAGTGAAATTCCCTTCAAGTAAGTAATTCAGATTCTGAGGATAGGACTGTAACAACAGCAGCAGTACGTAAAAGAATTAGAACAGCGACAAAATCCACTGTACTTCCACTCTTCCAGAAGAGTCAAATATTGTGACTGCTTTACAAAGCAGGCTTACCCTGGCTGGTGTTCTTTCGAGGACTGAGCATAGAAAGGCTTGATCCCGTATCTAAAATTTGACAAACACCTTGGCAGAAATTACGTGCTCTAGATGAAGAAAGCTGGACCTGCTGGACTTGACTAGGACTCTGACTGAGCAGCTGACTTTGGACAATCTTTGAGGATATATCTGCCTTTGTTGCTGAGGATGTATCTGGCCCACAATTTTCAATAGAGAAATCTAGCCGAACCTGTTCAAATTCAAAGATGATCTTACAGACATATATACTTTTCACATCAAAGATATCAAAAAATTGGTTAAATTTCATAGTTGCATCTTGGACTTGGAAAGATAGAAGGTTTCAGCAAGAGGCAAGACAAAAGACTATTTTTAATTTTGAAAGGTTGTACTAGAAGATTGATTACAACATCATGGTAGTGATTGAGAAACCCTAGTTTATTTAGTGTTAACAAATACTTTTTTGTACAGGAACAATGCATAATTTAAAAAAGAAATAGGTTTTTAAGTCTTCCAGGAGATGACTGTTGAGCAATTCCAACTGAAAAATCCAAATGAAGGTGAATTACATTGATCATAAAACTGCACTGTACCTGAGCAGATGGTAATTCTGTTTCTTCTCCACAGCTGCTTGGAGCTCTTTCTTCCTTTAAGCTAGGGCAGGCATTAAGAGAAGAGAACCTTGAAGGATGCTGTTGCCTTGCATACTGCAGCTCCTAATATGAAATATCACATTAACACAAGTAACTCATAGTCCCTAAAACTAATACCCTTATAGCTCAGTTTGCTGTTACACTGCTAGATTTAAAATAACCAGTTATAAATAATATTAAACAAAATTATGCTCTCTTCAGATCAACAGGGCCAAACTACCCTTCTAATAAGCCTAATATCAGTTCTGGTCAAAACCTACTTTTCCTGGTGCTGTTACTATCACCTTGCTTGTTACTCAAGCTTATATTGTCAGGGTTCTTCTTCACTTTTGTATTTACCCATGATTAAATTACAGAAGAAAAACTCCAAAAGAATACGTAAACCCCCAACTAAAATAGAGTAGCTATGGAAAAGTAAATCATCAGCAGATAAAATAAACTAATTTACCCCTCTAACTTGCACCAATTTTCAACATGTAGCAACTAAACTGAGATTTGATGAAAAGCAAACTGCTTCAGCCCTGTCAAAGGAGATGCAAATAAACATCAAAGTCTTTTGCTCTATATTTAAGACTAAAGAAACAAAACATGAGCCCATAACATTAAGTAACTGACAGCGAAATTCCTGTAGCTCTGACATAAATTATCTTGTTTTTTGTAAGGATGAAGATCTTGGAACGTGGGTGCAAATGTAGCCTGGCCAGTAAGAGTGATCACCTGGAATAAAAACACCCAAACTAGAATAATCATAGTCTTTGGTGGAGCTCAGCTTTAGTGTAGGAGCTGAAGCCTCAGCAGGTATGTTCTAGGTAAAGAGTAGCCTGGAATGGGAGTATGGAACAGCTTGGATGTACGAAGGGCTATCCTTTCTAGTCTGGACAAATGATGAACTCAGAGGTTCCAGAGGTGGAAAGATCCTCAATGACAGCCACTTCAGCCATGACCTCCAAGCAACCCATCAGCTGAAGAGGTTGAACTACTACTCCCAGAGTTTAACTCACCATCCGGAAACTCATAGTCAAATTCTGCCTCTCCAAGCACCATAATCATACTGTATTTTAAAATCTATTTATCCTTACAAAAGCAAGAATCATATTTAATGATTTTAACAGAACATGTGAGACACGAGATGTGTAGAAAAATACAAACACAGTATCTTGCTTATTAAAAATAAGGCAAGAGAAGACTGGGATGGATGGATGTGAATATTCATTGGTCTTAATTTGAGAGTCAGCTAAGTTCTAAGATGAGCTGTGAAAGAAAAAATAATTAAAGAGGTGGAAAAGGAAAAAAAAATGTGGCTTTGAATTGTGGCAATTTTGCCCAGATCTGGAAGGCACTTTTATATATGTTTGGTATAAGCATTTAGCTAATCTTTCAGACCTCAATCCCAGAAGTGCAGAGTTACAAGAGATGAAACAAGTGGATTACAAGAGGTCTACTCAAGTGGTTTGCTGAACCCTAATTTCCTTTGTAAAATTATTGCCAGTGTTAACATTTAATAAACAGGTCACTATTTCTGAAACAGTGAACTGAAAGTTCAGGTGAACAAAGGATGCCAATCTTGTGACTTTAGGTTAATAAGATGATCACAAGCATCCAGAAAAAAATTATATATCCACAAGCATGCTGAGGCATTCCACAGTAAGTTCATCTGTTGGCAGACCACATTCCAGGCATCCTGCACACTGTAACAGCTGCCTCACCTATTGTCTTTTGAAACCTCACAAGAGGGAGGTCAGAATCATATGCTCAGGACTGTCACTTAGGACCAGAGTTGAACTTTTCACCTTGGAGATTAACTTCACAAGAAGTTAAAAATTTCCTGCTCCAGAAGTAGCCCATACCACTGTCCCATAAGATGTAGCATTGATATGCCAGTGAGGCTATTTATTTGACATTCTTTAATTCTTTTCTCTGACGACCCTCCTCATGCTCCAACAAGATGCTAATACTTCTTGTGGCAGTGCTGCTGTGACAGCTCTTGATCAGGTCCTCAGACTGTCAATGAAGACTTGAAAATCACTGCTGCACTCCTGTTTTGTCACAGAACTCAAATACTTTGAATATTCCCAGTCTCACAGCCCAGATGGCTTTCACTACGGTATGTCCTAACTCATATTTTTGATGCACTCACTAATACTTTTGACATCAAAAGAACTTGATTAGATAAATTTGATAAAATATACAGAATCTCCAGCTCACATTGCACTTATCTGACTGACCTTCTACAGGCCTCAATTTCTGTTGTCTTAGACTATCTGCTATATCTGAGGAAGAATAATTCTCCATTAGTTCTGGAAAGGTACAGCAGATGGCATTCTCAGTTTATCACTGTCAGATGGATAGTTTACAATGTTTGCTCATGCCGCAACCTTTAAAGCATCTTCATTGATTAATGGGCAGTAAAGAAGAACAGGGATTTATTTTCAGTCAAGCATTCAGTTCAAATTTGGTTATAATTGACTCTAGCAGCACAGCCTTATGGACTTCAGGCAATTTTCTCTACCAGACAGGAGTGTCCCTCCTGTTGGATACCTTCAGCTAGGAAGAAGCTAAGAGAAATTCAAGTACCTGTGATAGGATGTCCAAATGCAGTGCTCGTTCCTGCCAGGTTCCCTTAGAACATATTAAAAAATGTTGCCATAGATTCAGTCTGACAGATTCACCTTACCCTATATGTATTCATTTCCTTCCCCAAATAATATGTCTCTTCTGGGTGAAATACTCCTGCATACTTTGGATGCTTGGAGAGCCTTTTCCTTTCAGACTCAAATGTGTGAGCCCTTCAAAAAAGTGCTACTGGTTCTTACTACTGTTCTTTATCCAAGAGAAAAGCAATCCTGTGCAGAAGCTGCATAACTGTTTGCCTAAAGACCTGATTGCCTAAAGACCACTGAACTTGACCCTGTCAGTACTTGTTCTCAAATTTAATTGCTGGATGATCTTTGCACTTCAAACTTTTATAGTATTTTCTTACATCTGCTAACCCAGAAGTTTTTGCAATTAGTCCAGCTAACATCCCTGATGGGTACAATCACATGGCTAATCTGTAGTGCTGTTTTACTTTACAGGAAAAAAAAAACCACCTGTTTTTGGCATAACTAAATTGCCAAAAAGATTGGGCCAGCTGAGTCACTTAACCTTCATTTACCTAATTTGTAGCACTTACTCTAAGCAATAGAGGTTAATTTGCTTTTTATCTCTTTAGCACCACTTTCAACTGTAAGAAAAAGAAAATATTAATTAGAATTTATTTACACTGGCTCTTTTTTAAGAAACTCACTTTTGTCATTCAAACTGTCTGGCCAGATGGTTCATATACTTCATAATATACCTAGGCTGACCAGATAACATCTGAAGAATTAGTGATAATTGCAAGCTAAAAACCCCACAGGATGGCATGCTCAACACAAATGTGTGATTATTCCATCTTTTTAGAATGTGTCTAGGTATGAAAATGTTTAAGGTATTTTTAGAATGTATTCAGGTGATGAACTTTTCAAGCAGATGCTGGAAGTTGTCATTTCTTAGTGCAATCTGACAACATGGTGGGATTATCTCCTGTATGGTTTCATATTATCTAGAGATAATTCTACAGATCTTAGTAGGTGAAAAGAAAAACATTTAACTTCAATCTCTTACATATTCCTGAATAAACTTTAGTAATCCACAAAAAGGCTCTGGTCTAGACTCTCAAATCTTTTTTTGATTTCAATTAAGACAAGTAGGAATACATAAAGGGAGAAAAAAATAAACAGAGGACATGAGCTTAAAGTCAGCTGATGTTTTCCCCCAAAGGCAGAGGAGATTGCAGTTTCAAACTACTATGCTGGAGGCTGACTGTTTGGAAAGCAGCTCAGCAGAAAAGAAACAAGAAACCTGGTGGACTATGAGTTGAACATGAGGCAGCAATGCATTCCTGAAGCCTTCAGCTAACAGCATACTCAACTGCACCAAGAAAAGTACTGCCAGCAGCTCAAAGGATTATTTCCTCTACCAAGCACTGGTGCAACCACATTTTGAGTATTGTGTCCACTTTTGGGCTCCCCAGCATGCGGAAGACATGAACATAATGCAGCAGCCACAAACAGCAAACCAGCAAACAGCCACAAAGATGATCCATGAATTGGAACATCTGACTTATAAGGAGAGGTTGCGGCAGCTGGCCTTGCTGGCCTCCAGAAGAGATAGATCAAGAGTGGTCTTTTCAACCTGTATAAGCATCTGATGAGGATGGTGGAAGGAAATAAAGATGACTGAATTGGAGTCTTCTCAGTGGTATACAGTGGAAGACCAAGTGACAATGGGCAAAAAGGTAAGTACAGGATATCTCGTTTAAGTATAAGGGGAAAGAAAACCCCAACCAAATGCCAACCTTCTTTATTGCGAGGATGACCAAACACAGGAACAACTTGCCCAGAGCAGTTCCCAGAGGAAGTGTTTCCCCAACTAAACTTGGTTAATAATTCTACTAGAATTTTATACCTCAGAGCCACAACCTCACCCTTTCTGAAAGAACATTGTTTACTGCCCTCAAAACTGCAACGACAATCAACTGCTCTGACTCAATCCTCACCGGAACAAATCTGCTGATCGATTAAGTAAAGTACATAGTGAAATCCTGACTATTGAAGTTACTGGGAGGTCTGCCACCAACTACTAGGGAAGCCAAGATTTAGTCATTAGTCTCTCTGATAAAAGCTGCAATTTAACTATTAAAGGTTGTACCTTAATTACAAAATATATGAGACAGGTTAACTATATATCCTGCTTTCATATATGGAAAAGGTGCTATTACAGTCATTTGGACATGAGTGCTTTAAAATCCCACCACTGTGGGTATTTGGAAATATCCTCACTGATTAATCATTTTAAAGTTTATGTTAGAACATAGTGCAAATCCTTCAAATTGCCTTTCTTGCTTAGTTAAAACTAAGCCTTATGAAATTTGTAATTTAGAATTGCATTTATGCTGCATAAACACGTGTATTTCTGAAATACTTTAGTTGAAGATCATGTTTAAAAATATTACTTTTGAAGTCCCAAACCCTTTAAACTTATGGGGAACCATCTGGCTTGTGGCCCGTCACTAATGGTGTTTCCCAGGGCTAAATTTAAGGTCAGTTCTCTCCAGTCTTTGATCAATGACCTGGACACACGAGTTGAGTGTACACTAAGTTTGCTGATGATACTAAATGAGGAGGACTCACCGATTCCCTTGTGGGTAGAGACCTTACGAAGAGATCTTGATAGACTAGAATGCTTGGCAAACACCAACTGCATGAAATTTAATGAGAGCCAAGAAGCTGGATTCTGTACCCAGGACTATAGTCATGGATGTCTGTATACACTGAGGCATAAGAGGCTGAAGTGCAGCCCTGAAGAAAGGGATCTGAGGGTTTTGATTGTTGGCAAGCTCAGCGTGAATCAACAGTGTATCCTGGTGGCCAGAAGTGCCAGCTGTGTCCTCAGTGTGTTAAGCACAGCACAGCTAACCAGCCAAAAGGAGTGAACGTCCTACTATGCTCAGCATTGGTATGGCCTTACCTCAACTATTGTGTGCACTTTTGGGCTCTACAATATGAGAAGAATATAGAAATATTAGAATGTGTCCAAAGGAGGGCAACGAAGATGGTGAAAAGACTAGACAGCTAGATTTATGAGAAGTGGCTGAGGATATTTGGCTTGTTCAGCTTAAAAAGAGGAGGCTGGTGGATGACCTCATTGCTCTCTGTAAATTTCTTCCATGATGACGGAGCAGAGTAGGAGGTGCTGATCTCTTTTTTTTTGGTTTCTGGTGATAGGATGTGGAGGAATATCTTAAATCTGCATCAGGGGAAATTCAGACAATTCTTCCCTGAGGGGGTGGTCAAGCAGTGGAACAATCTCCTCAGGGCATGGTCATGGCCCCAAGCCTGTCTGTGTTCAAAAAACATTTGGAACAATGCCCTTAAGATAAACGGCTTAACTCCTAGGTTGTCCTGTATGACATCAGGATTCAAAGATCCTCATGGGTTCATTCCAGCACTGGATATGCAATGATTCTATGAAATCTTCCAAATACAGATTTGAGCTAAACTCAGTAAGAGTAATTTAAATGCAGAATTTTATGCTAAGTTATATTCATGGAATTAGAACTGGATTAATGGCTCATTATCACTAGATTTCAGAGAGCATATAATTACCTGTGTTGAGAGTCTGTGCTGTAGATGCTTTAGAACTGATAGCTGACACTGTGTTCTTTTGACAAGTTCTCTTGGAAGAAGACTACCGGAGGCAATACAAACTGTGCAGTGTTTAGAGCTAGCAGGATGCCAAAGTCCTAAAAAGGCGAGAATATACTGAGGAAGGCATTCTTTGTTGTTATTTTGTCATCAATATTACATTTCCAGCAAGTGTTTACAGCAGATATAAATGAACCACAGGCTATCTCATTGCAGATGGTTTCAATGCTATGCAGAAATGGGCCTTGTGGTTTTTTCCTTCGCTTCATTGCCAGAAAAACTATGCATGGAACTTAAATATCCACAGTGAAATCTGTGAAATCTTTTTACATTATATATACTCTTAATTCAAGTTTACTCTACAGTAAGCTTATTCTGCTTTCTCTTCCACTTTCCTAAAGTGTTAGTTTTTATTTCAAGAGATACACTATCTCTTTTCTGCTCATAAACAAAGTCTTTAAGTTCAAGTTCCAGTTCCCACACTGACATCTAGGCACCAGGGAGTTCTTCATCTAAGATACTTATCAAAAAAAGTCACTACATATGAACTCTCATTGTTCTATCTTAGCATCTCCTATCACAGGATAATCTTACTTGCAAGGATTAGTACCACAGTCTCACATGAGCTATGCAGATCAAGGATCAGTCAGGTCCAGCACCTTGTTTTTATAATAAAGCTAGCTTTGTCCAGCTCAAAGGATGAACTGATTCCCCTGTTTTATTCTAAATATATAAGCTAGCACTTTTTTTAAGAATAAATTTACCTTCCTTTAACACCATTCCAAGTTCTGCCCTGAGGCTGTTTCCCATTTCAATCAGCTGCCGCTTTTCTTGGCTCAGAATTGAGATTTTTCTTGCTGCTTCCTTAAGTTTCTTTTGCATTCCGTGTAGAGTGCGTTTGACACTACAGTGACAACCAACACCAGTACCTACATCAGGTAACTGTTGTCCAAAATCTGCCATGTTTTCTTCAAGAACTTTGGGTTCTGGCCCCTGAATAAAAAAGAAAGTGCTTATAATGAATATTTTGAAAGTGAGGTCTGCATGTTCAGAAATTTGTACAAATACACATGAGAGGTGAGTTGAAGAAAAAGTGTAAAGTTGAAGTCTATGGTTCATTTTTTAGGGTAAATTTTCAAGATTTTGTTAGCAGTATAGGGCAAATTAACTTGTGGAGCAAAACACTGTAACTGCCTGAGACATTCCCACAGATATTAACTGTAAGTGTAAAATAATACACATAGGGTAAACACTGTATAAATGTAAAGGAAAGAGCACTTAATTTTAAGAAAAAATGTGGAAAAAACAACTTTATATCAAAGCAATCTGCTACAAATCTTTCTTTGTTTAATCATTGTGTACATACAAACATAAGGGGTAGATATGACTTAAAACATTTATTGAAAAGTAAAGATTCTACAGTCCGTTTTGTCTCTGCCAACCTGAATCCACCTGCATATATACATAATTATTAACTATATACCTAAAAGATCACATCCTTGTTTTTTAAGACCTATATAGTGTCTTTCAGCTCCCACAGAGGAGACTTTTTGATACCCATTTAGTCATCATTCACTGAATAGTCATCTCTCTATAAACATTTTACATTTCACACATTGCCACAAGTATCTAAACATATTACGTGCATTAAAATTGTTTTACAATTACTCATTGGTCTGTTTACTCTTCTCCATATAAACTAGTTAGAAGCATATTACACTAACTGTGCAATCCCAATCAGTTTTCAACTAAATCACTCTAAACACTACGGTTCAAGAAGTACACATTGAAAGCTGTTATCCATACTGAGAAAAACCCAAACCATTGTTGCCTTATTGTGCCATGCATCTCCCATGCTCTTATTTCTTTGGATAGTTTTACCATAAAAAGGAAGGCTCTTGAGAATGTACAGGGAAAGCATGCAAGCCTACAAACAGTATGGGGGAGAAAGGTAGAGCAATTAGTGCAGGACTAGAGTCTAAAAATACTAAGACAAACAGCAAAGTAAAAGGAAAAAGGAACACCACTTTGACACACATCTAGCAATTTGTATAAAAGCAAATAATACAAGTAGCCACAAATTATTACAGTCTACCTTCGTCAGTGCAATTGACATACTAAGGCTTAATGTAAAGAAAGGTGAAGGCAATGACCAATTATGGCACCGCTGGTTGTCACACTGTGGACCACGTTCACCGGATCAAAACGCAAAAGCACATCACCTGGCTGGGGCAAGGAATTCCATTTGCTTAAATTTTTACTTTTCCTGAACTTTTCAGAAAAACATTCCACAGCATTGCACAGAAGATTTTTTTTTTACCAGGTGACAAATTGTAAGCTGTAGAGTTAGGAGTGGAACTCAGAAATTGTTTTACCTTTAGATCTATGTCCAGAGCAAAATTCTGCAGTGCAAAAGAGAGAAAACACTGAAAAGATGAGTAGTAAAGAAGAGTGGGAGGAAAAACTCTCCTCAAGCTGATACAAAAGAAAAAATATATATACATGCAAAAGTTTACATGCTATTTTTACTAGTTTCCACAATAAACTTTCCTCTTCACTGGAGTCTATAATTTCTAGGTTATGGTCACAGAAACTCTGTTATGTTAAATGGAAAAAAGAAAATTATGACTATGGCTCTCTTTACTGACTTCACATCCACACCACTATGTTAGTTACCATTATTGCGCAACAGATTCTGAACTCCCTGAGGCAGAAATATTTTTGCCTGTAATTCTTCATGGCCTTTAGTACATACTTAGCATGCAATTAATAAATGTAAGAAGCACAGAGAAAGTGTAGAAAAGTGCTAAAAATAAGCACTTGTAAAATCCAGTAAGATATTAACATGAAGTTTTGCCCATTGTTTGTAAGATATTTCTAGGACTGCTTGAAGCTCAGTCTGTGTCTAAGAAGGTTTATTATGTACTGAGAAAGAAAAAATAAAGCAGACAGCAGAAACAGGCAGGAAACAATAGTTAAACTTCAGTGAAGACAGCATCAACTACAATTCAAGCATTTTATTCCCTTGAAGTTTTGGCCTGCATATCCCCTATTTTCTACGTGTCTATACATACAAAGCACAAGTAATTCAGCATTTCACACTGAAGATGCAAATCACTGCCTGAAATTGTTCCTGTTCTCATATCCAGCCATCAGCATTCAATTATAATCTAGCATCATGAAGCAGAGGATTAACCTCTGGAACAGAGGAAGTTCATTTCTTATCTTATGGTCTCCAAGGCAAAGTCAGTTTCTATTTTTTTTTAAGGTTCTATCCTCATTCACAGAAATGCAAAGAAAATCAGAATGCACTTTGGACAGTAGTTTGTAAAACATTTACTGCAACAAAAAAAGAATAGTTGGTATAAAATTCAATTTTCACCTAGTTCTGGAAGTGGCCAAAGAGAAAAAATAAATCTGCAATATCTCTACTGGCACACAATGATTTTCTAAATATAATTTGGCAGCATGAACAAACAATGCCCTTCTATATTCAGCAAAGAGATAAAACTGAGATTAAATATGATCTGTGCATGGTTGATTGTGCATATTTCCACACAAGGTTCCCAAGGCTCCTAAATTGCTTTTAAACATTGACATTGTTTCAGTTTTTAAAGCTCTTACCTTTCTAATCAGGACTTCTCTGCTTATTTATTACTTAGCTATTATTTCAATTTCCTTGAACTTAGACTGTTACTGGTGAGTCTTAACAGTAAGATTAAAGCATGAAACTGACACTGGTAGATCTTACAGATGACTTGACAATTAGAAAACCCTGATTTTTAAAATTGTTTTTTTAAACTATCTTACTTCAGACTGTGTTTACTACACCATGAAATTGCTGGGAGACAGGAAGAGGAGAACATATATTTACTTACTCCTTACACAGCATTAGATATTTGTCCCAGTTTTCAATTCCATTATTATTTTTTTCCAAGAGATGTCACTGTCACTTTAACGTTGATATTGTTCTTACCCTTTAAAATAACACAGGGGGAATGATGTTTGTAAACCCTTGAACAGAACTAAATATGCTCCCACACCCAGTGGGATTTTCCTTTGTGGGCAGTGAGCACTCCAAGATAGCACGGGAGCTTGGTACTTTCTCCTGGTCATACCAAGTTGCACTTGGTATTTAAAGAAAAAGGCTAAAATACTGATTTACAATGGAAAACCTGAAGAGGTGATACACAGTAGCTTAAGCATTTGCAAGTGGGGAAAAAACCCATCAAGACCAGCTTGCAAGACCAAAAGTGACTTGTGCCAGGGGATGACTAGTCAAAATTTATGGCCTAGAAAGAATAAGTGTAAGTTTGGCTGAAAAAACCTTTGCTGGCCCTCATCTAACCAATCACATAAGCACACATTCCTTCAGTTTATAATAGTCAAACAAAAATAATACACTACATATTTAATTACACACACATGCACACACATACAGATATTTTTAGGTAATTTAAACCTCATCATACCTTTTTTATGTCTGGGTTTACTATACAATCCAACTTAGTTGAGTTGACTTTGATGTTGCTCAGTGTGGTTCCAGATGAAATTTTGCTTGTGCTCAATGAACCTAAAAGAGGAGTATAATATGAAGGTATATGTATTTATAGAGAGTTTAGGCTTTCACATCAAGAGCTGCTTCAGAACACTATCTCATGTATATAAATGTCTAGTTAAGAATCATAGAACCATAGAATTATTTAGGTTGGAAAAGACCTTTAAAATCATCAAGTGAAACCAGTAACCTAACACTGCCAAGCCTACCACTAAACCGCATCTTCAAATGCCCACACTTACATGCCTTTTAAACAGCTCCAGGGATGGTGACTCAACCATGTCCCTGGGCAGCCTGTGTCAATGCTTGAGTAAGCCTTTCCAAACAGAAATTTTTCCTAATACCCAATCTAAACCTCCACTGGCATAACTTGGGGTCATTTCTGTTGTCCTATTGCTTATTACTGGGAAAGAGAGACTGATCCCCACCTCACGACAACTTCCTTTCAGGTAGTTGTAGATAGGGTAAGTTCCCCCTGAACCTCCTTTTGTTTACCACTTCAGTAGATATACTGGAAACGGATATACTGTAAATCCCCACGGCAAGGGGGTTTGGACTAGGAGGTCTTTAAAGATCCCCTCCAATCCAAACCATTCCGTGATTCTACATACTGGCTTCGCTATCAGGAATTCTTCCATAACTTGTAATATTTGCTTTACTTTTGCAAAATAGATACATGCTTGCTTTTCCAGTGGTAATTTTGTAGTGACTTATAGTGTGTGTGTGAATTTGTTTTTACTAATAATTGTTTTGTAGTAATTTGTAATACAGAATCTCAGACTACTGTGTGATTGTGTATTGTGCAATCTTGAGAACCCCACAATAACTATTTTTACACAGTCATGGATTGGATAACCCTCATAGGTTGTGACCACGACTGCTAAACTTCCTTAACTGAATTTCAACTTCTTTGTCAAGAGTTGTCACCTTGCTCTGCAAGCTGTCTGCTTTTTGTTAGAGGAAGAGAGGACAACATCTGCTCATCAAGACTTTCCATTTCTTTCCTCATTTGTGCAATAGCAGCCCGAAGGCTGGCATTCTGTTCCTGCAGCTTTTTCATTTCCAAGGCAGGAGTATCTTTGTGCAGAGAACTTTTATCATCATACTGAAATATCTGGAAAAGAAAAGTACAAGACAAAAAGAACTCTTCATTAGTAAGCAACACATATTCTCTCCACATCACCACACACATAGATCCTAATTCTGTCAACCCATGTGGGAGAAAAGCACCATAGAAGAAGAAATGTATTTGTTGATTGAGGATTTGCCAGGGAAAAAAGTGCTGTACTGAGGACATCATAGGAGGAGGCACAGATGGGGAGGACCATGGCGCCAGAGCTGGCTCTGTTTTACAACTGTTGTTCTGCTGCTGTGGTCTATCTCTCTTCCATGCACAGGTAACCCCTCTCCTTAAAGAACTTATGGGCTCAACAGCAGTAACAGCAGTCCCCTTTCTGACCTGTCAAATTATTGAAGGTGTCATTGGAGATTATCTGTTGACAATAACATTGTCCTGGTTTAAAAGACAGATATTTGCCAAGGAAGATGGGAATCTTCCTAGAACGGAAAGATCATGCCCTCCCTCCAAATTATTATGACTTCTAAATTACGATGCTTCCAGGAAAAGATATGGAAAAAGGAATGACAGTTCTTTACTAGTATATATATATTAAACAAGACAAAAGAAACAACAACAGCAACAACGAGTAGAAGGAAACCCAGCAAGAGCCTTTTCCCGCCCATGGAGCCATGCCCCTCTGGTGTAGTTACGCGGAGAGCCGCCAGGGCGCGCTGTTGGCTCGCGCCAGGCGGAGCTTCAGCTGCGGGAGCGGCGCGGCCCCGCTGGGGCTCCAGGTCTGTGCAAGTGAAATGGGTCTAGAGAGAACACCCGAAAAACCCTACGAAACCTCAGTTACTCGAAGCAATCTTTCCTTTTCTGTGCACTTGCATATTATTAGCGTGTTCTAGTTAGACAAACATGATCAGTCATACTAAAATATAATTTATAAGCAAGATTTTCCAGGCTGGTGTGTTTCACATCTCAGTTGCTTATTGAAACCCCAAGAATGACTACTGCAACATTTCTAGCACACTTCTGGAGTCTCAGACCAATTTGAAGAAAGGACCTGTATACTGAAGATACTGTACTAGGGTATATTTAAATTTTAATCTTTCTTGGATCAGTCATCTGAACCAGAGGCTAGCCAGCATACCTCTCCTTCTTTAAGGGGACTCATTGTCACAAATGTCTTAGTCACTTTTCTTCTTCTGTTTGTTTACACTTCATCTTGTACAGAAAAGGCTATAGAATAGAATAATAGACTTTTAAAGTTTATAATTTTCTTTTTTAAACACTGGCCCTCCTATAAAAAGACCAAAAAGGTCTTGCTGAGATCGATACTGCTTATCCTACACACCAAAAGTGCAAAAGCCAGTTTTTTAACAACAGAAATAAAAGAGTGACAATTAAGACAGTCTTGCCAACCACAGTAGAAGAGAACAGTGAATACAAACAGCTATAGAAGAATCCCTGCCCAGCCCTGATTCTCTTGGCATCTCAATGATCAACCAGTCTCAATTAGTCCAGATTGAAATGAAATTGGATAAACTACTTGCTCCATATCAAGTTTTTGCTAGCAGTCTACTTTTATCTATAATAAAAATTTTCTTCCGGAAGTATCTTTCTGAATACACCACTTTCTGCATTCAGGAATTACTAGGCTTGCTCAGCACTGCTTTTTCTTAGCAAGCTCTGCTAACATGCTCTGAACCCATCACTGTTGAGCACCTGTAGCTTCCCAGTAGAGCGCACTACGGCATAATCTTTACTTTCCCTCTTTTACCAAAGAGAGTTTTCTACTCCTAATGCATTATTCTTCAGCAAGGAAAACAAGACATTATTTTAAACAGCTGGCAGGTTAGTATTTTGAAACATTGCCTTAAAAGTTTAACTTTACAACTGTAAAATCTACCCTGAACTGCAACTGACACAGAACCTTGGGAATGAGGTTCCAGAAATTAATTCATCCCATTTGATTGCCATGATGGTACAGTATGTTGTCACGTTTTGGAGCAGCTGTCTATATCCAGCTTGCTCCTTTTGCCAGTGAATAATGAATGAGAGTCATAATTAAGCCCATGACACGTAATCTATGTGTATTCCAGGCTAGATAAGGCTGTATTTTGAAAGTAACATATGAAACAGATGAACTGCTACAGTAAGTCCAGTGGAAACAAGGCCCATAAAGTTAGCTTAGCATGAATTCATCCATGTCTACATTAAGTGTTGTCTAACCTGTTTCTCCCTTTCAGGTGAAATACTGTGATTAAACGATGCTAGTATTGTCTGTTCTGTTGCAACAGTCGAAGCAGAAAGAACAGCCTTCACTTCATGCAACCTGTAGTCTGTTTTCTGTAGATCAGCTTCAACCTAGGAGGGAGGGAAGGGAGGGGAGGCAGAGGACGTCAGCTCAAGGACAAAGGGATGGAGAAAAGAAAAGGAAAGGTGAGGAAGGGAAAGGGAAAGGAAAAGGGAAGTAAAGAGAAAAAGAAGGAAATCAAAGGTACTTAAAATCATAGCACAGAGACTTAAGCACATCCCTTTTGGCTCTGTCAAAAACTGCCTTCGCAGACAAATAATTGCGCTTCATTGTCTTATCTTCTTTATGTGAAATGGAAAATGCTGCTTTATCTCGCACATGTGTTCACATGCTAGAGTTATTGATGCCTATGAATCATTTTGGAAAGACAATGATAAAATAAAACACTAGAGTAAATTGCCAGCATTCTAAAGTTCACCAACAAGTGTTTCCTCTGTACCTGTGAGTTCACACGGCATCCGGGCATTGAGAATTGTTAGACCATTGTGTAATAAACATGTATTTAATTTTTCAGAAGCAGAAGTTTGTACACTACACAAAATAGGGGTTTTTTTTCCATACAAAAATACCGTAGAGTTTTCCAGGACTAATATTGTTCCCTTGATGGAATTCAAGTGGTACTGTGATCTGAAATTCTGTCTGCCCTGGGGCTGCTCTAAGAGAGATCTTTCTTCTTTTGCTACAGTGGCAAAGGAAAAGCATCTCTCAAGCCGACTTGATTACATGGAAAGGGAGAAAAGGCCACTATTAGAGATTGTTAATGAAAATTAATCTGGTCTCTGATCAAATACATGTGATGAACTGCTGTGCACAATAAAGAATTACTGTTTTACAGATTTTTGAAAGAAGGCTAAAGACATTATTTCCCTGAGAAACACCATGGTGGAAAGACTCCATAGCTCTCTATGCAACAGATGATCCTTACAGAGTGTTCATTTGAAATTCTCACCTCCTCTCTTGATGAAAACAGGCTGTGTGTTAGATCCTCTGATTTCTGATTGATACCAGTGATGTTCAGCATTGTCACAGACCTGCTGCCAGTTCAGTTCTGTTTGCATTTTACTCTGTTTCACAATCCATTCTCGCTCAGCTGCTGGAGACAGTTGTGGTTTATACCTATGATACAGAGCAAAGCTGTTGATTTCAGCAGAATAAATACTAAGGACATCTTGTGGATGTTTTTGTTGTTTGTTTGGGTCTCGTTTTGTTTTGTTTAATCCAGCTTTGTTTATTGTCCTCATCTTCTTTCCTTGTTCTATTCTACAAATTATCTATTTTATTCTATTCTACTCTCTGCATTTTACTGAACAAAAGCATTTTAATTGCTTAGAGCTCAGTAGTCTCTGAGGATCCATTTGCATGGGTATTTAGAATCAGCTTTGGAGGTCACCTCAGCTCAAGCGGCATAAACTGCTCTTCAATATCAATACTGCTGTCAGTACTTCCATCCAGAGCATGTTTCTGTTTTGTTGATATCAGAAATGAGATAGAAAAGTGCTAGGAATTAAAATTGCTGCATTGTCAGGACAAAATTTCTAGGCTAAATGGCTGCTGCATTTACATACCTTGAAAACACAGTGTAGAAAGAGAAGAGATAGAAGGTTCAAGTATTAGAAACTGAAGCAGTATTAGAGATCTCTAATCAAGAACTGAAGTCAGAAAATTGCAAAGATCAAAGGTTTCTTCTGAAGTGCCATCAGTTTAAACTGCATGACACAGAGTAAGCAACATGCACAAATTTACATTTAATAAGTATACATGCAGTTGTGGTTCTTTTGTTCTTGGTGAGTGAACAGCAGTTGGTCACGCAATCTTTATAGTCAAGACTGCAATAGGACAAAGTGGTTTTAGACCCGTTATTACAGCAGTGTCCTTTAGAGAACACCCAAGACAAGTAAATCAAACCAGAAACTAAACTCCAACGTGCAACATTCAAGATGCAGGAATCCATGGATACCACTAATGGCCAGGTAACCTTTTGCTACCCTAAAGGTAAAATTTATAGGCAGAAATAATTTATTTTATTACACAAAAGCCAACGCAGCTGGAAAAAGATGGCAAACTTCTAGGCATACAAACCCTCTTCCTGAAAGCTTGTCTGGTATCAGTTGGTTTAACATGAGGGTTTTTTTCTCCTCTGCTTCCACAGTTTGGTTTTCAAATTATTAAGGTATCAATTACAACACCACAGAAGCAAGTGCACATGGGCACCAGAGAACAGTCCATGTAATGCTGGATGATGATTAGTGAAGACTGCACATACACAGAATAGAGATTTTTGAGAGTTCCTCATTACTAGCCTTGGAAGGATGACAGAGGTCTTTCAAATACCTATATACAGTTCTTGGTTGCATAGGAAAAATATCAGTCACTATGACTGCATATCACAAACACCCATGCTTCCTGCTATCCTGGAAACAGTTCAACACATAGGTGGAAGAACACAGCAAAAACAACAGTCATCTTTTCACGTGTTTCACACAGGAATGACTTTAGATTATAATACACTCATTCATTCTGTGAGTAAAGGGTAACAAGTTAAAATAAGTTACCTTAACTTCATGGGACAGAATTAAGTAACCCTTTCCAATTGTCTGCTTGTGAAACTCACATTCTCTCTGTTTAATTTCCACATCAAATTCAGCAAGCACTTCCCACAAAGGGAGTAACAGATAGGTAACAATGGTACTGATGGAAACACTGGATTGTCTCAGACCTTTCAAACACTGTACAAGGAGTTTAACCATTGCATAATCTTTCTCCATTCTAATAAGAATCAGAATGTGCTGAATGAAACCTCTCATCTGGTCTATGGTAGGTCCCCTAACATGACTTGTACAGCAAAGGGGAATTTAAAGAAACACATCAGCCAAACAGTATCCTTTGCAAAATGAGATCAGATTTCATAACCACTGGGGAGAGAGGAGAGAAAAAAAACTTGTTTTACAAAATCCCCCCCATCTTACAGACGTTAAAGTTCAATTCCTTTGCAGCCATCTGAGCACCTGTAATATGTCAGACTACGCATTACAGAAATAACGGAACTTTATTTTAACTTCTAGAGGATCAGAAAGCCGCTGTATCTCCCTGGTGCTAAAAGTTATGGGTATTTTTTTATTTCTTTATTTTTTTAAACTTATTTTAATAGAAAATAAAAAATCTTAACAGAAGTTGGATGTATATTCTAAGCATATGAATAAAGGAATATTGATTATTATGTACAATCTACTATAAACTGCTAGGACATCCAACTTCTTAGGCATTCACACATACACATATAGATCCAGTGGTGATAAAAATTTAACTGTTTCCCTCTGGTTTTGCAGAATGACAATAGAAACAGCATAAAAAGTAGTCATAAGAAATCACATGAAAAAAATTTAAAGGTACATCATAGAGACATGTATTCACGAGTCTAAGCTTTTTGTTTAAGTTAAACAAAACAATTCAGTACTATTAGAAGGGAAAGTTTTGGCTGCAGTCAAGTGGCCTTTAAAGTGTATACCTGCAGAACTACTAAAGAGTTAAGACACTAGAGCCTTACTGAGAAGTTGCCAGAAAAATACTACCATGTTTTCCACTCTGAAGATGAAGTGACGAGGGCTGCTGGGAGACAGGAAGGTATGGGAAAGACTTCTTCTCTCCCTCCCTGCCCGGCTCCTCTTATAGCCAATGAATTTTAATTTAAAGGAAAAGAATAAAAACAGTCATATTGTTTGTCATACTTGCGAAAACAAAAATCTGTTGTTAGAAGACCTTACATTTCAATCCCATGTAAGAACAGTACTGCAGAAAGGACATTCTACTGTGAAATTCTTCCAAAGCAACATTGCAAGTTATTCCAAAACATGGAAATTAAATACATCCATAAAGATACCACTGAAGAAGTATGAAATTCTTGTTTCACAATACCTATGTTTTGCAAGTATATGAAAAACTCTACCTAAAGAAGTCATGGATTTTCAGAAAACTAAATGATTGCAGTGAGCTGCCATCGAGTGGCTGAACTGATAAAGTATTTTAAATAGTGTTTGAGAGAAACTACTTTGATGAATTAAATTGATACATCAGAACTGGAAACAAAAGAATGAGATTACAAGGGATTTTATCTAATTGACACAAAGTCATGTTAGATTAGGGGGAATAACTGCAGGAGATCCAGTGGCAAGCATGGAAGATGCGCTTCTTTAGTTGTAAGCATAAACAATGGAGACAATTTTTTTTTTCTCCAGTGTGATAAGAGAAATCGTGTATTAGATGATGTAGCCTTATGCTTGTGGACAGCAGCTAATCAGCTTTATCATTACAGTTCAACCACACAATGCACCATAACTTCCAAACCAAGCCAGTTATCAAATATTGTTCAGGTTCTCATACTTCTTCGGGTAGGTTCATAAACTGTCTTTGGGAAGCCCATGGGAAAGAGAGTCCTAGATGAAGATTTGTTCAGGACCACTATTCTGAGGGCAGTGACACTTGGACTGGCAGGTGTTGGGTGCAAGACACAACTGCCTAACAATACCACTTCTGTTTATATTATATATTGGTTTGGTCGACAGGCCAAAAATTAAGTGTTCTAGTTCTAACTGCTACACACATTCATACGTAAATTAGTAAAAGTAATTCCAATATCAAATACATTTTTATACAAAAACAAAGAAGGAAAGTTTTGTTGTTCTTTAAAGTTTGTTACATAGAAAGAAGTGGTATAATGCCTCCCTAGGGTATCACAGTTGAAGATCAAATTTCCCTGTTAGAAGGATGATCCTTTTATGGTGAAATGATAACAATATAAGAAGCATAAGGGGGAAAAAATGCACCTTGTAATTAGAAGTATGATAAACAGTGTACATTTATCCATCTTGCCTAAAGCTACCTCCACTTTCTAGATGCTGACCTTTCCTGTAGTTTCAAGGTAAATGAATTTAGCAGTGTGTTTGCTACACAAAAAATCTTAGGCAATCTCACATTACTAAATATATTCTTAGCAGTTCTTTAAAAGGGGCAGCTGTCAAACAAGCAAAGCAACAGCTACTACACAAGCAGGGTGTAATTTTCTAAACTGTAATTACAAATATAATCCATTTTTAGAGTAGCAAAACAATAGGCAAAAAAAAAAAGCTTATAAAACTACAGCCATGTTAAACCAGAACATGCTAATTAAAAAAATAAAATTGAAAAAATGATTGCTAGATGGCACTGCAACAACTCAGTGTGGCTTGTCCAACATTCTTATACCAGTTTCTGACATCATCGTCTTCCAGTTCTTGAATATTTTTCTCCCTGTGAAGTTTCAGGTTCACATAATCCTCATGCAGACGATCTATGTGACTATTCCTAGAGCTATAAACAAAAATAAATTTACATTAAAAAGCATGAGGGATCCACATGTAACATTTTTTGAACAATAACATGTAACTATTAAAAGAAGATGCTACAGTTTCCTAAAGACACAGTCACCATAACATCTTTCTCTCATAAGTTAGTGGAAAACAATTATAACCGTATATGTTATTTCCCAAAACAATCCTTCAAAAGGTTAGTTGCATACAGAATATAGATGATCTGCTAAAAAGTAGTGCAAGACCTCCACTTAAATGTAACTGAGTTCCTCCTCCACTCAAAAATTTCTGTCATATAAGGAGAAATTGCAAAGAAGGGCTGACCAGCAGAAATCCGATCTTTTAGATACATTAAAAAATAGAAGCAGCTATGTATCTTTTCTCCTTCTCTCTCAGTATTTTTAATTGCTATCAACAAAAAAGCTTCTCTGAGATCCAGTGGAAGAATACTAGTAACATCAGGATTTCAAACAAATCTGAGGGGCTGATACTGCTACCAAGACCAGTAAGTTCTCTATTGATACACTGAACCTTTTAAGCTCTGTATTAATCCCTGCAAGACTTAACAAGTTTGCTGCGGCCTGCCACACAGCCAAACAAACCTAGATTGCTATCGTGCCATTCTGCAACCTTCTATTTCCTTTCAACTCTATATTACAGGTTTTTTTATGTAGCTGAACGACCATTGCATTTGATTAGATAAGACTGAGCATATAATACCTACAGAGACATAACTCTGAACTGGAACTGGAGAGTCACAAACAGCTAAATGCATATTCACTTACATATTCTGCTAGATTTTGCTTTTCAATTGACACTTCACCTAAATTAATCTGAATCCTATAGCCAGCACTTATGCGTACAAACCAAGCCTATCAGAAGTGCTGTCTCAGTGTAGTCTAGACATACACTTTTACGCCTCCCTTGTTCAATTCCAAACTCTTAAGGGCAAGGCAGATCAGAAGAATGATTGTTGTACTGTGATCAGTATCCAGCTCAGCCTGGCAAAGAGGTAATTGCTGGCTTTAAGAGACTTAAACTCCTCCTTCTGTTCCCAAAGGATATGCTCCATGTAAAATTCCTGAACTGTCTGTAAATGAATTTGCATATACACCACATTAACATCAATCATTTAGTAACCTTTGATGAATCCCAGAGTCTTGCCCAGATCATCCACAATAACTAAAAAAAGCTATTTAAAACCTACCCAGCCATCTTTACATTATAAATGTAGTTTGATCCAGAAAGATTTATACCAGTTTACAACAATTACCATTTTAAGCCAAGAATAATCCCGAAGAGACTGTTATTTCTGAAGACAGTAGCTACATTAAACAAGAATTATATGCAGACAGAACTCAAGAAATATGCATTTATTCCTTCCACCCTGCAAACTGCACACATATTTCTCTTTTCTTCAAGATATGTACGACGAGTCAAGTCACAGTTCAGCCTTCTTTTTTATTAGCATTATTAACTGCTGTGTCCAATTTGTCTGCTTTTAGTTTAAAAAGAAAATAACAGACAGCCTGTGCTTTTACAGGCAAAACCTTTTACTTGCTTCATATCCATCTCTTGTTATTGTTTATTCTCCATGTTTGCCTCGTATCTAATTATAAATTCTGTAGCAGAAAAAAACCCACTGTTTTTAAGCAGTATGGGTGATTTTAAAAAAAAAAGAGTTATTTCTGCTCAGCTCTCTCTAATGATTTGGGGAAATCTCTGGAGTCAATACAGCTTCTCTCACTTACAGTATTATTCCATGTCACTGGTTACAGATAATCCCTTCTGAATAAGCACAGGGATGCAGAGAACAAATCGGACAAGCATGCCTTTCAAATAGTGGCTCTTTAATCTCTTTAAATGAAAGAGAGATTTTCAGACCAGCAAATGCTATGCAATATCTCTATGCTAAAGGATGTCACAATTTAAATTACATTTTTCTTCACAAACAAACTAGACAACTCTAGTTCTCTAGGATCAAAAAATAAGTCTCTCGGTGTTGGATGTGAGAAGTATAAAAACATTCAAGCTTGCCTTTCCCAGGTATACCGAGGAACAAACCCTGCTAAAGGACACAATGATCTGATGGTCTTCCAATCCTGCTGGCCTAGATTTCACATTTATCCCTAAGTCGATTAAAATGTTTTCTCTTCATATTCTGATTCCTGTTGGCAATGTTCAAATCATGCTACCATGCACAGATAGTGTAAGTAATATCTTCTTAATTTTGGTAAGGAGAAGTAGATGATTTTTTAAAAAGACGCTATTGTGGATATTCATAACAGTACTGACTTCTTGCCTATAACATGCAACACTAAGAAAGATCTGCTCTTCCTGTATCATACTTTCAGCTACGGTTGTTCCAAATGCATCAGGTGGCTACCACAGTTAAAAAGATTAACTAAATCTGAAGTGCACAGAGGGAGAAAAAGACAATCGAGTGCTGGCAAAACAAAACACTGCCAACCGAGCAGCCGGCTGGCAGGACGCAGGCCCAAGGAAGCATTCCATGGAGGGCCCAGCGGTCAGATGTTCTGAGGCAGAAGAGCAGATGGCAGGCAGACTGTCGAGGTCAAATCCGTTACATGAAAGCAGTAGAGAGGAGGACAAGATAATGCTTGGGACTCAGGGACAGCACAAGAGAGGGCACTTAGCAAGAAGGGTGCAGAAAGACAGTGGGTCCCCAGAGAGAGAAAAGGGAGCGAGATGCGCAGGCGACGCGTAGGGAGCTCGGAAAGACAACCTGCGGCACAAAGGGATGCTGTGCAACCGCACTGCCTTCTAATGGAGAAGCCCAGTCGTTACTCGGCTCCTGCCGGCACCAGCCCGCGCGTCCCTCAGCTCCCGGCTGCAGGCCGCGCTTCCGTGCA